>ML791105.1:62697-103799 GCA_009831015.1 Picea engelmannii | reverse complement strand
TGGGCTTTTTCGGCACCTCAATCGGTCGAAAAACGAAGAAGTTAGGCTTCCTAGAAGTCCCCCCTTCAAGCTTGTTGTCTCTGCATCTACAAAACGCACCCTTCTGTTATGAACCTAGCACACACGCAATATATAGCGTAAAAACCCAGTACCGAGCGCAACCGCTCCAACGGGGCAAACTGTAGGACGGTTATGGGTGCGCCAGCCCCTAACCGCCTAGCACCTAGGCACATGGGGGTCCATACGACCTTGCGTTAAAGCAAAAGGGATAACCATTTTTCAAAGCCAACAGTTATACGCCAAGTGTCAGCGCATTAAAACTGTGCTAACCATTGAACATCCCTGCACGCTCTATGGCAAGGTCACAGGTCATGGGCCATGTGACCGGAGGCACAACCGCTTGCCATAAACCAAAATCCACGCGCTTTGCATTGTGGTTATATATAGAACCAGGGTTGGGCTCTGTGTACAACACCAACTCCCATGCAAACAATATGGCATGGCCATATGTGTAGCATAATAAAACCTCGGGTCGGGGCTAAGCCCTGGCCCGACCCCCCGTCGAATCAAATGTTACATCAATTCAAATATTTTAAAATACGTATAGCTAACAAGGATCAATGTGTGACCCGTTGGCATGGTGGACTTTACCAAAGCTTTGATTGGTATGGGAGGTCCGGGGTTCGAATCCCACGGACTCCATAATTTTGAACCAATAAACCATAAGCCAATAAAGGGGTGCCACATGGCAGAATACCATTTGCCCAAATCTGCCTATATAAAAATACCACATCATCAACTGCCATGTCATCGTATGGCCTCCACGTCAACATGTACGGACTCTGCCACGTCAGCTTGTACGGACTGTACAGTCAACATTTTTTTTTTTGCCTGTTTGACATTCCGAACAAATTGCAATATCTGTCGCTCCCGACGTCCGTTTGAGACGAAATAAGTTGCGTTGGGTTCGAAACGATGAGGTCTACGCTCTCGTCCAGTTTGAAGTGATTCTGAGCACTTTTATTTTTTGAGCAAAATTTGATCCTCTGATCAGGTCTAAAAGTTGTGAGGAGGTTATGGTTATGGGACTCTCACATTAGAAGAATTGGTGACTTGAAAAGTTGAAATACCCGAAGTCTTAAAGGCCGAAGTCTTGAACTGAACGAGGATCCATGTTAGCAAGACTATGTCAGCAGGGACACGTGGCACAATGAGACAATGAAAAGTGTCAAGTTGATTCAGAATTACAGGTACATGCAAATCACAAATCTGAGTGACAGGTGGCAACTACTAGGCTCATGACACATCATCAAGTGACGTAAGTAAGTGATGTCACTGCGAGAATTTTACTTTGGGAGTTTTAGCACCAGTAGATTCCCTAAGTCTCGAAGTCCTGAATGTTGAAGTCTCGAAGTGGATACGAGTCATCCGATTTGAAGATCACTTCGAATACATTATCAACCGTTGATATAGTACAGTGGAAGGACAATGTAAGTGGAAGTGTTAATCGAGAGCAAGTGGTTTCCACCACCTATGAATTATTTAGCAGGTGACCACTCTAGAGGAGAATGAAGCAACGATCATCTTAAAGTCCTGAAATGCCAAAGTCAATTATGATCATTGATCATGCAGGAGGTTACGTGTTAACGGATTGTGAACTCTGTGTGAAACTACTCCGGTAAAACGTAAAGGAGAAAGGTTTGAGATTGTTGAAGACTGAAGCCCCGGAGTTGAGGAAAGTCATTGGATTAAAGAGGGACACACATCCTTGGATCATGGACTCTGGGTGAAATGCTCCCATAGAAAGAAGAGTTTGAGAATCAAAACTCCCAAAGCCTGAAAGGAAAAATTGATCTCGTCTGTTGGTTTGGAGGTCCACATGTCACCTAATCGTTGAGACTAATGATCATGCATGGATAGAGGAAAGAAGGCAGTAAAGGAAGATAGATTGGAGCCATTGATCGAAGGAGAACCATCAATATCATGAGATCAATGGTCCCATCGCATTGTGGGGCCAAAACATGCTCGTGTATTAATTTTTCGTGAGCGGGCCTCAATCGAAACCACGGTTTTGGAGAAAGGACGCATGGAGGCTTGTAGTGAATTGCAGGGAAAAAATTAGGTTGGTATAAACCACCTTTGGATGCACCCGCAATCACATGGTCAAATGATCTCATCGACCAAGGTTATATTGAGGGAGGAGATAGCACATCGCTAGGCTCCACTTCAGATTTCGAGAGATCGTGAGTTAGGAGAGTCGGGGTGAATCATGACATATGACCTGAAATGCGAAGTCCCGAAGTGATTGGCCCCTGGTCACCGCCGGTGGTCACGTGAAAGGAAGGGGCTCTACAAGAAAATCTGGCGCCCACTATGAATTTTTCTCAGGAAGAGAAAAGGTGCTAAGGGGATGAGCGCGCAATGGTTCCCTCTGTAGCTACCAAGACAGACTGATTGTAACTGCAGAAAATGACTGATTGCATCTACCAGATAATTCAAGGAATATCAGGGTGCTCACTACAGGAGTTGAAGAGTCTCGGGGTAACTTCCAGTGGAATGAAGACTCATCATAGAGACAATTGACAGATGGAAAAGTGTCAAAGTTTGTAACTACAACAAAGAGGATAAACTTGACTGTGACAAAGAAGATGAAGAGTCACACTGCCAGAGAAGGAAAATAATCTCAGGATAAGCCACTGATGATGAAGAGACTCAACATAACCTCCAAAGAAGACGATGAGTTGCATGGATGATCTGGTAGAGGAATTGGCATGATAAATATACACAGAACAAAGAAGAGATGGTTTCTTCTGTTGAGAGTTATTCATATGGGTAGAAGCATGTTGTGTGCAGTAGATGAAATGCACACAAAGAGGCGTAGCACATGGACTAGAAATAATACACTGATCAGAAAGCACAAAAGAAAGAAATAGAACATAAATACATATCTAAGAGAGGAAGAGAAAGTCGAGGTGTGCATGAAGAGATAGAGCAGTATAACAGAATAGTGATGAGACAGGTAAGCCCTTTGACACACATTGTATCACTGTAATAAGGTTCAGTAATGAATATTTTGTAATCGGGGTGTAAGGGAGGTGTTAGGGAGGATTTTTGTCCTTAGAGTTTCAAGTGGGTGCTTAAACATAGGGAGTTGTAGCTTCCATCTAGTTGCAACCAGAAAAACCAGGGTGGCAGGGCAGTGCAAGTGAGAACTATTGTTCTTTCTTATACATGTTGGTGCCTATGTGACTGGAAGTTGGTGCTTCCGTCCAATTTTTGCTGGAACACTAAGGGAGTTGGTGCTTCCTTCTAGTGGGTGCTAGAGAAACCAGAGAGTTGGTGCTCTCAGCAAGTTGCTTCTTGTGAAACAGAGGTTGTAGACTCAAGAGGAGTTGGAGCTCATAATAATGATAATCTACAGAAAATAAAGATTACTTTTGATATCAAGAAGAAGAGGTTTTTCCCTTTATGGGTTTCCTCGGGAAATATTTGTCTTTGTATATTTCATGTATGTGATTGATGTTGAATTTTCTATTTCTTACTTCCCTACATTATTGTGATCGTCATTGAGTGTTCTGTAAAGAATTCAAAATAGGCATAATTTTTTAAGCACAATAACAAATGATTCACTGCCCCTCTCAGTTGTCCAACAATTGGTATCATAGATGGTTCCTTTTATATAAGGGTAGATCATAGAGCTTAAACATGACTAGCCATGATGGAACTTCAACCAATAAGGTCCCCTATTCAATGGAACAAATGTTTCCTTCTGTAAAGTTAGGATGAGAACCTACATAATGGATTTAGGTGCATATGTCTGGGATTTGGTAGAGACTGGTTATGTAAAGCCAGTTGTACTAGATTCTAAGGATGACAAGCTAGAATTCAGCTTCAATTCTAAGGCTATGAATGTTATTTTGAGTGGGCTTGCAGAAACAAAATTTGTAAAAGTTATGCACTTAGAATCTTCCAAATAAAAGTGGGACAAACTCATTAGCAATTATGAAGGTAATGAGAAGGTAAAGGATGCCAATCTTCAAACCTATAGATTACAGTTTGAACATGTAAATATGAAAGAGGATGAAACTGTTGGTAAGTAATTTCTAAGAGTTGAAGAACAAGTAAATGCAATGATATGACTTGGTGAAAAAATTGAGGATGTCTCTTTACTTCATAAAATTTTGAGATCTCTACCAGATAGGTTCAACCCAAAGGTCTCTGCTATAGAATAACTTAATGATCTAAAATATCTTTCTATTGACCAACTCCTAGGAACTCTTATTTCCTATGAAATGAGGATAGGTAAAGATAAATCCACCTCTAGATAAGCATCATTTAAATAATATAAGAATGAGGATTCTGAGCCTAATGAAATTGAAGCAAAATTTGTGAGAAGACTAAAGAAAGGATCATGCAATTACCAAGGAAAATTTCCCTTCAAATGTTTTAACTGTGGAAAGATAGGTCACTTTTCATCTAAGTGTCCACATAAGAAGCATGATCATAATTTTGAAGGTGAAAAGAAGTACAAACCCAAGATATTTGGTAAAAAGAAAAGTTTATGTGTAAACAATGATGACTCTTCAGAAGACACAAATAGTGACTCTTTCTTTGAAGATAAGGTTAATGACTTTATTCTTATGGCCAAAGAGGATGATGATAATAAAATCACAAGAAGTGATGTTGACGATGAAGAAGCTATGGTTGACTTGGAAGGAGAACTGATCAGTTCTCTAGAAGAAATTGATATACTCAAATCTAAGAAGAAAAAGAAAAAACAGTTGTTGATACAGTTCGAGAAAGACAATAAAGAACCTGATGAAGACTTTGCCCTGCTAAAAGTGGAATTAGAAGAGGAAAAGAAAATAGAGGACATTATGAAACAACAATTATCAGAAAAGAAGGCAAGGTGTGAAGCCTTGGAAGAAGAGGTAGTAAAAACCAGAAAAGAGATGGAGAAGTTTAAAACATTATATCTCCAAATTATTCCAAGCATTAAAGCCACAACAAAATTAAACGACATTCTAAGCAAACAAAGATATCCTTTGTTGAAGACTAGTTTAGGTTATGTAAATGGTTCAAGCAACAAACAACCAGAAAGCAAAAAGTCAGTAAATATGATCAAGTTCCAAGTCAACAGACAATCAGACCATGAGAATACTCTGTCACCAAAAGCTAATAAAGACAAGATGATCCTTGATAAAAAACAAAGAGATCAAAAGATGGATCAATAAATGCCAAGAAGAAGGCCATCCTTAAGGTACCAAATTTTCTTCCATGGTTATTGTTTTTACTGTTCTAATTTTGGTCATAAGATTGTGAATTTTCAAATTAAGTTTATAGACATGCAACTGAGGAGGTCAAGAAATAAACAATCTTTACAACATAAAACTAAACAACCAATGAATAGACAACGTAGAACTAATCACTTTGAATTACTAAAAAATGATCTCGAATGTTATAACTGTCATAACTTTGTCCACAAAGTTGCAAACTTCCATCTGAAGAAGTACAAGGCAGATCCAAGGATAAATCCTTTAACTAGAAATGCCAGCACATGGAAAAAGAAAGATAGTGAAAAATGTGGTCTAGTACTTTCATTTCAAAGACAAAAATACCCCTGGTATATAGACAGTGGATGTTCCAAGCACATGACTGGATACAAGGATAATTTTTTGTCTATAAGTAAAAGAAAAATAGAAAATGTAACCTTTGGAAATGATGAACCAGGTAAAATCAAGGGTAAAGGGATGGTGATTTTGAGTAATGGTAAAGGAAAATCTGAGGATGTTCTGCTTGTAGATGGGATGAAACATAATTTTCTCAGTGTAATTCAAATGTGTGATAGAGGATGTGAAGTGGTTTTCACTTCCAAGGATTGTAAGATAAAGTCTGTAAACTCAGGACCAGTGGTGGCTAAAAGCATAAGGAAAGAAAATAATGTATATGTGCTGAAAGAAGATAAAGAAGAGTGTCATCTAAGAAAACATGATGAAATCTGGTTATGTCATACGAGACTTGGACATATAAACTTTGACCACTTAATCAATCTAAAAAATCTTGAGGTAGTAAAAGATATTCCAAGAATACCAAAGCCACAAGACTCTGTGTGTAAACCCTGCCAAGTAGGAAATCTAACCAGGACACAGTTTAAATCCAAGAGCTCTACTTCAACAGAGAAACCACTCCAATTAGTTCATATGGATTTATGTGGACCATCAAGATAGGAAGGCACAGGGAAGGAAAACTACTTTATGTTGATCATTGATGATTACTCCAGACTTACTTGGGTTGATTTTCTCAAATAAAAAGATGAAGCATTTGAGAAATTTAAAATATTTAAGGATTTAACTGAGAATCAAATAGGAAAGATATTAAAGGCAATAAGATCAGATAGAGAAGGAGAATTTGTGTCAAGTGATTTCAAGGAATTTTGTGATAAACATGGGATCAAGAGAGAATACACAATCCTAGGAACTCCACAACAAAATGGAGTAGTTGAGAGGCAAAACCGAACAGTTCAGCAAATGGCCAGGTCAATGATGAATGAGAAGAACATTGGTCAAACTTACTGGGTAGAAGCAATACACACATCAGTCCATATCCTTAACAAAGCCCACCTCAGACCACATAGTGACAAGACACCTTATGGGTTGTGGTATGGAATAACTGCTTCAATCAAACACTTCAAAGTCTTTGGGAGTAAGTGCTACATAAAGAATAATAATGAAAAACCTGGCAAGTATGATGACAGGGATGATGAAGGCATCTTCTTAGGATATGATACCAATAGTAAATGATATAGATTCTTTAATGAACGATTGCATAAATTAGTTGATTGCATTGATTTAAATGTTGATGAAGGAGTCCGAGTAAGAGAGGTGAGAAATATTGAGTCTACTACAGAGGACACAGATGAAACTGAAGATGAACAGGTCCAAGAATCAGATGGAGAAGAGACATCTAGACAAGAATATTTAGGACAACAATCAACATCAAATCCTTCCTCCAGAATTGCTCAAAATAATAATCCTGAAAGTCAGATAATTGGTGAGAAAGACAAAGGTGTACAGACTAGGAGAATGATAATCAAAGACACCGAGCGATCACATATGGCCTTCATATCCATGGTGGAACCCAAGAACTTTATTGACACCAGTAAATATGTAAATTGGTTAAAATCAATGAATGAGGAACTGGACCAGATTGAAAATAATGACACTTGGGAACTCATTCCTAAGCCAACAAATAAAAATGTAATAGCATCAAAATGGGTCTACAAAAATAAGATGAATGAGAAAGGAAACATTGTAATAAATAAGGCTAGATTGGTCTGCAAAGGATATTCTCAAATACAAGGACTTTATTTTGTTGAAACATTTGCGCCCGTAGCGAGATTAGAAGCTATCAGAATGTTTCTTGCCTATGCTTGTCATAAATAGTTTAAATTTGATCAAATGGATGTCAATATAGATTTTCTAAATGGAGATCTAAAAGAAGAAGTCTATATGGAACAACCAGAGAGTTTCCAACTATGAGATAACCCTGACTTTGTCTGCAAGCTAAATAAATCCTTATATGGGTTAAAACAAGCTCCTTGTGCCTGGTATTATAGACTGGATAAGTATCTTCAAGATAAAGGGTTCAAGAGAGGAACAATTGACAACAATGTATATATAAAAATAGAGGGTAATGATTTTCTCATTGTGTTGGTCTATGTAGATGACATCATCTTCAGAAGCAATAATGCTTCATTAGTACAATGGTTTGCTTCTTCCATGCAGTCTAAATTTGAAATTTCTATGATAGGGGATTTGTCATTTTTCCTTAGTCTGCAAATTACTCAGATGTCTAAAGGATTATTTATTTCTCAGAAGAACTATCTAAGAGAAACGTTGAAAATGTTTCAAATGGAATATTCCACACCTATGAGCACACCTATGGTCACTGGATGAAAATTAAGCAAGGGTGATGACTTGATTGGTGTTGATCAGAGTTCATATAGGTCTATGATAGGAAACCTATTGTACATCACAACATCTCATCCAAACATAATGCATGTTGTTGGAATGGTAGGAAGGTATCCGACTACACCTAAACAGAGTCATTTGTTAGCTGTCAAAATAATATTTAGATACTTGAAAGGAACAATGTACTATGGCCTATGGTATCCTAGCAATCAAAATTTTCAACTATCAGTCTATTCAGTTGTTGATTGGGATAATTGCGTGGATGAAAGGAAAAGAACGAGTGGAGGTGCATTCTTATTAGGAGATTCCCTTGTATCATGGTTGAGAAAGAAGCAAGGTTCCATTTCCTTATCAACTACAGAAGCTGAATACATTGCAACTGCCACTTGTTGTACACAAGTATTGTGGATGATTCAGACACTTGTATACTTGGAGTTAAAATATACTGCACCGATCCCAATTCATTGTGATAATACCAGTGCAATCAGTGTGTCAAAGAAACCTGTGTTTCACTCCAAGACCAAGAATATACCGATCAAGTATCACTTCTTGAGAGAACAAGTGATCAACACTATTTTTTATTTGAATTATATTCCATCCAAAGATCATATTGTTGATATCTTCACTAAAGCGCTTGAAAAATATCAGTCTGAGTATCTACGCCATAAGTTGGGCGTGACCCCACTATCAACCTAAGTGAGTCCATCCTGTTAGGGGGAGTATGTGTTGGTTGAATAAATCATACCTCTGAAAAGTACTGCAACAACTCAGGGGGAACATGTTTTCTTTGACATTGATCTCAAAGGGGGATAAAAGGAGTGGTTTGGATGCTACAGCTGGAGGTCCAAGCATAATAACGCAGTCATTTAGGGTTTCCATAAATGCCAAAGGGGGAGATTGTTGGCATGTTTACAGGAAGAGTGTGCTTGTCATTGATGGAAAGAACAGAAGGCAAAGAAGAAGGAAACACAATCTTAGGAGGAGGAGCGCACAATATGAAGATATCAAAGCTCATAAGAGATAACACTTTGTGCTTTCCATAAGTGTAGTCGAGGTCCAAGAAAAGGAAACACAGGAGGAGAAAATATCGATACCTTTGAACACTTAGAAAAACATTCTAATTCAGAGAGATAAGAAAGATCAGGAGGAAGAATGACAATCGCCATTTGATCACCAATCCCGACTACCCGATGACGATTACATCAACATCCAGTGACCAGAGGAAGCGCATAGGAGAATTATAGATTTCATCCATTGGATATGAGCGTCGAGGATCAATAGTCATTGGATATAGAAGTAAATGCAATAAGGTTAAGCCTTTGATGAGCGTAGGAGATCAAACTTGTCAAAGTATCGAAGTAAGCAGGGACCGTCCATCAACAATAATAAAAGGTGGCACACGATCCTCAACTCCAAAGGAAATCACTTCGAGGATTTTTCAGTTTGAGACTTTAAAAACCCAAAGTCTGGAGAGCCAAAGAGTCGGAGTAAACGAAATTCGTCAGATTAGTTTGAAGTGGAAGGATAGGATAAGCTAGAAAATCATCATCACAGAAATATCGAGTTGTCGATTTGAGAACATGATCAATGAATAACGTTTAGTTTGGGTCTAAACATTGCAAGGAGGTTATTGTTCGGGGACTCTCACTTTAGAAGAATTGGAAACTTGAAAAGTTGAAATACCCGAAGCCCCAAAGTCTTGAAATGAATGAGGATCCACGTCAGCAAGACTATGTCAGCAAGGACACGTGACACAATGAGACAATGACAAGTGTCAAGTTGATTTGGTATTACAGTTATGTACAAATCACAAATCCGAGTGACACATGGAGGCTACTAGGATCATGACACATCATCAAGTGATGTCACTCTGAGAGTTTTAATTCATGAGTCTTACCACCAGACAATGCCCTAAGTCTCGAAGTCCTGAATGTCGAAGTTTAGAAGTGGATGCAAGTTGTCTGGTCCGAAGATCACTTCAGATGAATTCTCAACCATTGATCTAGTACAGTGGAAGGACAATGTAAGTGGAAGTGTTAACCAATAGCAAGTGGTTTCCATCGCATATGACTTATTCAGGAGGTGACCACTCTGTAGGAGAATGAAGCAGCGATCAAATTTAAGTCCCAAAGTGCCAAAGTCACTTATGATCGTTGATTGTGCAGGAGGTTACATGTCAACGGATCATGAACTCCGGGTGAAACTGCTCCGGGAAAATGAAAAGGAGAAAGGTTTGAGATTGTCGAAGGCCAAAGTCCTAGAGCTGAGGATAGTCGTTGGATTAAAGAGGGACACACGTAGTTGGATCCTAGACTCTGTGTCAAGTGATCCAAGAGCAAGCCAAGTTTGAGAATCGATACTCCCGAAGCCCAAAAGGCGAAATCTATCTCATTTGTTTGTTTGGAGGGCCACACGTCACCTGATCATTGGGACTAAGGATCACAGATGGATAGAGGAAAGAAGGAAGGAAAGGAAGATAGATCAGAGTCGCTGATCAAAGGAGCATCGTCAATATTGTGAGTTCAATGGTCCCATCGCATTGCGGGGCCTGGACATGCTTGTGTCTTAAATTTTTGTGAGTGGGCCGCAATCGAAACCACTGTTTTGGATAAATGATGCATGCATGATTGTAGTGAATTGCGGGCCGAAAACTAGTTTTCTCTAAACCCCCTTTGGACATGCCCGCAATCACATGGTCACATGATCTCATCTCCCATATTTATATCGAGGGAGGAGCTAGCACGTCTCTAGGATCCACTTCAGAGTTTGGAAGATTGGGAGTTAGGAGAGTTGTTGTGACTCATGACAGATGACCCAAAACATGAAGTCTTGAAGTGATTGGACCCTTGTCACCGATGGTGGTCACGTGAATGGAAGGGGCTCAGCAAGAAAAGCTAGCTCCCACTATGAATTTTTCTCAGGTAGAGAAAATGCGCTAAGGGGATGAGCGTGTGGAGGTTCCCTCTGTAACTGCCGAGACATACTGATTTTAACTACATAAAAAGACTGATTGCATCTGCAAGAGAATTCGAAGAATATCAGGGTGCTCTCCAGAGGATATGAAGAGTCTCGAGGTAACTTCCAGTGGAATGAAGACTCATCATAGAGAAAATTGACAGATGGAAAAGTGTCAAAGTCTATAGTTGCAATAGAGAGGATAAGCTCGACTATGACAGAGAAGACGAAGAGTATCACTGCCAGAGAAGGAAAATAATCTCAGGATAAGCCACCAATGATGAACAGACTCATAATAACCAACAAAGAAGACGATGAGTTGCATGGATGATTTGGAAAAGGACTTGGCATGATAAATATATGCAGAACAAAGAAGAGATGGTTTCTTCTGTTGAGAGTTATTCATGTGGGTAGAAGCATGTTGTGTGCAATAGATGAAACGCAGAGAAGGATGCATAACACATAGACAAGAAATAATACACTAAGCAGAAAGAGAAGAAGAAATACATAGAACATAAAATCATATATGAGAGAGGAAGAGAAAGCTGAGGTGCACATGTAGAGACAGAGCAGTATAGCAGAACAATGATGAGACTGGTAAGCCCTTTGAAAAACATTGTATCACTATAATAAGGTTCAGTAACTAAGTTTCTATAATCAGGGTGGAAGGGAGGTTCTAGGGAGGACTGTTGTCCTCAGAGTTTCAAGTGGGTTCTTGAACATAGGGATTTGTATCTTCAATTTGGTTGCATCCAGAAAAACCAAGGTGGCAGGGTGCTTCAATGGAGAACTATTGTTCTCTGTTATATAGGTTGGTTTCTGTGTGACTGAAAGTTGGTGCTTCCATCCAATTGGTGTTGGAACAGTCAGGGAGTTGGTGCTTCCTTCTAGTGGATTCTAGAGAAACCAGAGAGTTGGTGCTCTCAGAAATTTGATGCTTGTAAAACAGAGGTTGTAGCCTCAAGAGGAGTTGGAGCTCATAAGAATGGTAATGTACCAAAAATAAAGATTACTTATCATATCAAGAAGAAGATATTTTTCCCTTTATGTATTTCCTCAGGAAATATTTTCCTCTGTATATTTCATGTGTGTGATTGATGTTGAATTTTCCATTTCTTACTTCCCTACATTATTGTGATCACCATTTAGTGTTGTGTAAAGAATTAAAAATGGGCATAATTTTTTAAGCACAGTAACAATTGATTCACCCACCCTTTCAGTTTTCCAACATATAAGAAGAGGACATATGGTGAATTTAAAGTGGGAGAGCACGTGCCTTTGAAAGTGAACCCAAAGAAGAGCTCATTGAGGTTGGGTAGGTATTCAAAGATAGTAGCTGGATTCTATGGTCCATTTAAAATATTGGACAGAATAGGTTCAGTTGCATACATGCTAGTATTTCCTTCTTCCATGAATGTGCATAATGTATTTCATGTCTCTTTGATGACAAATTATGTACATAATCATAACCATGTTATTGATCAAAAAATTGATTCATGTGGAGCTAGAGGGAGACTTTCAGGTCCATCTAGTGCACATATTGGAGATAAAAGTAAAAATGATTTGGAATCGAATTATATATTTTGTAAAATTCCAGTGGACCTACTACGGTCCTAAATATGGTACTTGGGAACATGGATATGCCATGCAGGTAGAGTATCAATGATTTTTTGAATAAATTTTGAATTGTTTTTTTCTTTTGGTATATGCATTAAGGATAGTGCCAGAATAAGGGGGAGGGGAATGTAAAACCCCATTTTTGATTCCCCATATCAAATAATGTATTTTGTTAATTTATGAAATTCCTAAGTGCCCAAACAATTAAAATAGGCCACCGCACCTAGGAAATGTAATGTTTTGATCATTATTAATAATAAAATACATCATTAGATGCTAGAAGGACATGTACAAGAGTTATAAGGTGGTATGATTCCATGAGAGAGGGGGATTAAGGGGATAATTCTTTTTATTATATTTTGTTTACACACAATTTCTTTAATTGAGAGAAGAGGTTACATGAGCTTCTTGGGGAAGGCCATGTGTTTCTTGATTTCCAAGTAAATATATAAACCTATATTTGGGTTGTATGGAGGTTCACTCATTGTTCATTGTTCACACTCTCCATTCTGTTCAATATTTCATTCATTTTCACTCATTCATTATTCCTCATTCATTCTTGTTCTTGGATTGGGACACGGGGGATAATTGTTGAGGATGAGCCATTGTTCGCTAGCTGTAGTAATGACTGGTGTATTTCGACCATGAATTTGTGCTTGCATACCTAATATTCATTATCATGTAATAAATTGTATTCACAGTTGTGAGTCCTGAGAGTCCCAACATGGATATTCTTTACTAGATGCACTAGATCCTTATAAGGAGGTGGATAGCCTAAAGGACTACCTGGCAGTGAAGGGAGTCCATTCTCTTGGGTTGTGCAAGATGGAGAGAAGAGATTTCATGTACTTTGGATTGCTGTGTGTTGATAAACCTATGAGATCTTGAGTTCTGACTAGTTTGGGAAGCTTACTGACACCTTGGAACCATCCTTGTAGATTTATAGCCCTCGCTCAAGGGTGACCTTCTATTGAGACTAGGAACGATAGTGTCTATGGTTGGGTGGAACTTCCTTGGTCTCTAACGAGTTGGTGAATGTTTTTAATTAAGATAATTGATCTCTATAAGGTGTTTCTCTTCCTATATAATTATTTTTGTTGTGTATCAATTATTATCTTCGAGATTCGTATTTTATAATATGCATTCTTGATATTTATTATTGTGCATGGAATTATATTCATTTATTTTATGTTGTAGCATGAATCTTGATTATTTCATGTGATGGTAATCATGTTGCTTTCATGCTTCTTTATAAATTAAATGATATCATATTTCAAAATAATTTTTGAAGTGATTTTTTGGACTAGTGGGCCTGACTTGTGGTTGGCTCAGTAAGTTACAAGCCCATAACCTAGATAGAGGTGAAACTTAGATAGATTTTACAAAATAATATGATAAAGAAACCTAGTTGGGATCCTTCCATGAATACAAAAGAATAGGTACAAAAATGCATACATATACTTTAGAATTGCACCTAGTTGAGGTGTGAATAGAAGGAATTCTTTGGTATTGGTTAAATGATCATAACTTTCTACTCAATGCTCAGAATTGAGAAAGGAAGTAGGAATTGGAAAGGTCTTGGAAACAAGAGTCCATATATCCACCCAAAAAAATTGAATTGGATTGTTAAATTCACTAGGAATCCAAAGAATTAAATTTTGATGGACTCATGGAACAAAATTGTGCATAGTTTGTTTTATATAGATTACATAATTATTTAGTCTAACAAATCTGGTTTCCTACACATTTTGCAGAGTTAACAAAAATTTGATTAGAATAAGATCAACATACAGTTCAGAGGAATCGAATTCATGTAAGATGCACAAATGACCTATATCCATGAAGATGAGATCAAAGGGATGTATGTCAGTATGGGTAATGAAGTTACATGTTCAAATAAACTTGTGGAAGGAAAGGAAGAAATAATAAACTTGGTAGAGGCCATAATTGTTTTTCAAAAGGATGTACAAATTTATAAAGTTGATAATGAGAGGCTTATGAAATTCAAGGATAAACAAGAAATATTCAACACCAAGTTAATGTAGAGCTTGGAAATAATAGAGAAGAAGATGGATAATGATACTGAGTCAAGAAAATCAGGGAGTCATAGGTCTCATGATGAGATAATAAATAGAAGAATTGTTGGCAGGGATCACCATAATTATCCAATGAATTAATCTAGGATATCACATCGTAGTTCAAGCTCATCCCTTATCAGGAAGAATAAGAGTAGATTTGGGGTGAATGGGCTACAAGGAGAAATGAATAAAACCAATCCTCGTACATTTTATGGTGAGAAAAAGAAGGATGAGGATGCAATGACCTGGCTTCTAGGAATGAGGAAGTATTTCCATTTGCATAATTACTCTTCAAAGGAAGAAGGGAGAATTTTTACTTACCAGCTCAAACGAAAAGGATCAATGTGGTGGGACCAATTTTATGGAAGTAAAACACATTGATGAGAAGAATGTTACTTGGAGAGAATTTTAAAAGGTATTGTAAAAATAAATAATTAACCAAACAATAGTATGATAAGAAAATGAAGGATTTATTTGTACTCAATCTTAGGACCATGACCATATATGAGTATGAAAGGATGTTTTTAGAGTGGTTGAAATATGTCTCTTTCATCAAGGATTGGCATGTTAATATTCATAGGTACTTGAGTGGGATGCCATCATTTATCAATGATAATATACAGTATAGTCTCCTCCATTCCGAGACCAAATAACCCAGAATTTTTTTCTCGAAGCCACACTTCTACTACACATGATTCCAAATACTCAACTTCAGTGGTACTGATCGCTACACCTGACAACTTCTTTTTTCTGACGGAGCCTCTTACTCCTTACTGTAGTACCCATATCCTTCTGGAACTGACCATACAACTCCCTCTCGAGCATTGAATATCAACTGAATATTCAACCTGCTAAATTCAACACTTCTCCTACAGAACAAGTCTCATCATCCTCTTCTTGTAGGTCTTACCTACAAGTCAAATTCAGTCCAATAGTCTGCAATTTTCGAAGCCACGCTGCTTCATGACTTGCTACACATGCTTCCACATACTCATCTTCAGCCATACTGAGCACTAGACATGATTGCTTCCTTCATTTGGTGGAGCCTCATGCTCCTTACTATAGTATCCAACTCCCTCTAGAACTAACTGTCCAACTCCCTCTCGAGCACTTAATATCAACTGGATCTTAAAACTACTGACTTCATCACTTTTCCTCCAGGAAAAGTCTCGTCATCCTCTTCTTGTAGGTCTTACCTACAAGTCAAATTATGTCCAATAGTCAATAATTTCCAATTCCACACTACTTTGTGACTTACTGCACATGCTTCCACATACTCTTCCTTAGCCGTACTAAGTGCTATGCACAACTTCTTCATGTTTCTCCATAAAACCATACTGGATCCTAGACTGAAGCAATGTGCCAAAGTACTCTTCCGATCAGTAATACCGCTAACCCTACCTAAATCTGAATATCCATATAATTCAAACTCATGGTATATCACATACATGAGACCATAATAAAATGTATCCTTAAGGTATGTCATCACATGTTTTGTTACGACCAAATGAACCTACCTGGGATGACGAAATGAACCTACTTGGGTTGCTCCATTTATCGACTCTAGGTGTTCACAAAAAAACATATACTCGATCTTTTTTTCATCAAGTTCATCAATGAAACCATCATATGCCTGTATAAAGTAACATCCATAGTCTCTAAAGTCGTATCCTACAACAACTTTAGATTTGATACCATAGGTGTATCCATTTCATTGCAATCCAACATCTTGAACCTCTTAAACATTTATACTGCATACTTCCCTTGATTCAAAAATATATCATCCTGTCTTTTCCATACCTCAGGACCCAAAAAGTAATGCATCATCCTGAGACTTTTCATCTCAAACTCAACAATCGGTTTTCTCTTACACTATGATATAAAAATTTCCACACCTGTTTAGAAATAGGGCATCCATATAAAACAATAATATTACCAGAACATCATCCAAAACCTTAAAGTAAATTTTTGGATCTGCATTGTTGTTTGTAAATCCTAATCTCGTTAGAAAAATGTCGATCCTTCCATAACATGCTCTGGGTGCCTTCTTTAATGCATATAAATCCTTCTTCAATATGCACATTGAGTGTCCCTCATTTTTCACGTACTTAATGGAGTGTTGTGTGACTACAAGTACCATTCTTCCTTATTAGGTTGTCATCTATGCCACAGGAAGAATTTCAGTTCTTTCGGATGTTGAAATCCACACACTTTGAGTCTTTTGTCCTTAGAATACTATGCTAGGGCCATTCTCCATTGGTAAAATTACCATGACCAATCCCGGGAGAATGTTAGCCCGATGTTGAAACATTAACACTTAAGAATAACTTATGAAATTACATAAAATCTTAACACTCTCTCTTAATGAGGAAGGTATTATATCTGTCACATTCTCTAACATTGTATCCATCCACACGAGCTCATGACCATTGAATGTCAGACACAAAAATCTATACAGCACAAGAAATCGAAAGTGACTTCACAACATGCATCCAAGTCTCGTGGATAGCTCTCTAATAACTACAACATATCATCATGAGACTATCCAGTTTCCCACAGAAAACATTTGAATCCATCACTCCCTATGATTCTATATAGTCTTCGAAGTTATATACTCCATATGCATGTGTTGACCTCCTCTTCTTCTTCATTAAATGGAAGTGCACAACTCTATGTCTGGATAGTATTTATTCATGTTTCTTCCTGCGACTATCATTATGGCTCTTTCTCAGAGCTATTACCTGTGAGGTGCCTGTAACAAAAAACAAGAACAACAAAAAAACATCTCCTCGAGGATATCAATTTATCTTGTGCACAACTATATACAATTACCCTTAAAATGATATGCCTTCTACTAAAAAACATCCATCATATACTCGATGTCATATGGCTAACCATGTTGATTTTCTAGTGTTAAATTAGACAAGCACAATTTTCTGAAAGTGTTAATTACTTCCAATGATATTACTTTTGTGAACTCTAGAACATCACTAAGTAATTACACTCAGAAAATTTCAACTACTTAGAAACTTCGGCCTCTTGCTTAGATGTTGTGTCTTTTTATAGTAATATTAAATTGATCCAAAAAGACATGTCTTTTTGAAAATTAAATTAAATTTTCTTTCTTATAAATATTTGGAGAATACCTCCCATAACTACCCAATTATTAATTTGGTTATAATCCATCCACATAGTATTTGACTTTGTTAAATTGTTCCTCCATAATTCATGCGATTCTTTGCATAAATATAGGTAAATATGGAGTACACTCTTCATATTTAAGTAATTAGACATTTTTACTAGAAGTTATTTCCCACCATAATTTATGAAATTTTTTCTATAATTAAGGTAGGAGTAAAAAGTAAATATGTTGTACTTAGATATTGGAACAACCCCATAAACTTAACATTCCCAAGACTTTACTCTACTCTCATTTTCTTGGGCCCTCCTGTGAGGGAGTCAAGCCCCATCCCGCTCTGATACCATGTTGATTTTTCATAAGAGATGATATTGTATGTGAATGAATATCTCATTAAAATGATGAGTGTTCTATATATAAATAACATATGGTGACCATGGTGACCATACATGAAGAGATGCATCCCTTGGGTAATAAATATATTTATACTTTATATTATATTATACATATAATATAAATATACTTTATATTTATACTTTAGACTTTATTTTATATTTATACTTTATATTATAAATATATTATTACATTAATAATATTATCATTAATAATATTTCTTAATAATTAATAATCATATTATTAATTATCAATCTAGTAGAATGTTTTTCCGATGCTACCAAAAAATCAACAATATCAAGGGTAAAGAGAACAAGGTGTCTGATTCAATCAGTAGGAGAGTGCATGAGATGCATGCTACAACCATTAGAATGTATAAATCAGATTTGAAAGACAAAATTTTAGAGGCTGCAAAATCATATCTACATTACATGGAAATAAATACAAAATTACAGCAAGGTATTTTGTAGCATAAAATTGAGGTTTTTGAGTTAAAAGAGGATGAAATTCTCATGTACAGGGGAAAAACTTATGTGCCAAATTATAAGGAATTGAAAAATATGATATTGAAAGAAATACATAATGTTCCTTATGTGGGGCACCCAGTTAACAAGAAAACTATTGAAGTTGTCAAGAGACAATATTATTGGTGAGGTATGAAGAAAGAAGTGGTTGATTTTATTGCTAGGTGTTTGGAATGCCAAAATATCTAGGCTGAGTACATACACCCAAATAGTTTGCTACATCCATTTCCCATTCCTAAGTGGAAATCGGAAGTTGTAACAATGGATTTAATCACCAAGTTTCCCAAAACAACCAAGAGGCATGATTCCATCATTGTGGTGGTGGATAAGATTACTAAAGCTACCCATTTTATTCCAGTGAATTTTACTCACAAGGAAACCAACATTGTTGATATTTACATAAGGGGAATTTATAGGTTTCATGGTGTACCAAAGACATCTGTGTATTCAAAATTTTGGAAGGGAGTATTCAATGGACTTGGAACAAATCTAAATTTTAGCACAACCTATCATCTAGAGTCAAATGGACAAACAAAAAGGGTAAATTGGGTGATAGAATACATGATAAGGATGTATGTGATGGATAAAACATAAACATGGGAGGATTATTTACATTTGGTGGAGCTTCCTTACAAAAATGGGTATCAAGCATCTCTAAATATGATCCCAATTGAGGCACTTTATGGCAGAAAGTGCAACACAACAGTGGGTTGGGATAACCCATTAGAGAGAGTAATGGTTGTAAGAGAATTACTCAAGGAAATGGAAGAGAAGATGGTGAAAATAAAACAAAATTTTAAGGCTTACAAAGACATACATAATAGCTATGCAGATAAAGGAAAAAATCACAAAGAGTTTAAAGTGGGTGACCATGTGTTCTTAAAAGTAAATGCCAAGAGAAGTTCCCTGAAGTTGGGAAATTGTTTAAAGATGGTAGCACATTATCATGGGCCATTTGAAATCTTGTAGAGGATTGGTTCTATTACATACATGCTTTCCTTAACTACAATGATGTGTATTCATAATGTATTGCATGTATCATTTCTTAAAAAGTATGTACCTAATGTTAATCATGTCATTGATTGGAATGCGATTCAGGTGGAGTTGGAAGGAAACTTTCAACTGAAAATGGTTTTCATATAGGATCAGAAGATCAAGAAGCTACGGAATTGAGCCATAGGGATAGTAAAGGTCCAATGGACCTAGTACAGCCTTGAGGATGTAACTTGGGAGCATGAGGATGCTATGTGGGAAGAACACCTACATATTTTTTTAGACTTTTGAAGTTTTGAATGTACATGTGTATAAAATGCACTGAGGAAAGTGCATAAATAAGGGGGAGAGGAATGTAATACCCCTAAGTTGAACCCAAATTGTAAATATAAATGCAATTATACATATGGTCTAGTGAGCCACAATAATTTGGGGCCAGAGTGCCTTTGTAAATATGTATTTTGAGGCCATATTGACTCTGTGATTATTAGGTTGGAGAGATAGAAGCTAAAAGGCTACTGAGCCTATATTTGTAAAATGTAATCACACTCATTTTTTAATGAAAAAAAATCATTGTTGCTGACCTACTAGGTAAATGCGTATGGGGGGATAAACTCGAATAGAATGGGAAAAGGGAGGATAAGAGTCTAGGATTAATGGGATAATCTAAGGAAGATTAATCCCAAAGGAATATTTTATTAATATTCCTAAACTATAAAGTTTAAAACTATGGATACAAAACATATCCTATGTACTAAATTAGGAAACATATCCCATGTGGATCCAAGCTAGTTCCCAACATGATAAGGGTTAAGCTGAAAACATGCAAGTATAATTTGGGGATTTAGTTCATTTGGCCATCATTCCATTATTTTTCACACCTCACCTTACTAGTTTCATTTGTACCTTCATGATGACATTACCTATACTTGTACCTGTACCATGGAAAGATTTGGAACTGAACTGAACATGTGGGTTGTTAGGTTCATGGGATGCTAAATAAGTGGGTTGTCAGGATCATAAGAATTCTCTCCAAGTGAGAGAACTACTAGGAATTTATTTCCCAAGGTGCCAAGATGCAGCTACAAGGATCTGATACTTCATGTTAGACATGTTGTTGAAGCCCCAGAAGGGAATTGGGGCAGCCAAAGGACTGTTGCGAAGATAATGGGCACACTTATTTTGGTGGGACATACATGTGGGGAATGAGGGACTATAGGCTCTTAGTTTGACTTTGTACCTTTGTCTGAGTCTATCATTTCTGAGACACCTTAGCCTAGTTAGGAATCCTGTACTAAGGTGGCGTTTTAGCTCTATATCCAGGGTGACCCACTACTGAGAGTTATGAGTAGTGTGGTGTAAGTTTGGGGGGATCATAGAAGGTCTACACGCAGTCGATGTTATTTTTACCAAAGATAAGTGTTTATTGTGTGAAAATTTAATGTGTTGTGTTAATATTTATTCATTTATTCTTATGGATTTCTATGTATGTGTTTTATATATATAGTTGTTGTTATTATGCATTAATATGTGTAATTACAAATCATTTTTGTAAATTAAATTAGTCTCAGAATTCATAATTTTTATGTGGCATTTCCTAGTAGGGGTATAGGGATGCTACAAATCAGTTGATATCTATTTCAAATGGTCCACCATATCTGTCGACTGCAATTATTCTGAATTCTGATGAACCTTTTGTAGTGAAAAATAGCTGACCCCTTTCTTGTCTACTGAGATGGGCTGCCAATACCATTGAAGCTTCGAGACCTAATGTTGGTGATGTTTCTTCAAGATGAAATAACTAAACTCAAAAGAAACATGTCAAAATTGCATTGATAACTTGTGTACTCTAAACTTATAAAGGTGTTACATGCTCATATGCCCATGGTCAACCTGAATGGGATAAAGCTACGAAGATAGAATTGGATTATTTTCCAAAGAATCACACTTGAGAATTAGTTCCCTAACCACAAAGAAATAATGTTGTGAAGTGTCAATGGATCTACTAGAACAAATTTACCTTTTAAGCTAATTTTGAGCATCAAGAAGATTGCTTGGTTGTGAAGGTATTTTCTCAATAAGAACGCATTGACTACACTGAGACCTTTTCGCTTGTTTTAAAGAAGAAATTTTTTTGACTATTTATTTCTCTTGTTTCTCGATTTGGATTGCATATCCATTAGATGGATGTGAAGACTGTATTTCTTCATGGTGAAATATCTAAAGAAATTTTCATGGAAAAACCTCTTGGTTTTGTGACATATTCTAACCTAGTATGTCGACTGAAGAAGTATCTCTATGGTTTGAAGCAAGCTCCTAGAGTTTGGTATGATAATATCAAAATTTCTTTCTTCAACTTGGTTTCAAACATTGTTAATCTAATCATAGCTATATGTAATCCATACTAATGGAAACACTTTGATTTTTTGTGTATCTGTCGAAGACCTTGCCATCACAAACAATAAAAATCATTTCATTTTTAGATTGAAGAAGTTCCTTATTGAATATTTTGACATGATAGATCTTGGTACTCTGCATTATTTTTTGGGTCTTCAAGTATTACCACTCTATGATAGTTTTTTCATTTCACAACATAAATATGTAATGTGTATTTTGACATGTTCTAAGATGGTATATTCTAAGATCTGTGCTACTTGTTTTATATCTAGAGTAAATCTAAACAAAAACATTTGTCAAACTCCCAAAGTCAATGCTACACTCTATTGAAAATTGGTTGATAGTCTTAGTTATCATACCCATAGTATACCTAGCATTGTTTTTGTTTCTATTGTGGTTTCTTAGTTTATGCAAGTTCCCATAGAAATCCATTGGAAATAATTTAAATGAATTGCTTACTATCTCAAGGGTACCACTAATTTTGGTATCAAGTATTGTTGAATTTTATATTCGTTAGTTAGCTTCACCAACTCCAACTGGGCTAGCGACAGTTATGATTGGAAGTCCACCTCTAGATATGTGTTTTGCTAAAGCACTATATTGTTGGTTTTTTCATGCAAGAAAAATAAGGTAGTCTTTTTGTTGACTAAAGAAGTAGAAAATCATGGAATCATTCATGCAGGTATAGAGGAAGTATGGCTTCACCAACTTGTGAGTGAACTTGGCTTTCCTATTTATACCTTGACTAGAATATAATGTGAAAATAATAGTTCCATTCAATTTGTTGACAATCTTATTTCCCACAGTGAGATGAAGCATGTTGAGCTCCATTCACACTATTTGAGACAGTTGGTTCATGAGAATGTTATCTCTCTTGTCTATCTTAGAACATATGATTAGGTAGATGATATATTCATTGAGTCATTATCTGGAGATATATTTATCAAGCTCTATACTATGCTTGGCCTTCAAGAAGTTGCAATTATGAGAGACTATCCCGTTGATGTAATTTCACCTCCAAAATCACCAGAGTTGTGAGTTGAGGGGGGGCTATTGGAACATCAAGTTCCGATGGTTCATCACACTTCTATTGAAATTAGTTATGTTGGAAGTTGACATACCACTATTTATGAGGATAATGAATTTTAATTTCTTGATATATCCAATTAACTTAAGGGTTTGAGGAGCGGAGATACTAGTGAGAGCATTTAGAGATATGAGTGGTTCAACTTCTTGTGGATCATAGGGTGGGATATAATTATCAACCTAGGAAAACGATTTAGAAGGGAAAATACCAACATCCTCTTATGAAATTTCCTTATACATGGACATAAAAATATTTTTCTCCATGCATTTATGTGTCAGAAACTATTTTCCATCACAGTTGTAGCAAATAAATTCAATTTTTCTTTCAACCATTCCTCTTCCAATAATGGGGAATAAAGGAAGGATTTATTATCTGAGAAGAGACTACATATTGTTATTCCTTGGCACAATGAGTAGATTCAAGCCATGTCTACCGTAAATCCATTAAGACATGAGCTTTTATGTCATCCTGTCACACACCCAATTTTATTTTTCTTTATGTATGCCATAAAATTAATAGAAACAATATTTAATTATTAAAATATTCTTATCAAAACCACTCCTAACCTTGCAAAATTATACCTTAAAAATTACCAAGTACTTACATATCCTACTTCATAGTCATAGTGTCACAAATTAAAAATTGTTACAATTCTTTGTGGTGGATTAAATATTTGTTTGAAACTCTTATGTATACATTTGTGCTAAGGAACTTTGTTGGTCATCCTAAGGGAGACCCTTGTCACAACCTTAGTGATAAAAATAAAAGTTGGTGGATTGATAGCGTTACAAGTACTTGCGACTTAACCTGACCCTCCGGTCATGGGAAACTAGAGTGAAAAACTATTAATCAAAGTTATTATTCTTCTTGTTTGGTTAGTGGTAAATCATTCTCAGGGATAATAAAGTAGGGATTGTTGGAAGTTATTGAATTCTAGGCTGAATGTACCCTACACTCATAAATACAAAATTTCCCTATTCCTCTCATGGAAGTCCTTTCATCTACCATGTGTGTTTTTCTTGGAGTAACAGTAGGGAGGGTAAGTCCCAACCATTCCATGCAGTTTTTTCATTTATGATTCATTGTTAGGAAAATTTTGGAGGAAGGCGAGGTTACCTGTTGGTTTAATGGAGTTTTTTGTTTTCTCTGTTCATAGATTTCCTTTACCATAATCATGGGATGTCTATGTATTTTATGTTCATTTTTCTTTTCTATAGCTTTCTCTATTGTTGAAATCCTAGTTATAATATTGTTTGGATTTTTGTTCTTTACCTGGTTGAACTTTGTCGAGGGTGGTGGCTTGTTGGGAAACCTATTGTATTTCATGTCTTTTCTTTCTTTTGAATAAATTTTAGTTGTTGTTGTGTACCGTAATCCTATTCTAATTTTTAGATATGGAGAACTCCATAGAGTATTCTAGCGTGCATCCTAGTCTTAATTCATTTATTGTTCTCGTTCCTATGTTATGATAGATTTATTTGGATGCTTGGATAATTATGTTCTTCTTGTTGTTTTTCGATGGTACACATCAGAGAGGAGATATTTTTTGTTGGTCGCTTGAGGCATTCTATAGGAAATATAACTCGGACCCAAGTTATTTCTAGTAAGAGTTTCATACACTATATTTTCATCACTTATCTATGTAAGTTTGAGTTTTCTTTTATAAATTTTCTATGGGTTATTACAGGTGTTGTTTGACCAGAAATGACAGGGTTCCTATACCAAATATTTATTAGAACGTCCCGTAAGTATTCCTTTCTTTCGACAATTTTTTTTTTCCTTTTATAATGAGATGATTTTCTCTGGTATTATACTAATTTTACTTATTGCATACTTTTTTGACAGGTAATGGCTCGCCTCATCGGCTAGGGTAATCGACCTTTAAAAAGGTACTTTGGTTTCCCTCATAGACTCTTATTGTTAATGAAGATTGATACACCCATTGAGCTTCAAAGTTAGTTAGATGGTTAATTCAGTTATACCCATTTCAGTTTATAGCTAGTTTTCTCTAAAACTCGGTAGTTTGTGTATGCAAGAGGGTTCTGCAATTTTTCATTGGAGTTTAAATTTAGGACAAAGTATTTTGTATATATATATTAAAAATGATTTGTATCCCGTTGCTTATAGTGTCAGGTTGACACAGTTTGTAATCATTGATAACTTATTTTATAAAGGAAACTTCCAAGATTTACAGAACCAATTGATTTGTTATACTGTTATACTTATCGTTATCTTTTCCTTTTAAGGAAATACCTAGCTTTAGTATTCTATTAAATATGACCATAGAAATGAAATTTTCATTTGGTTTTGAGTTCCTGGGTTATATGTGTGCATTCGCCTCTATAAATTTTTATTCTAGAGATTCCTTATGGCCATGTCTATACATTTCGCCTGTTTGATTCTTGTACTCAATTTCCTTTCCATGTGTATATTTAAAGGTTCTCTATGATAGTATATATATATCATCTTTGATAATATCTTGTTTGTTGCATATAATCTGATGCAGGAGCATCACCAACTCGTCAAGTGAGCCAGCACAAAGGCGGAAGATAGCTGGAAGGCGTCCAACACAAATTTTTGAAACCACCTTGAAATTGTTGCGCGGACATTAATGTGATAGTTTAATGAAGCGCACTTTGTATATTGTAGTGGAACTTGAGAGGATAGCTCTCGTCCTTAGGTAGATAGTCGGCATTTAATATAGTTAATGCTGGTAGATAGGAATTTAATTTTAGATTTGATAGCTTTAGAGTCTAAGAGGGAAAACTGATATAGACACCCTCATTGTATTATTGTAACATTAGCCTGAGCATAGAGGAAGAGCAGAAGAGCAAGCATAGAACTGTATAAAGAACACCCATGTACAGACATTTGAATTAATAGAAGAAAGCTTTGATTCAAACTCATGGTTTGTGTTGATTCTCTGTGTGTTGATGTTGATATGCTCATGAATGTTTGCTTCCTGTCATATATTTTATTTTATATGTTGTGTGTGATTTCATGGTTGAATTGAAGTTTGACAGGGTGAGTGAATGAGTTTCAATTGTTTCTCTAATTGAGCCCGAGGATTCCTGCAAGGAGTGCAGTCGAATTGTCCGCAAGGAGTGCGTTGATAGAAGAGTTCAATTAGAGATAGCTTTTGTTCTCATTTCCTTGAAAGTGCAGTTAAGAAAAGAGCCGTGCAAGGAGTGTGCAAGCCAAGCTAAGCCTCAGAGTTGCGATTTTGAGTAGAGTATCGGAAGACTACTACTGCAGGTGTGCGCAGAGTCGAGTGACTTCAACACTTAAACATTGTTGAAGATTTTCGGCAAGGAGTGTGTGCAATATTTCTTTCTGAAGACAGAAGTCGTGGAAAAGATCAGGAGGAATAGGCCTTCGAATTCACTAAAGGATAAGCGCAGGGAAGATGCTACTGAAAATATGAGGGAAGCGTCGCAGGATTGGCGAGCAGACGAACGAGTCTCATGGAGAGACACTTCATCATTTCGTAGAATCATAAAGAGGAAGAACAGACGGACGAAATCCTTCGAGGATATTTTGCGAAGTTTCGTGGGTCGTTGGATCTTGCATAGGTGCAAGGAGGTTACGGCGAGAACGTCAGAAGGTTCGAAGCTCAGGAGGGAAGAGCTGTTGATCTCGAGTTATAGGGACCGTCAGACCTACACGTGACATTGCATATCGGGGATTCGTAAGTCGAAGCTCCAAATTTGTGCAATGAGTATTACGATATCGTGATCCGCGATATACCAATAATCCTAGAACCGTTCATTGTTGAGGACACGTGTCAGGAGATCTGGAAGAGTCGGGGTTCGGCATATCAGGGTTTTTGAGGACGAGATACACAGACAAGTCGGAATCGCGATCTGTGAAATCCCGATGGAAGAGTGTGTGGGCCACAACAGGATTAGTGGAGTACAGGTGGCATAGTATCGGGTATCGGGAGTCGGCAAGTCAAAGTGCATGACATCGCGAGTAGCGAAACCGTAATAAGAGAAATTCTGATAGATACGGGAAGAGGTCAGCGTTGACTGAGCCATCGGGTCTCGGGGACTCGAGAGCCCAAAAATCGACAGTGAATTTGCGAAGCTGCGAGTTTCGATTCTCCAATAAATAAAGAAAGGGGGATCGTGAAGAAGAGAATCTGTGGGGTGCAGATTTCCCGATAGGGAAATAGAAGAACCTTGGAGTTCTTCGGGTCGAGAAGAAGAAGAAGATCCTGTGAGAGCGGACGTGCTCCGAGGAGTGCGGCGGCGTCAGGTTTGGTATCAGAGCCTAGAAAGACTCTTTTATCTTTGTAGCGAAGGAGAAGAGGATTCATCATGCCGCCAAGGAGAGAAAGACAGTCACCCGATCCAGAGGATAGGGAGGTGAGAAGAAGAGGCAGGCAGGTAGCGAATCCAGAAATTGAGAGACAGATGTGTGATCTCCGAGCTAGACTCGAGGATATGGAGACAACACAAAGACGCACAACTAGTGCAGGGGATCTCAGTGATTCCGATAATGAAGTTGAGGTTGAACGAGAGGAGGAAGTTACAGCCGAGGATGCAGTGAATGAACGCCTAATCAAAGCTATCGCAAGGATGGGTGCGAAGGCGAAGATGGACATTCTAGTTTATGAGGGGAATCTAGATGCAGAAGAGCTTCTAGACTGGATTAGAGCTCTTGACACCTACTTCGATTATGAAGATATCGAAGAAGATAAAAAGGTCAAGCATGTTGTTACGTGCTTGAAAGGACATGCAATATTGTGGTGGGATGAGCTACAAGCTGACAGACACTGCAAAGGCAAGCACAATATTAAGAGTTGGGATCGAATGATTGCGAAGATGAAGGCGAAGTTCATCCCAAGGGACTATCAAATCACTCTGTTCAGGAGGATGCAGAACCTGAGACAGAAGCTGATGACAGTGAAAGAATACATTGAGGAATTCTACCGACTAACCATCAGGGCAGGTCATCGGGAGAGCGATGATGAGAAGGTTTCTATATATTTGAATGGTCTGAGATATGACATTCAGGATGAATTGAGCATGGTAACCATCCGAACTGTGGAGGATACTTATCAGATGGCTCTGAAAGCTGAAGAGAAGTTGAGCCGTAAGCAAGGTCAGCGGGGCCGAGGCAGAAGTCAGCTCAGAGGCAAGGCAGTTTTCCAGGACAAATATTAGAATCCCAAGGAGGAATGGAAGAAACCTCAGAGTAAAGTGGAGAGAGGTGGGACCTCACAGTGAGGGCCATATGTTGAACATAAAGAGCAACATATAGAGCAGAGCGGAGGATATGATGACAACAACACTTTTCCTCATACTAGAGGTAGAGAAAGAGGAAGGGGTGGAGTAATCACATGCTTCACATGTGGAAAGAATGGGCACAAGTCTTATGAGTGTCCAGAGAAAAAGAAGGACATTGGAGAAGCTCACATCACTGAAGCGCAGAGGTGGGATGTTGAGGCAGAAGACGTAGAAGGTGGAAGGTTGTTGATGATGCGAAAAGTCCTTTTGACACCTGAGAAGGAGGTGGAAAGCTCAGTCCAAAGGACCAGACTGTTCAGAACAACTTGCAAAACCAAGGATAGGGTGTGTAAGGTTATCGTAGACAGTGGTAGCATGGATAATATCGTATCTACAAAGATAGTAGAGAATCTGGAGCTGGAGACGACTGAGCATCCAAGTCCATACAGAGTTTCGTGGCTACAGAAAGGACACCAGGTAACTGTCACTAAACAATGCTTGGTTGAATTCAAGATAGGTGGATATAATGATAAAATCTTGTGTGATTTTATTCCCATGGATGTATGTCATCTATTACTGGGTAGACCATGGCAATATGACATAAATGTGATTCATGAAGGGAGAATGAACACATATACCCTGGAGAAGAATGGGAGAACCCATATGTTGCTTCCGATAAAGGATAAGGAGGTGAAGTTGGAAGTAAGCAACACTTTACTTCTCATGAGTGGGAAGGAACTTCTTACAGAGGTTAAGAAGAAAGAGGATCCACAATTCTTTGTGGTCAAAAAGCCAAGAATTGTTCTGACTAGCACAAGAGTGGATGATCTACCAGAGGAGGTTCAGGAACTGCTGGAAGAGTTTGCTGACATTATAGTGGATGAATTACCTCGTTCGTTGCCACCGATGAGGAGTGTGAGTCATCATATAGATCTCATACCAGGAGCCATTTTGCCGAATAAAGCTGCGTACAGGTTGACGCCTCAAGAAAATGGGGAGGTTAAAAGGCAGGTCCAGGAGCTATTGGACAAAGGATTGGTCAGGGAGAGCTTGAGTCCATGTGTTGTTCTGACAGTGCTTAGTCCGAAGAAAGACGGAGGCTGGAGGATGTGTACCGATTCAAGAGCGATCAACAAAATAACCATAAGGTATAGGTTTCCATTACCGAGAATGGATGATCTGGTGGATTACCTGAGTGGGGCCAAATATTTTTCAAAAATTGATTTGAAAAGCAGATATCACCAGATTCGCATGAGGGAAGGTGATGAGTGGAAGACAACCTTCAAAACCAATGAAGGACTGTATGAATGACTAGTCATGTCGTTTGGCTTGACAAATGCATCGAGTACATTTATGAGGTTGATGAATGAAGTCCTGAGGGAATTCATCGAGAAGTTCGTCATTGTGTATTTGGACGACATACTGATTTATAGTAAATCAGAGGCTGAACATCTGAAGCATTTGGCCATTGTGATGAAGAAGCTACAACAGGAGAAGTTGTTGATTAACATGAGAAAATATTCATTTATGAAGACAGAGCTCATTTACTTGGGGTTTGTTATTTCGGCAAATGAATTGAGGATGGATCCAGATAAGGTGGAAGTGATCAAGAATTGGCCATCACCGAGAAATATTTTCGAGGTGAGAAGTTTTCATGGACTGGCTAGTTTCTACCGGAAGTTCATCAGGAATTTCAGTGGAATTAGCAGCGATAATGGATATAGTGAAGAAGCGGCATAAATCTTTTCATTGGACAACAGAGGCTGAGAAAAGTTTTAATCTGTTGAAATGGAAGATCACGGAACAACCAGTTTTGGTGTTGCCAGATTTCCTGAAGACATTTCAGGTGAAATGTGATGCAAGCGGATTTGCCATAGGAGCGGTCTTGAGTCAGGAGGACAGACCAATTTCATATTTCAGCGAGAAGCTGAACGAGGCAAAATTGAAATACTCCACATATGATAAGGAGTTTCATGCTATCATTCAGACACTGAAAAAGTGGAGGCATTACTTGATCCCAAAAGAATTTATTTCGTACAGTGATAACCATGCGTTATAGTTTGTGACTCAACAAGAGAAGTTGAATCAGAAACATACAAAATGGGTAGAGTATATGCAGAGTTTCACATTTGTGATTAAACACATTTCGGGTACTGCTAACAAAGTGGCTGATGCTGTAAGCAGGAAATGTTTGCTGTTGCAGGAATTCCGAGTCAACACATTGGGTTTTGAAAATCTCAGGGACATGTACGCAGGTGATGCAGATTTTGGAGAGGCATATGAAACAACTGAGAATCCAGTTATCAGAGAAAGAAGCCCTTGGATAGATTATATGATCCAGGAGGGATTGCTGTTCAGAGGAAATCAACTGTGTATTCCGAATTGCTCCATGAGGGAGAACTTGCTAAAGGAGAAACACAATGGGGGATTGGCAGGACACTTTGGCCATGACAAGACATTCACAAAGTTGACAAATCATACTTTTGGCCAGGGATGTGAGAAGATGTCAAGAGATTTGTAGATAGATGTAGAGTTTGCCAGCATTCAAAGGGAAGGAAGCAGAATGTAGGACTCTATCATCCATTGCCCATACCAGAGCAGCCATGGGAGGCGATAAGCATGGATTTTGTATTGGGATTGCCGAGGACCAAAAGAGGATTTGATTCAGTCTTTGTGGTAGTGGATAGGTTTTCCAAGATGGCACATTTTATTCCATGCCAGAAAACCAGTGATGCGACTCACATCGCAAATCTGTTCTTCAAGGAGGTCGTTCGACTTCATGGATTGTTGAAAAGCATAGTTTCAGACAGAGATACAAAATTCATAGGGCATTTTTGGAGGAACTTATGGAAGAATCTAGGAACTAACTTGGCGTTTATTTCTGCTTATCATCCTCAGAAAAATGGACAGAAGGAGGTGGTCAACAGAAGTCTGGGAGACTTGCTGAGGATATTGGTGATAGAACACCATAGCAATTGGGACCACATATTGCCACAGGAAGAGTTTGCATACAATGAATCAGTAAATCGGAGCACATGAAAAAGTCCATTTTAGATTGTGTATGGCACACAACCAAGAGGAGTTTCTGAACTGAGGGATTCAGAAAAGACTGCGACTAGCAGTGCTAGTGCAAAAGAATTCGCTGAGGCGATGAGGGAACTTCACAGCAGGGTGAAACAACGACTGCAAAAATCAAGCCAGGAATATAAGCGCAGAGCAGATCAACATCGGGGACAACTTCAGTTTGAATTTGGTGATCTAGTTCTGGCACATTTGAGGAAGGAAAGTTTCCCGAGGGGAACATACAATAAGTTAAAGATGAAGAAAATCGAACCATGCAAAGTCTTAAGAAAATTTAGAGAAAATGCTTATGAGATCGAGTTGCCGGATGGCATCGCAATATATCCGATATTCAATATTGCATATTTATACCCATATAGGCCTGGAGAAGAAGAGACTGGAACCGAGGAACCAGTGATCCAGTGGATGAAACAGATGCCAGTTGCAGAGAAACCACAGATGGAGTGCATACTGGACAAGAGAGTGGGTAAGAGGACCAAGCAAAAGGAATACTATGAGTATCTGTTCAAGTGGAAGAATCATCCAGTGGAGGATGCCAGCTGGGAGAATGAAAAAGATATAAAGAAGCATGGACAGACCGTGCAGGAGCTCATGGACAGGAGCCCATGAAAGTTTTTCAAGCCGAGGAGTATGATGCAGGAGCATCACCAACTCATCAAGCGAGCCAGAGCGAAGGTGGAAGACAACTGGAAGGCGTCCAACACAAATTTTTGAAACCACCTTGAAATTGTTGCGCGGACATTAATGTGATAGTTTGATGAAGCGCACTTTGTATATTGTAATGGACCTTGAGCCGATAGCTCTTGTCCTTAGGTAGATAGTCGACATTTAATATAGTTAATGCTGGTAGATAGGAATTTAATTTTAGATTTGATAGCTTTAGAGTCTAAGAGGGAAAATGGATATAGACACCCTCATTGTACTATTGTAACATTAGCCTGAGCATAGAGGAAGAGCAGAAGAGCAAGCAAAGAACTGTATAAAGAACACCCATGTACAGACATTTGAATTAATAGAAAAAAGCTTTGATTCAAACTCACGGTTTGTGTTGATTCTCTATGTGTTGATGTTGATATGCTCATTAATGTTTGCTTCTTGTCATATATTTTCTTTTATATGTTGTGTATGTGATTTCATGGTTGAATTGAAGTTTGAGAGGGTGAGTGAATGAGTTTCAATTGTTTCTCTAATTGAGCCCGAGGATTCCTGCAAGGAGTGCAGTCGAATTGTCCGCAAGGAGTGCATTGACAAAAGAGTTCAATTAGAAATAACTTTTGTTCTCATTTCCTCGAAAGTGCAGTTAAGCACAGAGCCGTGCAAAGAGTGCGCAGGCCAAGCTAAGCCTCAGAGTTGCGATTCTGAGAAGAGTATCGAAAGACTGCTGCTGCAGGTGTGCGCAGAGTCGAGTGACTTCAACACTTAAACGTTGTTGAAGATTTTCCGCAAGGAGTGTGTGTAAGGTTTATTTCTGAAGACTGAAGTCATGGAAAAGAACAGGAGGAATAGGCCTTCGAATTCACTAAAGGATAAGCACAGGGATGCTGCTACTGAAAATCTGAGAGAAGCGTCGCAGGATTGGCGAGCAGGCGAACGAGTCTTGTGGAGAGACACTTCATCATTTCACAGAATCATAAAGAGGAAGAACGGACGGATGAAATCCTTCGAGGAGATTTCACGAAGTTCCATGGGCCATTGGATATTGCAGAGGTGCAAGGAGGTTACGGAAATAACGTTAGAAGGTTCGAAGCTGAGGAGGGAAGAGCTGTCGATCCCGATTTATAGGGACCGTCAGACCTACACGTGACATCGCATATCGGGGATTCGCAAGTCGAAGCTCCAAATTTGTGCAACGAGTATTGCGATATTGCGATCCGCGATATCCCAATAAACCTAGAACCATTCATTGTTGAGGACACATGTCAGGAGATCCAGAATATTCAGGGTTCATCATATCGGGGTTTTTGAGGAAGAGATACATGGACAAGTCAGAATCGCGATCCGCGAAATCCCGACAGAAGAGTGTGTGGGCCACAACAGGATTAGTGGAGGACAGGTGGCATAGTATCGGGTATCGGGAGTCGAAAAGTCAAAGTGCACGACATCGCGAGTAGAGAAACCGCAATAAGAGAAATTATGATAGATACGGGAAGAGGTCAGCATTGACTGAGCCATCAGGTCTCGGGGATTCGAGAGCCCAGAAATCGACAGTGAACTTGCGAAGCCGCGAGTTCTGATTCTCCGATAAATAAATAAAGGGGGATCATGTAGAAGAGAATCTGTGGGGTGCAGATTTCCCGATAGGGAAATATAAGAACCTTGGAGTTCTTTGGGCCGAGAAGAAGAAGAAGATCTTGTGAGAGCGGACGTGCTCCAAAGAGTGTGACTGCGTCATAATCTAATTTTCCTCTCTATTTCTTTATCGCAAAAGATCTATTTGTTTTACATCTAGTATGTTTGTTGCAAATAATATAATTTTCCTTTATGTTTCTTTATCTCAAAAGATCTATTGGCTTTACATCTAGTCTGTTCATCATATGTATGTTTTTATCTCTATTCTTTGAGTCAGTTTAAGAACTTCACATCAAATATAGATAAAATTGTTATCTCTGATATTTATCATGACAAATGTATAGTAAAATGATACATGATAATAATGTTATATATATATATATATATATATATAATTCAATTGAATGATAATTAAAATACTGATTGAGTATCTATAAATTAAATCTCTACACTAATCAAATCAAAATAGATTATCCATGGAATCTTAAATAAATAATATTCAAATTCAGAACAGGATGGAAGGAGATTGTAATAAAAACTTGCAACTGAATTTCCATAAGGGAAAACACATGTAAAGTGGGTTATTCCTCCCAACCTTAGATCAAATCTTCCACCTATGCCTTCTTTGTCACCTGCGAGCTAAATCTCAATCCAAACCAACCAAGTGACCTCTTGTAGAGTATAGGGTTCCAAGCTTTATGTGAAGATTCTCTATTTCATTTAACTACTTCTCATATTTCTCATCTGAATCTGAATGGCATCCAATTCTCTTTTCTTTCTTTCATTTTAATATTTTCCTAGGTATTTGACACTTTTTCAAGCCTCCTGCTCATTGACCACTTCTAAAATTTATTTTTTTGTTCATTGACCCCCTGTCAATCCAAGTTTTACACATGATCCAAAAAAAATTGAGATCTTGTCTCACTTTGGTTGAGTTAACCCAACCAATCTTCTCCACTTGTCCCCCTTTTGCTGTCACTTGGTGATTCTCTTTGGATCCTTGCATTTTCTCTTCTAACAGTACCACTTCATGTGTGTTTCCTCTTTCTGTTTTATTAATAAAATAATATAGATAAAACAATAATTTTTTTTGAGTTAGATCACTAAGATCAAATGTGCTTTTTAACTAAATGAACAAAATAAAATAATAAGTTTAAAATTTGAAATTTCTGGGTATTACATCCACTCCTCCTTATAACTCAACACAGTCCTCGGTGATATTCAATCTTTATCTAGATCATTCTAGAATAGAAATGGGTATTCTTTCCACATATGATCCTCCATTTCCCATGTATCCTCTTCGAAACTAAGGTTCCTCCACTGCACCTTTAACTATCTGATGGCTCGATTCCAGAGTGTAAGCTCCCTCATATCAAGAATAGTATCCAAATCTACTGGGAACTCACCCTTAGGTTCCACCTATATCATATTCAAATCCACAACATGAGTAGTATCATGTATATATTTATTTAATAATGAAAAATGGAAAACATCATGTACTTTTACCATGGATGGAAGTGCAAGATGATAGGGTACAGGTCCTATTTGTGAAAGCACTTCAAAGGGACCACAATATTTAGGATCTAATTTAGTATACGTGCCCAGTCTTTAAGAACTTCTTTTATTCCTTGCTCTGATATACACATGGTGTAGTGGCCAGTAAAAAAAACCAACAGCCTAGTAAAATCCTTACAATTACGCATAACATTTCTAATATAGAATTGCTAAGTGCGTAAATAATTCATTAACTTCAAATAAGCATATAAAATTTCAGTAGAATTTAACATTTAACATTTAACTACAGCATAAAAATAACTTATCCATTTCACAAACAAATTACCTGGTTCTGATGCTAATTCCCGTCGATATGGTTGTCCCTTCCCTGTTGTCTTGCTGTTGTCTTGCCTAGCCTGATGCACTGACCAACACTGCCCAAACCAACTATCCTCCCAGCCAACTAGGAGTAGCCTGTCTGGATCCTTAGCTCCAGGAAATCAAAAGGAATCCTGGCCCCCGTGCCCAAAACCCCTAGCAACCTGGTGCCCCCTGCAATGATACTCACAGTCTACATAACTCTCCCACATAACCAGAAAAAAAAAAAACCAAGCCCAAAATGCTTTCTCCCAAAATCAAAATCCTCCTCCCAAAATAATTCCTTCCACCGTAAGGCTCTCCCCGTCATATTCCCCCTTCACCGACTCTTCCTTTCATTAATTTCCTTATCCCATTATTTATTATCTTATCCCCTTGTATTTATTATCTTATCTTATCTTATCCTTACATTTAATGTCATATCTCCTCCCGTATATGTAAGTCTTAATAAATTAAATTATTAACCCCATTAATTCTTTACTCACCTAATTAAAGAGTCGATTAATAATTAATTAATCATTGACTGTTATGAACAAATAATTAATGATAATTAATTAGTTAATATTATATAAGAATAATTATTGTTTAGTTAACATCTTAGGACAATCAGATTATCAATTAATTATAATTAATAATCCTATACATTTATTTAAGCAGGGTCATTACACATGGTCTCCAATATTGAACTCTCTTGGAGTTCTTTTGGAATTTGCATAACTTTTTTTCATGTCCTGAGCTTCTTTCAAATTCTATTGTACTTGTTTCACTCTTAGTTCCATTACTTTTAAAATTTTAGGTCCTATCATTAATTTATTGAAAAGATTACTCGAGGAAATAAGAGTGTTTCATTTTCTTCCATAAAGGATTTCAAAAGGACTAAGTTTAGTTGAAGCTTAGTATTGATTATTATAAGAGAGTTCAGCCAAATGTAGATATTCCTCCCATTTGTTTGGTTTATTCAAAACATACATTATGAGCATATCCTCAACTGTTTGATTATTCCTTTCAGTCTTCCCATTCGTATGAGGATGGTAGGAAGTAATGAAGTTTAATTGTGTATCTAAGCCTTTAAATAGGGCTTTCCAAAAGTTTCCAGTAAATTCCGTGTCTCTATATGAGATTACATTTTTAGGAATTCCATGTAGTTAGAAAATTTTCTTCATAAATATATATGCTATGTTAATTTATTTATGAGTGGATTTAACTGGTATGAAGTGTGTTTCTTTACTTAATTTATCAACAACAACCATTATAGAATCATTTTGTTTGTTACTTTTAAGCAAACCTGTTATAAAATCCATACTTATAATTTCCCATTTCCATTCAGGTACCGGTAAAGGTTGTAATTGTTTGACTGGGTGTCGATGTTTGACCTTAACTTATTGACATTATATGCACTTAGCTATATATTCAATAATTTCTCCTTTCATGTTAGGCTAATAAAATTCCTTCCTTAGCATAGAAATTAATTTCTGATAGCCAGGATGTCGAGAGCATGGCTTTTTATGTAATTCATTCGGTATTAGCAATTTAATTTCTTCAACTTTAGGTATATACAACCTATTTCTATACATCAAAAGCCCATTTTTAGAAAGTCTGAGATCTTATTTTTCAGTTTCTTCTTGACTCTCTGTTAATTTAGATTTGATATTATGATATTTTTATCCTTTTATGTCGCCATCCTGAACTTTTCCTCTAAGCCAGTTTCGTAGTTACTTCTCATAATTGTATAAATAATATTTGCATGCCTTCTCAAGGCATCAAATACCTTATTTTATTTTCCTTTTATGAGTCTTATCTCAAAATCATATTCACTCAAGAAGGCTAACCACTTTTCTTGTCGAGCATTGAGATTTTTTTTATCAAATAGGTATTTTAAGGCAATATTATCTGAAATTAACAAGAATTTGCGTCTTATCAAATAATTTCTCCACATATTTAATGCATGTATTATTGCGGCTAACTCTAAATCATGTGTTACCTGATGCATTTTGTGTTCCTTAAGTTTTCTAGATTCGTAAGAAATTACAATATTATCCTGCCTTAAGACTGCTCCCACCCCTTCAATGCATGCATCAGTGCATACAACGAAGTCCTTATATTGGTCTGTTATTTTTACTATTGAAGTTGTTGTTAGAAGCTGCTTTTATTTTTCAAAACTTGTCATTTTTCAGACGATACAAATTTTGTTCCTTTATTTTGTATGGATGTTATGGGATGGGAAATTTTTTAAAACCATTCAATAAAATTCCGGTAATAATCTATTATACCCATAAATGACCTGATGTTTGAAATAGCCTTTGGGATTGGTCAATCCATAATGGATTTTTTTTCTCAAGGTCTACAACTATTCCTTCCTTGGAAACTATATGCCCTAAATATTGAATTTTATCCTTGAAAAAATCACATTTACTAAATTTAGCATATAGATTTTCTTCTCTCAATATTTGTATAACTATTATTAAGTGTTCTTCATGTTATTGTTAATTCTTTGAATAGATTAGTATATCGTCGATAAAGACAATTACAAATTTATCTAAGTATTTACTTAGGATACTATTCATTAGACACATGAATGAGGCCCAGGCATTTGTTAACCCAAAGGGTATCACTACAAACTCGTAATGCCCATATTTCATTCTAAAAGTTGTTTTGTATATATATTTGTCTTTAATTCTTACTTTATGATATCTTGCTTGTAAATCAGTTTTCGAAAAGACCGTTTCTCCATGTGCTTGATTGAATAGATCATCGTTGTGGGATAAGGGGCATCTATTTTTAATTTTCATTTTATTAAGTTGTTGATAGTCTATACATAGTCGTAAGGTTCCATCTTTCTTCTTGAAAAATAGTATCGATGCTCCCCAAGGAGATACACTTGGTTAAATATACTTTTTTTCTAAAAATTCTTCAAGTTAATATTTAAGTTCATTAAGTTCCAAGATATTCATCTGATATAGAACATTTGAAACTGGAACTGCTCCTACTAATAAGTCTATGGATAAGTCTATCTCTCTCTTAGGAGGCAATCCAGGAATTTCTTGAATTACATCTTGAAATTCCTGCAACATAGGGAGATTTTCTATATCCATTTTACTTTCTTCTTTTTCATAATCTATTACATGAACAACGAATACTTTGCATCCCTTATGAACACATATTTTAATCTATAGAGTTGAGATATTCCTAATACTAATGGTTTTTGGTATTCCTTTGATATTAATAATGTTACCATTGTCATCTACATAAGTAATTGTTTTATCATATAAGTTTAGGATTATTTTTCTAACCAATCCATACTGATTAATACATCATATGACCCTAGTCACAAAATATTCAAATTTTCTTTAGTTTTAAATCCATTCATACTAATTTCACAACCCTTGACAAGGTTTATACTTTTACTTTTTGTTCTTGTATCAAGTTGTACTAACCATGAATTTTCAAAAGTTTATTTCCGTAACTTACAAATTTCTACTATCTTAGGTAAAACATAACTTACACTAACACCTAGATCAATCAAGATAGAAATTGGTTGACTATTCAACATACCTTCTACTTCCACCATGGAAGCCTCGTGATATGCTTATCTGCTCTCCAAGGCTCCGCCCCCATCGGGTACTCCTTGTTATTTCACCAACTATTGTAGCTTCTCGAACTATATGTATATTGATGTTGTTTTTCTTTCTGCGAGGAAAATCCTTGAAATAATTTGGTTCACCACACTCCCAACACTTTACTAGTTCTTTTTGGGAAGTTTCTTTATTATAAAAAGTTGTTGGTTTTGCATTTTTATTATCACATGGGTTATAAGGCTTATTATTTCTGTAGTTATTTCCCTAAAACCCTTTTGCAAATTTATAATTTAAAAGCATTCCTTCTTTTCTTCATGAATCAAACCTTTCCACCTTCTTTCCCTTCCAGTTTTTAGTATTTTCATTTATGGTTTTATATTGTTCAAAACATAATTTAGCCTTACGCATAGCTTCTTCTTAATGTCTTGGAATTTTCAAATTCAATAATGTCCTAATATGAGGCTAGTAGGAAACTCAAAAAGAGTTGTATCTTCAGTTTTCCATCCACAATATATGGTACATAGTGTAATAAGCTTAAAAATTTGGTGCAAAATTCCTTCATGGTTAAATTTATCAATTTCAGTTCATAAAATTATTTATCTTTACTTTCATAGTATTTCTCTTGTTAGCACTCTATAATTTTCCCAAGGCTGTGGAGGCAGTCACAGAGGCAACATCAAAACCACTTCGAGTCTTGGATCTATCCCTCCAAAAATCAGAGAGGGATCTCTCTGTTTGATATACATTTGTTTGAATAGATGTTAGGCTAGTTATGAAGAACATGGGTTTGTTTATGGATTTGGTATGTTTGGGAGATCGAAAACTCGAATTTTAATTGGGCCAAGGGGTCTACCTTTCTGAAAATGGATCTATCTCATATGTAAAATATTGTCTCCACAGGGTAGGATAGCAAGACTGCTGGATCAAATTGAATTAAATGCAAGTGGAGGAGATGAAAAGAAGGGAAAATCCATCAACATTGGAGCAACTAAGAATTCCTATGCTCAACTTCAGACAAAAACATGCAGATCATTAAAAAACAAGAAACAGAGTGCAAAAAACAAGTTTTGTTCTTAATATTTCTTTCAATGATTAGATAAGAGAAAAACATGAATAGATTAACAGAGCAAGAAAATAGTTACTCGGATAAAAACATCACCAGGGAGTCTAACCCAAGAATCATGCAGATACAATTTTTATTTCTTGAAGTTCATCCAGAAAATTACAATGTATCCCCTGTGGGGCATGAATCTAGAGATCTATCATCCTTGTTCTCTTCAACTGATGCATTAGAACATTCCTCTTGCTTACTGTTTACAATCTTCTTGCAATTTTTTCTCAGGAGTGAGGAAAAACATAGGGACAGGTAGTTTGCATTTTCCTAAAAATTTTGTGCACTTTCCTCCTTGCAATCATATGTGGCTGATTTGTTTGAAAAATCCAATGTGGTACAATCAACATTGTATCAATCAAGCTTGGGTGAATCATCCATGGATGAAATGACATTGAACATGCATACCATATCAGAAGCATCTTCCTCCATATTCTGATTTTGAACTTCATCTTCGACTGTATTGTGAATTGAATACATGAAATAATCATTATCCAAACCATGGTACCAAGGGTGAGCTACAAAATGTTTGGGAACTATGACCTTTTCTTTCTTTGAAATCAACGGAACATGGTGTCTTTGGACAACAAGATCATCTTTTCTGCTAATCTTCTACATCATCTCTTTTATAGTATTTTTCAGGACATCTATTTTCATTTCTGAAGATGTCATCAGTTCATTTTTGTTCTATCTTCATCTTCTGCCCTTATTTTTTCATTTTTGTTCAGCAAGTTAGCTTCCACATCAACTGCAATCTTTTTCATTTCTTCAAGGTTTGCAATGTTCCTTT
>ML791104.1:400104-413885 GCA_009831015.1 Picea engelmannii | reverse complement strand
TGCATATGAAGCAATGTAGGTGTTCAACCAGGTGAAATATTGATGTTATGCTAATGACAGGCTTGGTGTAGTAGATAACAAATAGATCATTAAGGGGGTATGATAGAGATAAATGACCAATGTTAACTTATCATGACTAAAAGGGGAGAGTGTTGATCCTAAGAAGGATGACAAAGGAACCAGTCAAGCAAAATTCAACCCAATTTGAAGAAATGATGAGGAGAAAAGTACAAGCGAGATAAGCTCAAACAAAACAACTGTTCAACACTTATAAATAAAATTACATATGTTCAACAATCATTTCATTATATCCCTAGACCCTTCCAATTGAATTGCATCCACGTCTCAGTTGGTGTAAGAGCCACAACACACTGGTAGATAACAAATTGATACCTTAACTGATATTGGACCATTTTGACCACCTTAATAAATTAAATAAATTTTAAAGAACTCTTTCCAGTCTTCCACAGAATCTTGTTAGTGACTTCTGTCAAAGTTAAAGTCAAACAAGCCTGATCAAAACCCTAAGTTGTCTAATTTTCTATAATTACTTGCGTTTTCGTCTGTCTGTATAACATACCGAAGTAAGATATCCCTCGTGTCTTGATAGCAATTTCGATATGAGTATAAATTTTGCTACAATTCACGGATGTATGTCTCCGCTTTCTCGGTTTCGTCTGCAAATCTTTTGAACATGGCAAAAATACTTACAATTTTGTTCAATTCAAGACATTACATGTTTCCGCTAGTTTAAGCACTAATTCACCGTAACAGTCGATGCAAAGGTAGCCCTAAACTGCATTCCTGAGTTAGATTCGATTCTATTACGTTACTTTCAGTTTTTTGCTGGTAAATGAAAAATACCTATCTGTAACAGCTCGAAATTTCTAAGAAAACACGATAGCTTACAGTTTCCCAAGGCCAAAATGAAGGTAAGATACGTGGAATTTGTAAGGTGGAGGGAATCGAATTCCGGACGTTGAAAGACCCCGGAACTGCCATTGCCACTGCTATCGCCATCGACATTATCCCGCAAGGTTTTCGATGTCAGCTTTCGAAGGACGGTAATTTATGAGATATAGATGGCAGCCTGTGGCTTGGAATTGTTTAGAATTATAGGTCGGTGCATACTACTTATAGAGTGCCGCGCCGGGAAGAATGATTATTCCTAAGATACTTCACGGTGTGATATTTCATAAATTTTAAAGGAGTACTTATTATTTTAAAAAACAATTTGGTGTGTATAAATATTTTAATTAAAATATTATTTTAATTGCATCTACCGATAGCGGCGACGTGCTTTACAACGGATGGTACGGGGATCACAACATATCAAATTAAATTAAAACTAAATATGTTGTATTTGATATTTAAAAAATAATTAAATTAAAATTAAATAATTAATAATTAATATATATGATAACATTTAAAAAATTAAATTAAGATAGATTTATTTTTAAAAAATTAAATTAACATAGATTCATTTTTAACTCGGAGTTATTAAGCAATGAGAGAGTAGGAATCAAATTTGTTAAAGTGTAATCTTTTTATCATTTAATATGAAGGAATTAATACATTACATGGAATAAATGATAATAAAAAAATTACACCTTAAAAAAATTTGATCCCTCTTAATACATAATAGATCCATGTTTAAGATGAATCTATATTAATTATAATTAAACTAAACACATAAATTCAATAAAATTTATAAAAAATTTGATATTCAAAATTACAAATGCAAAAAAATATTTTATTTTACAATAACACATTATATATATTGTGATAATAATAATCTAAGTTCATTACGATCCATTAAAACCTTTTCTGGCTTGCCTCCGCTAGTATCCTCCACTATAAACGGATTTTGGGGCTATTTTAATAGGGGTGTTTGCAAAAACCTCCACTAGAGGGTATTTTCCTTGTAATATAACCAATATGAAGGGATTCCTAGATTTTTGGTCTACAACATTTGGTGGGATCGGAACCCTAGTATTGGAACCCTAGTATATTCATAAACAAAGGAATCCCCCCTGAAGTAATTGTTGGCATTATTTTGAACCTATCCAAATAATTTATGATTGATCTGAGCCGCAAGCCATGCTGCAACCGCTCGTCTCTTCTTCCCCCTATTGTTGCATCCCTCTCGCGTCGGTCTCAATGGTCTGTGGGATCTTTCGTTGGTGGTGGTCGTGCTCCCTCAATAGTGGATCTGTCGCTTTCCCTCAAGAGCGGATATGTTTTTATTTCTGGTATTGATCTGGTGGACGCGCTCTCTCGGGAGCGGATCTGGTTGTTATCACCTTGGATTTGCGGTTTTGATTTTGAAAATGCTACCATCTGCTCCAGATCAGGCTCTCTGTGGTATGATTTTTTAATCTGTGGGAAGTTGTTTTATCTTTTTGGTTGTCGTTGTTTTTTTCTCGCTGAGCTCAACATGGTCCCATGTTGGTGGTCGCGCCCTTGAGGCAAATTCTTTTTGGTTCAGTTTTTGCAGTCAAGCTTATGGGTGTGACTACGGAGGTGTCGTCCAATGATTGTTGATTTATTATCCTCGGATCTATTTTCTGGTGTCTGTTTCCATCTTATGCGGGTTGATGGCCATTATTTCTCCAGCCTTTAGTGTATAGGAGCTTTTCGGAAGTTTTTTTTTGGAATGGAACTCAACAATCCATCCCAACTGGTATGTTCAGGGCTTGATGCAATGCCAGTTTTTTCTCAATGGTATTGGTGGTTGGGGATCCCTTCATCCCCCTTGGATTTGGGGTTGGAGTGGAGGTTGGGGTTTTATGTTCGGGTTTGTACCAAAACTTTGAGGTCCTTCCAATGCGGGCGTTCAGTGTTGATTGATGTGCTTGGTCAGCACTTTGAGGTCTGTCAAAGGCGTGCGGTTTCTGATTTCCTTTGCAGACTCTCCTACTGTCCCTCTGGAACTAAATTTTGCTGGGGGTAAATTGTCGCTCTGGCCTGGTCTGTCCGGGTTCTCTTTCGGCTTTACCTCTGTTGTTTTTTATTGGTTGCTTGGTGGCTATTCTATTTGTAGACTTATTTTTTACTAGGGTCACTCTTTGAGGATCATTTTCACTGCGCTTTTCTTCCTTTTAAAATTAAAATCATTTTCAAACTTAATGCATGCTCTATGTATGCATTATACAAATTGTAATTTTTATTTATCTTAATAAAAGTTACACTTTTTTCCTTTGGAAAAAAAAATTAATAATAATTTCATTACAACTAAATACTATATTAAATTGACAAATGAAATCCCTTTGTTTGGAACAAGGTATCTCTTCCTCACACCTATTTAAATATATTATTATATAGATGTTTCTAGCGTGTTATGATACACACTAAGTGTAACTCCCCAATTTAAATATATATTCATAAAATTAAATTGATGTATACATTTAATTACTTATAAATTGGCTTACATAATTAATTACTTATAAAAATAATAGTATGAAAGAAGGGTATTTATTATGTTAATCATATAAAATGTCAAGAAAAAACATTTTATTAATAAGATTTTAATTTTTGTAAAATAAGTATTATTAATTTTATTATATTAATTAATTTATCTAAATTTAGAGGAAAAAAATATTTTATTAATCATTAATTTCATTATATTAATTAACATGACACAGTAACCTAGTTATATGTTATGTTTCCTTACTTCCTCAACCTTGTACACTTATCTTTCTTCTCAATTGATTCATCCCTCCCACACATGGATTCAAGGGGGGTTTATCTCTCCAACCCTTTTTTTAGATGTCACAATCTTCTAGGCCCTTATTTCCTTTGTTCTAAAATCATCTAAGCCCAAATCCATTATGTCTTGATTTATCCAAAAAGCATATGATATTCTAGCGATGAAGCTCCCTTTGGAAGCATCGCATCTCAAGGCCTTGTCACTCACTGATCGAGGTCTTATTGCTCAATTTATAAGCATGTGGCCCTCTCCCATAACCATGGATCTATGGATCACAAAATATTGGAAGGTTTTGATTCAAGGTAACCAAGTTCATACCAATTTTTTGATTATGGGTTTCATGCTTTTATCTTTGAAAAAAAGGAAGACAAAGATTTAATCTTCTGAAATGGTCCCTACTTCATGGGGTTGAGGGGCATGTACCATAATCGATGGACACTTGATTTTGATCCTGAGGTGGATGTGCCCTTGGTTGTTCTAGTTTGGGTTTGATTTCCCCATCTGCCCTTACATTGTTAGAGTGATGATGCCTTAGATGCTATAGGAAACTATTTGAGAAGGTATATTGATAAATATAAGCCATAGTCAGGAATGTTCACTTGCACCAGGATCTGTGTGGAAGCAAATTTGAAGAAAGGACTTCATGTGGACATTAATATATCATTAGATAATTGGAATCATGCATAAAATCTTGATAATGAACAATGTTCCTTGAAATTTAATTCATGCCATGAATACTAATACATTAAGGATTGCAAACTTTTAGCTCGGGCCCCTCTGGAAAAGGATGTGCAATTGAAACAAATTAAAAATTCTTCAAGGGACAAACCTATTGGTCCCTCTTCTTCCAATGTTTCTTTAATTTTTTCGTTGTTATCCACAGACAAATTCATCATTTTATCTTAAATAGAATCTAAGTCACTTATTTCCTCCTATACTCAACCTCATACCTAACCTCAAGTTAAAAATCCCCTCCTCCCTTCATCCAATGATCCTATGTCGACCTCTAGTCAAGAAAATGCTCCCTCCATCTTCCTTGATCATCAAAGCCCTAAGCTTAGTACTCCATCTCAACCCACTTTGGAAAAGACCCTCCTATCAAGAAGGATTACATACCTTCAACTGGTGTGGTTACTCGAAATAAGTCCCAACAACAACGACGAGAAGATGATGGTGATCCAAAGGAGGAACGATACCAAAGGAAACCTTCAAAAGAAAAAGGGAAGAAATAGCCATGAAGGAAAAAAAAGTAAGACTCCAGACAACCATTATAAGGTCTTTTGGGACTGGGGTCAAAATACTCTCTGCCAAAAGTCCTGAAATGTTGAAACCATCAAATTCACATGGTGGCAGCTCCAACCTTTCATTATTGAGATAATGAAAATCATATATTGGAACTATAGGGGATTAGGAATTCCTCTGAAGACAAAAGCATTAAAGGATCTCATTCGTTTGGAAAAATTTGCAACCCTCTTCATCTAAGAGACCAAGTTGGAGGAAAAAGAAATGCAAGAAGTCGATAAAAAGTAGTGGAAGACTAGTTTAGGAATAGCAATTAGCACTCGAGGGGGCATATGGGGGTCTAAGTACATTATGGGACTCAAATAAGTTTGAGGCAATATATCTTCAAATGACTCGGCATTGGATAATGGTTACTCTAGCACATAAAGACACAAGAAATTTGATTCAGATCTTAAATGTCTAGGCCCCAATGCAATATGGAGAGAAAATGTCTTTTTGGTTCTCTCTGAAAAAGATGAAAGAATCCAAATATGACAAAAATAACATTGTGGTGGGAGACTTTAATCCATCCTCATCCAATAAGACAAAAAGGGGAGGTAGCATTGTGCGAGACCCATTCAAAGAAAGAACAAAAGACTTGATTTCAAATTGGGACTTAGTGGATATTGTTCCTAAGCAAGGGAAATATGCTTGATCCAACTAGTGGGTGGGCCTAGGTCACATAGGAGTAAGACTAGATCGTATGTTAATTGAAAGCATTTTTTTATTGGAAAATGTCTCCATCTCTTCGCATATTATTTCATATGGGGTTTGAGACCCTAAACCAGTATCTTTAACTTTTCAGGCATAAGAGAACCTTAGGTCAATTCCCTTCCACTTTAATCCTCTTTGGTTGTAGGAATCAAAACCTCTAGAAATAATCAAGGGGGCATGAAGCATAGAATTTCATGGTTCCCCTTCATTTGTGTGACAAATAAAGCTTCGAATGGTCAAATTTGGGCTAAATAATTGGTAAAAAGAAACATATAAGCCTCCAAATTTGAAAAAAAAGGAGATACAAGATCAATTGAATTACCAACAAGATTAAATCGAGGTTGAAAAAGTCACACAACAACACATTATGGAGGAAAGGAATCTAACTAGCAAGCTACATTAGGAAAATCGAAATGAGGAAGAATAGTTGTGGATAAAATTCAAAAGTTTATGGTTGAAATTTGGGGATAAGAACACCTCTTTCTTTTGAGAGCAAGAAAAAGAAAGATTACACAAGAACAATGTAAAAGAAATAGTATTGTAGGATGGAAAGAGGCTAACTACATTTGATGTCATCGAGGATGAGGTGTTCAATCATTTTAGAGCCTTATACCCATATGAGGAAGAGGTTGTCACCCCCTCTCACCCAGGAGTAACTAGAGGAGATCATTCTTCATGATACACATTATAGACAGCGGTCCCATATATTTTGACCAGCATTCTCCATAGACAACATCCCCTCAAATGCCTCTCCCTCATCACTGCTCAGTTCATTCACTTATCATCGGGTTCATCCAATGATGGTAGTCCAGGACATGTGAGGTACACTAGTCACTATTTCATACAAAGTGTTACATTTAATGCATTGGGAATTTAGGTAAGGATCATGGGTTGAAGTTACATAATGAATTGTGATGCTTGGAAGTTTTTCTTTTTACCTTGTTTCACCTTGGTGTCCATCATAAGTGCTATAGTCAAGTGTTGTCACTCTTGGGGAACAAGGGTACTATTGGGATGCTTCAATAGGGTTAATGTACCCATACCTTTTCATACTTGAAACTTTACATCTATGTTCCTCTCATTGTCCTATATTTTGGGAATGGTTGTTACATGTATACCAAAAAGGTTTGTACTTCGTTATCCCATGAGAATAAGGGGCTTGAATGCCCAAGGTTGATGTAATTGGTAAAAAGAATGAAAAGAGCAGGTTATAAAGTTAAAATTCAAAAGAATAGTGATGGGATATAAATGATAAATCAAAAGCCAAGTTAGCTTGAGCTCCATCCCCTCGTTATGAGGCCATCACCCCAAGTCCTCATGCATTGAATGCATATCTAAAGAAAGGACTTAATTGAATCCTGGTGTAATAAATGCATAAACCCTAAAAGGGATTGCAAAGCAATTAATGAATATCAAAAGGAAAGATAAGGGTGGAAAAAAACAATGTTGAGGAAAGGCAACTTAATGCACTAAGCGCTCCCTCTACAAAGGCACTCATGGAGATGGACATCACATGTGGCCTTGCATGTCAACGACACCATGAACATGAAGTAAACCCCGTGTCATACCACTCAATCATGCCTGCACTCGGGAAATACTCCTCTACTTGGGTATTGTCACACCTAATAGGGTTCTATAATGGTCCTCCCATTCCTAAACTTAGCAACTTGCATAAAGGCATAAGATAGTGTGAAGTTTGGAGAATATACCTAATATAAATTACTTATGTGGCTTTTGAATTAGCTTGTGACTCACTTTTTATGATTCTAATGACTCGTGTATCCATGATGGTTGGTCTCACTTGATTCTATGAGCTCTTGCTTGATGATGATGCAACCCTTGAGATGGTCTTTTGGAGGAAATTCATAATGCTTCTCTCACATTGTATGGAGTAAGTTTCACCTTTGATGATGAGTGTTGGGTCATGTGATGACTTGGCATGCTCTTTGACAACTTCCACTAGGTCCTCAACCTAGGACGTTGCACCATTGTCTTGATGGATCACTCAAAGGGAAGTAAGCCCCCCACCTTGGACATTGCACACCTTTGAGGATGTTAGGGTTTGGTTGTATGACATTGCCCTTGATGAGGATGATACACCTATTTGGAGAGTTTATGGGTCCTTTTTCCATGATGACATCATGCTTTGAGGTTAGGACATTGCACATGTAGAGGATGTCGTTATGCTTGAGGATGTTGTGATGTTTTTTTAAGTCGACCTAGAATTTGGATGATGATTTGGCACATTGTGGATGAGGACATGTGACTTTCTTGGTGAGGAGTGATGGCCCTTGATGGTGCTTTGCACCTTTTAGGAGAGAGACGTGAATTTTGGAGTTTTATACCCCTTGTGGAGATGAAGTCACCTTCTTTTAGCCTTCTACACTAAGACGTGTGGCACTTTTAGAGAATGTTTTGATGTTTTAGCATTATATCATTGTTTTCGACGCATTTTTGGGGGGCGGCCTAAGATCTATCCACCTTGTATCATAAATTTTTAGGTTTTAGGGGCTTCTTAGAGAGGTTAAGAGCTTAGTTTTCTCATATATATAGAGGGAGCACTACCTTATTGTAAGCCATAACAAATTGTGGAGGATTATCACTACTAGTATCTTTTTACTTATTTTTCACTATGGATGACTTATGCGCCTTCTCTTGGAGATGATCTTTTGGATGGTTTCAAGTTTTTGATGGATGATTTCATGGTGATATTTGATTTATTTATTAAGTGTTCTTCCTAAGTCATTGTTGGTTTATTTCTTGGATGTATTAAGTGTAAATGTGTTTATCAAAGTGGTTATAGTTCATGTTACCTTGTATTTCCCTTGAATAAATCTTTTCTTGAAACCCTAGGAAGGTTTCTAGTGGACTACCTTCCCTTGTTAATCATTTTGTTGAAGTTTTTTAAAGGACATAAGAATATTTGTAGGGTTTGTAGAGGATTACCCTAGTTATGTTCTTGTAGGATAATGTCCCAAGGTTTGTAATGGACTACCCTAGGGTTTTACCCAAAATCCATCTTGATCTCATCTTTATAGGTTCCTAGAGGACATAGGATGACTTCTTAGGGTTTGTAGTGGACTACATTAAATTTCCATTCTAAAGAGTAAGTACCTAGGGTGTTCAACAACATAGGTATTCCAATGAAGGACGAAAAACTTCAGTAACCACTCACACAACTAGATAAAATATCAACACACCGATGTTTTGATGTGGTAAAACCCCTACGGGGAAACATCCACAGCCCCATCCAACACGACCACTTGGAGCAATTTATTAATGCAAAAGAAAAAGATTACAAAGAAATATTCTTACAATTGGTCATCGACAAATGACCCTCCATGCTCTTTAAATAGATATGATGGACTAATTGGGTGTTAATCCACAAATCAATGTAGTTGTTAAGATCGAGGACAATATGAACTATTGGATCACTCTATGTCGGGAACTTATCATGATCGTCGGATTTCCTAACTACAAATGCATACTAATGCATAATAAAGAAACACTCTTTTACCTAATGACACATTAGACCAAGTAGATCTAAACCAACTCTTAAGTGTCTAAATATCTTAACATCCCCCCTTAAGAACAACTTGGGATAGGATTGAAGGATTTACAATAGTGAAACAATAGGAGAAGGAAGGAGGCATTAGAGCCTATCCCCTCTTAATGAAAACTTCTTGAATGCCTAACATAGATCGAAGTTTGAAAAACCTTGCTTCTGTAAGAGACTTTGTGAAAATGGATGCAACTTGATCTTCTGTAGGGAAAAAGACCACTTCAATAACTTGATCATGAATGAGATTTCTGATGAATTACATGTGTATCTTGATTTGTTTGTTGTGTTTATGTTGAACTGTATCTTTGGCAAGCTTGATGGCACTATGATTGTCGCACCAAAGGCTGTGCGGATGTTGTTGTTGGAATCTAAACTCTGAAAGGATCTACCAAAGCCACAAGGATTCCTGACTTGCATTTACCACTGCTCGGTACTCTGCTTTTGCTGAAGAAAGTGCAATAGCTTGTTGTTTCTTACAGGCCCAAATGACAGGTCCTGAACCAAGGCTAAAAACCTAACCTGCAGTAGACTTTCGATCATTGAGGTCACCGACCCAATCTAAATCAGTGAAACCAACCATAAAGGAGTCCCCCTTGAACTGTAATGTATCTTGAACTAAATTGTACCCCGTACATACCGAAGTATCCTTTTAGTTTCTTTTGAATGGATTTCATGGGGTGTTTGCATATACCAGGCAACAAGACCAACAACAAAGGAAAGATCATGATGGGTATGAATCAAGTATAAGAGGATACCAACTAACTGACGGTACAAAGTGGCATCAACTTTGGGAGAACTACAAGTTGCAACAAGCTTGAATCTAGATTGGAAGGGATAAGGGTATGGTTTACAATATTTCATGTGGAAGCAATGAAGAAGGTCACAAGCATACTTAGACTGGGAAAGTAAAATTCCTTTCTTGGTTTGCAAAACTTGAAGGCCAAGGAAATAGTGAAAAAAGCCTAAGTCTGTCATTTCGAATTTCTTCTTAAGGTTGGTTTCCACATGGTTTAAAAGTTTTGAGCCACTGCCAGTAAGGATAAGGTCATCGACATAAAGGATAAGGATTGTGATATGGCTTCCTATTTTCTTGGTATAGACATTAGGATTAGAATGGCATCTAGAAAATCTGGTGTCAATAAGAAAGTTGTCCATTTTGGCATATCAAGCTCGGGGAGCTTGCTTAAGACCATAAAGAGATTTCTTAAAGAGAAAAACAAGGCTAGAGTCATTCTGGACATAGCCAGGAGGCTGTTCCATGTAGATTTATTCTTGTAAATCCCCATGTATGAAGGTGGATTTAACATCTATTTGATGGACCTCCCATTTATGTGAGGCAGTAAGGGAAAGAACAAGGTGGATGGAATTCATTTTGGTGACAAGGGAAAAGGTTTCATTGCAATCAATTCCTTCAACTTGGGAAAATCCTTTGGCAACTAACCGAGCCTTGTGTCTTTCAACATTTCCATCTTAAGCATACTTAGTTCTGTAGGCCCATTTACATATGGAAAGTTTTATTCCTTTTGGAAGAGGCACAAGATCCCAAGTACCATTTGTCATTAAAGAATGATACTCTTCATTCATTTTTGTATCCCAATCTGAATGACCTGAAGCTTCTACAAATGTCTTTGGATCATGAGTCTCTGAAACTTGAGCCAAAAGAGAAGAGGCTCGTTGGAACTGTGAATGTGTCTGATGTTGATCTGAAGGATCACTAACAAGGTCACTAGCTACTTATCATGTTGAACGGACCCATCTAGGAAGCAATGGTGTTGGTTCGGGTTCAGGTTCAATTGAGATCTCTTGGAACAGAAGAAGGCACAAACATCAAAGATGGCTCACAGGCCGAAGAAGGCACAATCACCAAATTAGGATCGTGGCCCTAGATATTTTCATCAAATTTAACATCTCTTCTAATAATAATTTCATACAATGTGGTTGAAGAAGTATGTAACCTTTGACATCTTCAGAATAACCAACAAATATACACTTCTCAGTTTTAGGCTACAATGCTTTCATTTTCTCATCAAGAATGTGAGTCCATTATATACTACCAAATACACGAAAGTGACTTACATCTGATTTAATTCTAGTCCATGCTTCTTACAGTGTTATATTTTTAAGAGCCTTTGTGGGAGTGTGATTTACTATGTAATTTGCACAGTTGATGGCTTTCACCCAATATTTTAGACTTGATCCCTTATATTGGATCATACAATTAGTCATTTCTTTTTATGTGTGGTTCTTTCTCTCAGCAACACCATTTTGTTGTGGTGTATATGGAACAATGTGTTGCATTTGGATGCCATGTGTAGTGAAGTAACTTGTAAAATAATTGTTCACATATTCGCCTCCATTATATGTTCTTAATCTTTGAATTTGGTGTCTAGGTTGCTTTTCTACAAGAGCCTTGTAGGCCAAAAACTTGTCAAAAAATTTGCTCTTAAGTTTTAAGAAGTAAACCCAAGTACGTCTGGCAAAGTTATCAATGAAATTAAATAAATACTTGCACCAAGAAAAAGAAGGAGAAGAAAGTGGACCACACAAGTCACTATGAACAAGTTGCAAAGGGCTCGAGGCATGCCAAGAGGCACGTTTGTCAAAATTCTCCTGATGATGTTTTCTGAGAACACAACTAGCACAAACACCATCTCTGCATGAAACAAGAGGAAGACCAATCACCATCTATTGATTACATAGTTGTTGCAATGAGTGATAGTTTATATTACCAAACCGCTCATGCCAAATTTTCCTCAAGTCATCGCTATGAGCAACAAAAATTGATGGAAAAGACGATGACCCAAAGTTGTCAAACTTGTACAACCTGGTAATATCATCAACAATTCCAGTTGCAAGAACATGTTGAGGATCGTTTAGATCCTTGATTACAACTTGGTTTGGTGAAAACTCTATGGTTTTACCTTCACCTGAATGAGTGATTTCATATATTGATAGAAGGTTACATGAAAGACTTGGAACATATAATACATCATTGAAATGACCATTATCTACCTGAACTATTCCAAATCCTACAACACTAAGAGATCTATCATCACCAACAAATATTTTATTGGTGCTACATTCATTTAGAGTAGAAAATATGGCTTTCTCCTTATCCATATGATAAGATGATCCAAAACAATAAGTCACTCATCAGAAGAAGAAGTAGAAGTTGCATTGAAGGAGAAACCAGAAGCAGAAAATGCATGTCCATGAGAAGAAGATGAAGAAGTAGAATCAGTATTGATGTTGTGCTTCCTGATCACTACTTCTAAAGCTGTCATCTTCTTGAAACATTTGGCCTCGTCATGACCATATTTCCCACAAAATTTGCAATTTTTATCAGTCTTCTTATTTTTAGATTTTGCTCATTTGTCACCATTAGGAGCTTAAGTTGTCTGAGTGGGTTTGGGACCTTTTTTTTTTCTTTCTTTTGTGGTGAGGATGTTTCTTCTTAGGATTCTTGGGTTTATCTTTATGTTGGGAGAGTAAGGAGTTGTTGGAGGCACATGTAGTGTTGATCACTTCTAGTTGTACAAGTTTATCTTGCTCTCGAATCAAAGCATCACAAAAGGACTCAAGAGTGGGTTTTTTATAAGCTTTTTCTAGAGCCTCTCTCATGAAATAAAAGGTAGATACAAACACTAAATGTGTACTACCTAGCTTAGAAATAATAATATAGATGCAACGCTCTTCCTCGAGCTTTATGTTACACTCTTCACATAAAATTCTAAGTGTTTTAAACTTAGCTAGTCTTCAATGCAAGAAAAAACATTTGGACCTAAAGTCAGTATCAGATTATCTCACTGATGTGCTCAAATAATATTGTGTTTACCAAACACAAATTCAATATTTTCCCAAGCTTCATCGGGGTCATCAATTTCTTGAAGGTGGAACCTTAAATTAAGAGATATGGACATTATGATTCGTCCACATGCTTTCTTGTTCGTATTAGCCCGGTTATCCCTGATATCTAGGGATAACTAGGAGATCATGTCTCGAGGCCCACATGGTTATAGACATGGAGTACCGAGAGCAGGAGCGACTTGAGCATGGCCCTGGAGGGCCCATCTCTCTTCTTCTCGGCCAGCTTTGTCCTGTCAGCAGTACCAACCTCCATCACTACCGGCCTGGACTTGCATCAGAAAGGACTCCTGCTCCATGAGGTAATTGGTTCGAGGTATCATGGTATGTGTCATATTTGATCGTTATAACCTTCTTATGTATGCATTTGGTTCCTTCCATTTCGGATGACTGCTTGGATCTTACACTAATCCTCTTGACCGTTGTTGGGGTGATTGATGGGGCAACTTGGCAAGCCGGTATTCATGGGTTTTGGTTAGCCACCAAGGGGGGTTTGCAGAGCCATCGTTCGCTCCCACCATCTTATCACTTTTCCATCTTATACCCCGCTCATCCATCCCATTACCCTAGTCTGGCCATTAGGATGACCTTCCAGGGTACATCTTGTCTTGTGGGAAGAAGGGGCTAAAGGCCCAGGAGGTAAAAGCAACT
>ML791104.1:341919-382933 GCA_009831015.1 Picea engelmannii | reverse complement strand
GGTATATCCAACCACTAGTGGTGGGTTATGGATCATCTCATATCTAATGCAATGGGTGGTTATTGTTCTCAAATTTGTCTCCATTTGGTGGTTGGTTCGGGCTTTGCCCAACCTACAACTTATGCGATAAAATTTTGGCGTTGTTGTCGGGGAGGATTTTGAATCCTCTTCTGAAGCCTAACGACACTTTGGAAAGTTATCCCAAATCCTTTCCCTAGATTTCCTAGCGACTCCACCTAAAGGACGTTCCCTTTCCACCTTTGATGAGCTCTTATTGAAGCTCATCTGGCGACTCCACCTTTCCAAGAACCCACCATTCCTTATTTCCCCCTTTCCATCCTTTGATAAGCCTTGATCTCATTTGGCGACTCCATTGAGGTGTCTTTTCAGTCAATGGAAATATGGAACCATGGAATGAACCCTCATCCATAACTTGTTATGCCTCAAGGATGGAAATTTTACAAATGGAAAAGTAAAAGGTTGCTAATAAAGTTGGTGAGGAAATGATGAATCGTATAAAAGAGTTATTTCAAAAATCTGTCAAAGAACTAGCCCTTGAAGATGAATAAGTGCTTGAAGGACATATATATGAAGAAAGTTACCAAGAATATCTGATAAATTTTCTCATGTTGAAGATCTAGACGATACATTTGACGAAGACGAAGTGCTCATATATTCCCTTTCACTTGATGAAGACACCCATGCCTCTGCTTCTTCTACACATCAAGAAGAGAACATGATGAATTGTGACCCTTTTGAAAACCTTGATGACGCTTTATTCTATGACTTTGGAATCGACGAATTATTAGAGGAGCCTTTGGATGCGACAGGTCCTTTTGAAAAAAGGAAAACAAAGCACTCTATATTAAGGATCAAACCTCTTGTGATGAAGAGGTGATGCAAAAGCATGTCCATAAAGATAAATAAGAGTTCTGGTGAGACGCAACATGTTGAGAAGCCTCTTAAGACATCGTTATCTTTTCTCATGCTTGATGAAGTTGAGATTGTCCAACCTTGCTCTCCTCCTATACATGAAGACAAAGAGACGATCATTTTCAGTCATGTTGATGGTTTTATGAAAGAACCTTTAGATATGGTTGATGAACATATAGACTGGCAGACGCAGGTGGGATTTCGGTCATCTCATTTTTTATAGAGACCCCATCTACGACATTTAGGGTAGCCCTCAAGAAAAAAGGTTTGAGTTGTCATCTTTAGAGGACTAATTTTCATGCGTGTATGATTCATATGTTCAGCATCTTGATGATGACATGATTACACATTTATTCGACGATGATCGGTCGCAACATTTTCAGGGTGACTTTCAGTCATCCCTTGGGACTTGTGATGCATATATTTTTGGGGATGCAGACTTGTCATATGAGGACTCTTAGCCACCTTCATCCTTAATTTTGGAAGAATACTAGGATGTGGCCATCTCAAAGAGATCAGAGGCTCACTCTACAAAGTGAAAGTATTTTCATATTGGGTTTTTCTATAGGGATTCACAGATGAAGAGGCCACATTTTTATTTTTCTAGACCTAAGCTTGTCCCTTACCTCATTTCTTATTCTCAGGGAAATCATGAGGTCTTCTTGGGATCTCTCATATCTTCTCGGTCTTCAAGAAACACTGATCATACTAATGGAGATGAAGATGACCCGTTGTCTACACATGGTATCCCTCTTCAGAGATGGATTGATCAGGCTTGTGGTTACACCTTCAGGCAACATGATCATGCTGATGATTTCTCTTTCCAATAGGACTTCCTCCCTCCCACCCATCTCTCTTCATTTCATTTCACGATTGATTATATATCTATTTATGATCATGATCATTACGTGCTTGACTTATCTTTGTTGTTTTACATAATTAAGAACAGGGGGAGATACTTTGACGAGATGATCAACTGGTTGCACTGGTTGTATGACTTTACCTAACATCACCTATTGCTTGATCTTCAGTGCCCCACGCCCCCAGGTAAGTAGGTAGGTCATCTTGTTTTTCTTGCATTTGCATCTTGATTGCTCATGTTAGTTTAGATGCATTTCATTTTTCATTTTTCTCTACTTACATATTGATTTCATGCTTAGTTTAGAGATTTTTGAAAAAATGCTAAAATTTTATTTTCTAGATTAGTTTCATTTTTTGGTTTTGATGTATATGGATGAAGAGTGATAGAACCACTTTATTAGAGTTTTTTGTTTCAGTATAGGCACAAGTCTACCATAAGATGTTGCGGTTCTCATGCACTCTATGGTGAGCACATGTCCCCAAGTAGGAGCTAGATGTTATCCCCATTTTGTAGGATAACTAAGGAGATGATGTCTCACGGCCCTCAGGTTGCAGATATGGAGTGTCAAGAGAGCACGTGACTACCAGTGTCCACTTGCACGTATGGAAGTCTGATTTATCGCCACAGTTTGGATCCATCGTCAGCGCATCCACCAAACTAGCTAGCTTCTGGAAGACAGATGGGTCTTGCTCCATGCGGTGCAAATAAGGTATTGTGGCAGGTAATCACCCTAATATTTGAGGCATTTAAGCATGTTGTATTGAATATTCTTTTGATTATAGAACGTCTGCTTGGACATTATGCTTCTGACCTTGTTTCACCTTAGTGAGTGTCATTGACTTCCTAGAAAATGGCCAACTTTCAGGGAAGGGTTGCAATTGGGGATCCCTTGATGGGTTATCGTACCATTCCTGACCATACTTACCACTTTACGCTCATTGAATTCCCATCATATTTCCCTCTTCTATGCCCTTTGACCTTAGTGACCCAAGAAGGGCATGTACCTCATTTCATGGGAAGAAGGGGTTGAAGGCCCAGGGGGATGGTTGCTAGAAAAAGACAAGATCCTAAAATATAAACCTTCTAGATGCTTGCCCAAACATGTCGTGAGAATAATGAACTGCTTCTCTTAAAATAATTGAAGACTTGCAAAATATCAAACACATAATAAATATCCCGCTTGAATATAAGACTGACACAAGTGTGTTATAATGCTTTACATGGTTACCCCTATGGCACTTTGTGGACCTTGTTTCAAGTGACATTGTGTTACTGCCCCCCAAGCTAATTGATTCACTATTGGGAGTGCACATGTGTTTGTATCATTAATGAATTAATAAATGGAAATACATGGGCTTGGAAAAAGTTTGCATTGAGGAAGAAGGTGAAACACACCCTGTACAAAGGCACCCATAAATGAGATAATACGAGCCCTTGTATGTCATGAAACTCATTTACCTATGAAGTCTACCCCCCTATCCACCTCATCATCCACTACATGACCTTGAAGGAGCATCCCCTACTTGGGGGTTTTGGTCTACCCAACAGGACTTTTATGACACCCCTCCTGATCCAAGTGGATATTGGTGGCCACCCATCTTTTCCGACTGGCTCAAAACAGTTTTCTGGCAATTTTGGCAATTTACTATTTTTAGTAATTTTTAACTTTCGGGGCCATTTTGAGGGATCAAATGAAGGTTTTTCAATATCAAGGTTCTCAATGATATTTGAATGCATTATTGATCCCCCAAAATGAATTTCCTCTACAATACCTTTCCAATGAGCTATCACACGCCTAAAACAAAGATCGTATGCAAAAGTTACGACCCTGTGAAGTTGATGTACTCACTTACCCAAACGGGGCCCACATGACTTTTGGCGCTTCATCTCCTAGGGTTAGGTTTTCGGATGTCTAGGGTTTTTGGAATTCTTATTTATTGTAAAAAGGCCTTCAGAGCCTCATTGTAACCATCTTCTTGCGAATGCGAGTAGCTGTCACATCTCTTCTCAGAGATAAGTTGCCACCATTCTAGCGAGTCTTTCACTCTGTATTTTTACAGTCTCTGTACAATTATTTCATTAATAGAAATCGTGTATTACTGTATATTTGTGTTTATGGTTGTATCTCTGATGCATTTTTTTTATCTTATTGAATATCTGCGATATCTCTGTGCATTTCTTTATTATATCTCTGCTCGCATTTCGTGCCGAAAATAATCCGGATCACCTCCCATACCTAAACTTGGTCAATTGTATAGGGTATTGAAGAATTTGTTTAATTTGATGAGGTAGTTTTGATGCACATGTTTAGGTGCCTTGTTTATTAGATGTGAGTTTCACTTGCCATGATATTTTGACTTGATATCCTTGGAGGGAATGCCTATTTGTTTTGTAGGACCTTGTTGGTGGATAGTTTTGGAGGAACAAGCCTAGCTTGGGCTTCCATGGGGCTTGAAGCCAATAGGTTGGATGCCAAGGGCCCACATGCCAGATCATGATGAATTTCCTTTGGAGGCCTAGAAAACATCATGGATGACCTTACCTAGCCCCTATTTCCCAAACGACTTACCGAGGAGAGGCAAAACATCATTTTTGAAGGCTTGACATCACATAGGGTTAGGGTTTGTTGGTGATGGAGGTGTTTCTCATTGACACATGGTACATTTTGAAGGAAGGAGGATTTGAACCATGAGTAAGAGGCTTAAATGAATTCCATCTGTCCTTTGGAGGCCTAGCCATGCGTCCCCAACTCCAACGACTTGCTCCAAGTGTCAAAATGTCTCCCTAAAGGGGTGTCACCATCTTATTTTAGGATTCCTAATGTGAAAAAAGCGTAAATTAAATATTATTATTTGGTTTAAGGGGTAATATAAGGGTTGTTGACCCCTTATCTTATGTTTTTCCCTAATTAAGTGGACAAACTATGTTTTAAACATTTTGTATAAATAAAGATCACGTGAATCTCATTTCATACATAACTCTCCCTCTTGTGAGAGGTTATTGGCTGAAATTTGTGCCCTTCTTGGGAAATTCTCTTCACCTCTTTTGGTTACATTCTCTGTCTATGGTTTATCTTTGTTATTGGTGGAATAAGTCATTCGTTATCTCTCTTGGAGTTTTTTTCTTTCTTTATGGTGGGTATTTCTTTGTTAAAGAAGGAGTTTATCTTGTTTGTGCTTGCACTAGGTAAGGAATCCATTTTTTATGCTTCTTTCTTGGTTACAAGTCCAATTTTCTAAGATTATTGGGGAGTATAAGTGCATACAACCCCACCAAGGCCATCATCTTGTCTTGAAATAAGTTGTTGCACAAAGGAATCCTAGGAGGAGTAAAAGGGTTTACACCCTCCTACGGTTTTCCTTAGATAGTTTTGCTTAACTTGGACAGTAAAAGGGCTTACACCCCAATGAAGGTAGAAAAAATATCTCTTTCTCTTTTAAAGACTCCATAACCCAATAGTTAAAGTCACTAATCTCTTGCATTGGAGAAATAAATCATTGCATTGGGATACATAAAACTACGAGATATTGGAATTGTTCAAGTTGGAATTTCTTCTATATGTTATATGCATTCTTGTGCCCTAAGGGAATCCTATTTTAGCCAATCATTTTTTTGTTGTAATAATTTTAATGCTACAACCATTAGGGCTGCAGAAAACCCTAACCACTTTCTTGAATAACTCACAATTCAACCGTCAAAAGTTGCTAATAATTTACCTCTACAATATACTAGGCCTAGCGCATATTATGGGTGGATTACTTGTGATTTTTGGTGGATGAATTCTTTGTTGTAACAAGTTGTTTGCTACAGCCATAAGGCTGCAAACGTATCTCTGCAATACTATCTATAACAACCTTACATTGATGCTAAATTATAATGCTTTTACACTTGAGTTGTACTAGTGTTTTGCTAACTTATCTCTTGCATCATTTTATAGAATTTTAGCATATTTATTTGCAGCTCTTACTATATTTTAGTTGCTGATATACATCATTTTTTACTACTTCAATCAGGGACAACAAACTTAACTTGTTTGTCCACCTAACATTATATGCATATACTTGTCTTGTTCTTGTGTCTCGGGCAGGTACATCACTCTTTACATGTACTATTATCTCTTGGAAACATTTGGCTACCACCAAGACCTTTCATCAAGCCCTTCCATACTTAGTATCTTGACCTATAGGGGCTACACTTCCATCATACCACTTTTTGTCTCATTTCCCCCTAGGGTCACCGAGATTCCCCCCTTGAGGTGATTCTATCAACTCTAAAGTGACGAGAATACCTGCCTAAGGTGACAGTGGGTAGGTATTCTCAAAGTTATCTCCATTTGGTGGTTGGGTTGGGCTTTTCCCAACCTACAACTTTTTTGATAACATTTATCATCCAATGTTTCCTATAGTTCTAACTCTACTGGTTTGAATTCCATTATCATGGAGGGTCACCATCACATTATTCATTGTACCCAATGAAAATTTTTGGATATTCGATGGGCTCAAAGAAGAATTGTGTGCCAAATAGAGGACCTACATGTAGCATTTTCCCATCTTAACAACATGATTTCCTCTTAGCTTGAAGTTCATTTAGTTAGAAATGTAGAATTGGAAGCAAGGGTGACCATCCAGGGCAAAAAAATAAAGAAACCCATAACATAACATAATATGCAATACCAATTGATTTTGGGTTCATCAAGGAGCTCTCACTCATCAACTACTCTTCCAAAAGTATCAATTGGGTCTATTGTTATAGTTATCAAGGAGGATGATATAGTCAAACAAAGCTACGAGGATATGGATTATGAGAAAGTGGCCCAAGAAATCATTAAAGATGTCAAACAAGAAGCCCATAGTGGGCATGTCTTCCATTAAAATATCATTTTTTATGTTTTGCAAAAAACAAATTGTTGGCCTAGTTTGCTAGAATTTGCAGTTGCAAGCTCTATAGTTTTGTTTAAAAGACTATAACCAAAGCTTAATTTGTGAGTATATTTTTAACAGTTTTGGGTATTTTTGAATCTCAATTATAGACTCTTTATGATTGATATGTATTATCATATTATATGGTGTGGCCACAACTTTCTTTTAATACAAAAGATATTGTTTCAATTTAAAAAACTGACAACAACAACATCAACACACTATATTAACCAACCATGCCTCATAAACACTCTATATTATCATATTATAAACTTACAAACAAATAAAACCACACCCACTAAAAATCTATACTATTATAGGGGTAACAGATGTTGGAGGGGGGGCGGGGGGGGTGTTCCTCTTTGATCTTTCAAAAAATGTAGAGATGATTACGCTTGGGATCTAGGAATTGCCATAAATAATGAGGTAGAAGACTTAGTTGTATATCAAGGATTATAAAGAATGAAGGCAAGTGGGATCAAACATTGCACAGTTGTTGGGGACTCTTCCATCATAATTCACTTTCTTCTTAAGCTCTTCACTCCTCATTCTCTAATATTGGAACTCATCTAGAATAAAGACTTCTTAGTGTAAAAGGGGGGGCACCAACCCCCATACCCTTATGTTGAATTAATTGTTCTCCTAATAATCCATGAATGTGATGGAAATGTGGACATCTTTGCATGCTAATCTTTATGGGGAGTTATGGCCACCCTCTTCACTCCCCTTCCATATTTCATAGTAGTGATGACTTGGAGTAAATGGATTCGTGTTGGTGGAATTTCGGCTTTGTGTGGGATCATTCATTTCTAGTGATTTCTTCTTCCTCAGCTTCATAATTCCCTATCCTGGTCCACAGAGGAGAATTTTGTAGTGCGACGGGGAGGATTTTGGCCAAGGTAGAGATGCTTGTCGCTTTCGGTACATTATTGTTCAAATGCAAGCATGGCCCAATGTTATAATAGGATATGTGAAACATTTGAGTTGGGGGATATTAAGAGGCAAATGAAAATCCTTGAAAAGGGTGTGGTTGAGGCATAGAAAGATTTGTTGAAAGTGACCTTATAATGGAGTCAATGGCATCAAATTTTGGAGGAACATCTATTGGTGGAAGAACACTAGAGGTTGAGACATGTAATCAAAACTATGATGCAAATTCAAACTCTGTATGTAATGGATGAATGCATGTACCATTGCATGCAAACATAAGAAGCAATATATTTGGCACATGAAGAGAAGTTAAACTCACCAATGCTAAGGTTGATGGTATAGCAAGTTTTCCTAATCTCCCAAGGGAGGGTACTCCACATTTTTCTCAACCTCCAGCTGAAGAAGTGATTTGGTCAAGGTCCAAAACTATCAAGGAAGAAAGGAGCTTGAATGAAACAAAAAAAGAAAGCACGCGGTATCTCATCCATGGATGGAGAAAAACAAGAACTGAAACGAAGATTTCAAGGAGCAAGACAACATTCTCTACAAACCAACCTTTTAAATTTATGTTAATAGAAAATTTATTCCAATTTTTTGTTTCTTTTGGTTTAAAATGTAAGGAAATTCACTTACCATAACCTAATAACTAATAATTGGTCAAATAGCTTAGAAGTTTTTAATTTTTTACATCTCAAATTATAATAGGCTAATATCTACGTTATTTGTTTTTATATTACAATATCAATTAATTAAATCTAAACCCTTATATATATATATATATATATATATATATATATATATATATATATATATATAACTATAAAATATATCAATTGTATGAGATATTATATATATATAACCTAACATAATTATAAAAACACTATAAAATATATCATACTTAATTACTTGTAATATCATTTTTATATATAACAAAGTTCAATTAACTTAACATCTACACAAAACCAATAAATCTCTTAATTCAATAAATAAATCTCTTACTTCATAAATTGGATTACCCACTTCAATAATGAGACCAAATTTCCTCCATACAATCTCAATTATATTGATTGAAATTAGTCATAAATATTAGTAAGCGAGACCTATATATTCCAACCTTTTTCAACAAGATCCGTTTATTCCACCTTTTATGTATCTTATTCTAATTTCTTGCTTTCTTTGGAATGTTTTTAGTAATTTTTGATTCTTATAAATTTCAATTTAAAATTTTGATGAGGAGTGAGTATTTTTTTATTAGTGGGTAAGGTTCAATTTTAATGAGAGCTTTTTTGGAGTCGGGGGACAAGTTGAGGTAGTGGTTAAACATGTAGTTGCACCTAAAGAGATTATATTAAATAGTTTCGTGACTTGTGTATACATAAGTGGACCAAAGCCCATCCCATGTCCTTCAATTTTAAAAGCCTCGAAAGTTAGCTCAATTGATCTAGAACAAATTGTGAGTTTATCATACTTGTTATTGGTCACGGGTTGAACTCTCTTAATTCCCTTAAGGCGAGGCCCAACCTAACTCTTACTCAAACAATATCAACTCATTATCAATTCCCTTAAATCTAAAAAACAATTCCTTTTTAAAATAGTATTAAAATTATTTTTAAAAAACACTTATAATTAAATTAACTATTTTATCATACATTTAAAATGTATATTTTAATTACTTTATTTAAAAACATTTTAAAAATTATTGAATTTTAGAAATAAACTCTCTTAATTTAATTTAATTTTAAAAGGTATTAGTTTAAAATTTTATGTTTAAATTAAAAGCTTTTGTCCAACTCAAATAATTTTGTAAAGTAAATTATTAACATCGATGAGAAAATAATTTAACATATAAATTTTATAAGTTGACAACAAACTTTTCATTATTATCTCCTTATGGGATGTTGTGTTTTACAATTTTCTCGAATGTCGAACTACATTTTCCAGTGAATGACATGAATTCATTTCAAAGGGGCTTGAATGGGAAAAAAGGGAAATCCGTTTTAATTGTTTTTCTCGAATCATATGAAACCATTAAAAAAACCATTTGATTTTCACTAAGGAGAAAACGTAATACGTTCGAGGTCATTTTGTCATACCTCTTCACGTTTTTTCTTTGAAATATAAAAATTATTCACTTTGGCGTTATTGGTAGCCGAGGTTGTCATGGTTAGCAAAAAAGAATTAAAAAATAAAAACAAAAAAACAGAATTAGAGTATGAAAAGGGTTTGGCATGTAAAGTTGAGCAGTTATTGTTTTGCAATATTATTAATGGTTTGGAAATAACAAAGTTCAAAAATGGATTTATTAAAATGGAGTTACATAATGTTAGTTTACATTATTCTCAAGGAAGAGAATTGCATTATTGTCACTATACCTTAATGCTTTACAAGTGAAAATCTTAAGTTTACCGAGGTTTAGTGTTTTCATGAAATTTTGTGAGGATCTTTCCAACAAATATGTATGTTTTTGTTTTGTTTTTATTTATTTATTATTTATTTATTTATTCTAAAGTAGCATAAAACTTATCACAATTTAGTTGTTATTTGATAGTGAGGGTAGCCATTATTAATTGCTATCCATGGATGCGTATTGACTCATAATCGTTATTTGGAAAATAACTTTTCAGTAAATTATAAAGAGGCTTTGTAGTTGGGATATAAGGAAAACCAAGATGCAATCATTTTTTAAACTATGAGTGCTACTTGAAATTGAGGACTCATGTTATTAAGTCAACCTCATGATTATAGTAGAGATAGTAGTTTTCAAAAATATACAAAGGGGAAAGGTAGTATTCTCATCATAATTTGATATGGGAAATGCATATGTATGAAGTCAAATGCAAACATTGTATACAAATTTAGAATTATTCATGTTTTCTAGGGTTTGTGTAGATGCTAAGTTATAGAGAGTCATTTCAATGAACATCTTTTTTTCTCAGGTTTATTTGAATATCATGATACTTAAAATTTGTATTGAAGAAGTGAAAATATTATTAGAGTTTTATTATTATTATTATTATTGGTTATAAAATATTATCCAAGTTAAGATTGAGAAGATGGGATTTCATGATGCTATATATGGAGTTTAGCTTTAGGTGCACCTCATATGTGTTTTCAAATAAGTTTAAAGACCCTTGCTACGAAGAGGTAAGGGAAAATCCATTTTGCTTTCCTATCACATTACATGTTCATGTGTAAATCTACTCACATTGTTATTCATTTATTTTGATTTTTTAAGTTCTAATGGTATCACAAGGTCTCAAGGTCCAATGCTACCACAAAAGTGCATAATATGCAAGTAGCAAGGGACAAGGAACTTCATATAATCTATCAATTGTTAATCATTTACATATTCTAAGCCTAGGATAGAACGCAAGTTGCCAAATTAACAAGGATTGCAAAAGATACAATTTTAATATGCATTGAAGAATAATAATGTTTTCAACTTCAAAAATAACATTTTAAGTTTAAAGGGTTTTTTGTAAACTAGAATGTTGATTATTGATGCAATAAATTTTGTGCAGTTATTGTTAGGATATTTAGCAACTTAAGAGTTAGTTAAATTCAATTTGGTCTAATGTATCTTTAGGTAAAGTGTATTTCGTGAGAGTGCTTTTGTAACTAACTAATTTGATGGTCACAATTATGTTCTAGACATAAAGTGATCTAACAATTCATCTTCTCCTCGATACTAATGCATTTGATCTATGTATTCACACCCGACTGATCCATAATCTCTATTTAGAGAGCATGGGGGGTCATTTGTTGATGATTGATTGTAAGATATCTTCATATGATCTATTTTATTTTTGCATTAATATATTGCCTCAAGTGGTCATGTTGTTGGGGTCGTGCATTGTTTCCCTTTTAAATTGTTGAATGGGAAAAAGGGAAAATTTGTTTTAGTTATTTTTCTCGAATCATAAGAAACCATGAAAAAAACAATTTGATTTTCACTATTTGAAGGAGAAATAGGAGAAAATGGAATAGGTTTGAGGCATAGATGATTTTAGGGGCTAAATTTTGCATATGGACTATTTTTCCATGGTTTTTCCGATTCTCCAATTTCCATTTTTTCTAAAAACAATTCCTCAAAATCCGATAGAATAAAATTATTTTACCTTAAAAATCGCCAAAAATTTATATAAACTATATAAAATCCTTAGAAATTTGAATATTTTTACCAAACTATCGCCGAACATTTTACAATTTGCATATTAAGGAATAGTAAGATTAGTTCAGGTTTCTACATTTTAATATAAATTTCCATCCTTAAAATCATCCCTAATTTGAGGTCATTTTGTCATACCTCTTCAAAGTTTTTTCTTTAAAAAATAAAAATTATTCATTTTGGCACGATTGGTAGCATAGGTTTTTATGGTTAGCAAAAAAAATTAAAAAAAGAAGAAGAAGAAGAAGAAGTCAAAATTAGAGTATGAAGGGAGTTTGGCATACAAAATTGTAGGCCAATTATTGTTTTTCAATATTATTAATTGTTTGAAAATAACAACGGTCAAAATTGGATTTATTAAAAGAATGGAAAAATGGCTCTGCGCGAGAACTCAACGCGGCTAGGGTCTAAACCCTAGCCGCATGCACTGTTTGCAGGGGCGAGGAAATCCGCGGGCAGCCGACCAGGGTAGCAGGGGCGAGGAAATCCGCGGGCAGCCGACCAGGGTAGCAGGGTAGCTATGCGACGGGAGCAGATCTAGAGCACACATAGACGCGACTTCCTGAGTGGGCGCCAGCAACCTCACGCGTTTTCGCGGCGACCTGGTGCCAAGAAGAGCGGCCATGGCCTCAGATTCGAATGCCAAGAAAGGAAATGACCGGTTGGAAGCTTTCAAGGAGCTAGTTCGCTCGGNTGTAATTAATCGACGAAGGCAGTCAAGGCGTAAGGATCCACTACCACAGGCCCAGAAGGCCACTCACTCAGCAGAGGCAACCCTAACAAATAAAAACAGCTTTGATGCTCTGAATGAAGATGAAGCCCTAGAACCAGAAGCAAGAACAGTGAAGGAAGATCCTCCGGCAGATGATAGCCTTCCGGAACCCACCCCCCTAGCAAAGGTTCTAGTTCCAGAACCCTCTGCCAATGCAGACCTAGAAGCCTCAGTCTCTGAGGAAACTTCTGAACCGGAAGACAATGTTCCGTCTCCACCCCTTACCAGAGGGCGAAAGACCAATAAAGCGCGCAGAGAAAAGGAGGCGGCCTCCAACATTTCTTCAGGATCTCAGAAAAAGCTGGACCCCTTCATTAAGGGGAAATTTTCATCCCCCTCAGTTTAATGCTTTGCTTTTGTCTTCTACTCTGCTCACAATTTGTGAGAATTTATTCATGTATGCAATTTTCGTCATTCTCCCGAACTAGTGTAAGAAGTGAATGGGATGGGTTTCCCAAGACGTCCACAAGAAGGTTGGCAGCACTGTTAGAGGTCACCAACCTTCTTTAGATATGTAATTTTCTGATTCAGGTCTGCCTGAAAACCGATCAATGCAACATAACCGTTCTAGTTAAAAAAAAATAAAAATGGATTTATTAAAATAGAGGTGTAATCATTTTGTTGTGCACATTATCTTCAATGAAGGGAATTGCACCATTGCCACTACACCTTAGCACTTCACAAGGGAAAACCTTAAGCTTACTAAGTTTCCATGAAACTTTGTGATGATTTTCCCAACAAATATGTGTGTTCTTTTCTTTTTTACCTCTTTTTTTTGGGAACGTGGCAAAAAATTTCATAGCTTAGTTGTTAATTGGCAGTGAGGGTAGTCATTATTGATTGCTATCCACGAATGTAGATTTACTCATAATCGTTATTTGAGAAAAATCACACACCTCATTAGTAGTTTATAAAGAGGTAAACTTTTACTTTTACTAAATGTTTTTAGATCTTAAGTTATTAACTTATTTCCTTATATACCAAAGACATCAAATTTTTAATTAATCAAAAATAATTTTAAATCTTTATGCGTGTATATTTATTTAAAATTAAATTATAAATTAATTTGTTTTTCTAACATTTTATTATTTAATTTTTAAATGTATATAGCTTTATGCCCGCATGTTGTGAGAAGGAGGTAGCTTTGTAGTTGGGATACAAGGAAAACCAAGATGCAACATTTTTTTTTAGTGTGAGTGCTATTTGAAATTGAGGATGTTAAGTAAACCTCGTGATTATAGTAGAGATAGTAGTTTTCAAAAATATATAAAGGGGGGAGGTAGTATTCTTAGCACAGTTTGATATGGGAAATGTATATGTATGAAGTCAAATGCAAACATTGTATACAAAATTAGATTTTTTTCAGGGTTTTTTTAGGGTTTGTGGAGATGCTAAGTTATAGAGAGTCATTTCAATGAACTTCTTTCTCGTTTTTATTTGAATATCATGATATTTAAAGTTTGTATTGAGAAAGTGAAAAATTAGTAGAGTTTATTTATTGGTTATAAAATATTATCCAAAGATAAGATAGGGTTTCATGATGATAAATAGTGGAGTTTACCTTTAGGTGCACTTCACATGTGTTTTCAAATAGGGTTAAAGACCCCCTATGCAAAGGAAATGGAAAATTTATCTTGCTTTCCCATCACACCATGTGCTCATGTGCAAATCTACTCACATTGTTATCCATTTACTTTGGTTTTTTATGCTTTAATGGTATCACAAAGTCTCAAGGTCTAATGCTACCACAAAAAAATGCATAATATGCAAGTAGCAAGGAGCAAGGAACTTCATAAAAGCTATCAATTATTAATCATTTACATCTTCTAAGCCCATGATGGAATGCGGATCACCAAATTAACAAGGATCGCAGGTGATACAATTTTAATATGTATTGCAAAGTAATAATGTTTTCAACTAAAAAAGTAGCATTCTAAGTTTAAATGGCTTTTTTGTAAACTGGAAGGTTGATTATTAGTTCAATAAAATTTGTGCAATTATTCTTAGGATATTTAGACACCTAAGAGTTAGTTAAATTCAACTTGGTATAATGTATCTTTAGGTAAAGTGTATGTCACTAGTTTTCTTTTGTAACTAACTATTATGATGGACATGATTATGTTCTAAACATAAAGTGATCTAATGGTTCATCTTCTCCTCGATAATAATGGCATTGGATATGTGGCTTCACACATGATTGGTCCATAGTCTCTATTTAGAGACCATGGGGGGTCATTTGTTGATGATTGGTTGTAAGATATTTTCATGTGATCTATTTTATTCTTGTATTAATATATTGCGTAAGTGGTCATGTTTGCAAAGGTCGTGCATTGTTTCCCTCTTTGAATGTTTTAACCACGTAAACATTATTGTATTGTACTTTGAACTATGTATGTGACTCGTTGTCGTAAGGTATTCACCCTAAGTAAATATACCATGTTTTCAAACAATTATATTTTAGATATAAATGTAAAATATGTGGGTTTTTTTGTTGCAAATCTCATGCAATTTTATTTTACTATAGTTTATTAAAGTATCATGTATAACTAATATTATTTAATCAAAACTTATATAAATTTTATATCTAATGTTTAGTACAATTATGATTTTCAAGTATATGCCATGAGATGTCTAAGAACAATTTCTCGTGAGGGTTTTGATTGCGGAGCAGAGCTAGGGTTTCCTGAGCCTCTAGTTTACAACTTCGTGCGGACCCTCTCATGCGATCTCGTGCGGGCAGATCATGGTCCCCTCTGAGGGGAAGGGGGGGGGATCCCCCCCCAGGCTCCTCGTCCTCAGATCTCCATGCCTTTCAGGCCCTGATCTCCTCCTATGCAAAGGTCCACAAGGCAACTCCATCTAGATTCGTAAAAAAACCGGAAGAGATCCCTAAGGTGGTTGTGCACCCTGCTTCGGCTCGTTCGCTAGCTTTTAAACTGGCTAGTAATAGACTGATAAAGCAGTTCACGGGGCTGTGACCCTCACCCAAAGCCATGCATCACTAGCTGGAACTGAACTGGCGAAAATTGATACAGGGACAGATGTCCACGACCTTTTGCGATAAGGGTTTCTTTTCTTTTCTATTCGAAAAAAAGAGAGGATAGGGATCTGATTTTCCAAAGCGGCCCTTATTTTTTGGGTGTACGAGGAATGTATCTCAATAAATGGACCCCAGACTTCATCCGAGAAAATGATATCCCTTTAGCAGTCCCTGTCTGTGTAAGGTTGTCGTTCCTTCCTCTACACTGTTGGAATGATGAAACCCTAAGAAATATAAGCAACTCACTGGGGAAATATATCGATCGTGCTAAACAACGAGAAGGGATACAAGCTTGTGCCAGACTTTATGTGGAGGTGGATCTGGAAACATGTCTCCCAGAAGCAATCCAGTTGAATATGGATAACCGGTATTATGTACAACAGATAGATTATGAGAAAATACCCTTCAAATGCAAAGCATGTCACGAATATGGACATTTCAAAAAAAAAATCCCTCAAGCTAAAGAAACCCAGGAGCAAGATCAATGGAAACAATCGAAAAGGAAAAAAAACCACTAGGAAAACAACCATGAACCCTCCACAAGGGAAAGGAGAAAAATATTTAGGCTCAAGAGAAAGACCTCCAAGCTCCCCCAATAAAGGAGAATCAAGCCACAATCGGTATGTTGGACTTCCAACAAAAGGTAGCATGGATGACCTCAGGGACCTCCAAGAATAGAATGGAAAAAAAAATACAAGAAGAAATAGAAGAGGAAATTAGAAAAGGAAAAGAAAAAGAAATCATGGTAACTAGTGGGGAAACCACAACAAAATCTCCTCCAAATCTTCCCCCAGAGCTCCCTATTTTTTCAGAAGAAGAAAGACATGAAACTTCTGACAGTGACACAGACCTAGAGATCACCCAACTGGCTACAATAAAAAAAAAATAGGAAGAAAATATCATAGAAACAAAAAGAGAATCGACGGAAGATAGAGAGAAGGAATTAAGCATCCAAAAACTATAGAGGAAGCACTAAAAATAGAGGGAAAATCTGGAAAAAATAAGTCAACCCATCATAAGGGAGCATCATCTCATCCCTCTAAAGGGGGGGCCCAAAACCCTCTGATAAATGATGAAAGTTGTCTCCTAGAACTATAGAGGACTAGGGAGCATGGATAAAAAAGAAGAAGTTTGAAAGTTAATCAAAACATAAAATCCTTCAATCCTTCTACTCCAGAAGACAAAAATGAGGGATCTGGAAACCCTCCAAGAAATGAAAAAAATCTGGAAAAATGGGGAAGGAAAAGAAATCAACTCCAGAGGATCCTTGGGAGGAATATACACAATTTGGAACGCAAAAGAATTCAAGCTAGAGGAGCAGCTGCAGTCCCAGTTCTGGATGAAGGTATCTCTAACTAAGAAAGCCACAGACAAGTATGCTATATTCAATCATTAATGTTTATATGCCAAAAAATTATTTGGAAAAATTTGAGTGCTGGCAATCCCTTCAAGATCTGGCCAACGAAACCCCCCCTCCAAAATTTGATTATAGTCGGGGACTTCAACACCACAAGAGGATTAAAATAAAAATGAGGGGGGTCCATTGTGAGGGATCAATTCAGGGGAAAAATGGATGATCTAATCTCAGATATAGACCTCTTCGATGTTCCCCCCTCTAAAGGTTTGTATACTTGGAATAACAGAAGACCAGGACCAGGTCACATTGTGGCTAGGCTTGATCGGTTTTTAATAAGTAGCTCTTTTATTTCTCACCCAGACAAAGCCTTCTCTTTGATCCTCCCATGGGCAGGATCAAATCATCGACCTATCTCTTTATTGTTTAAACCACAAAAAAGTTGGGGCCCTATCCCCTTCAAATTCAATCCCCATTGGATGGATAGACCTGATTTTATCCCCTCTATTTCACAAGCTTGGAACCAGTGGGTCATAGGATCTCCAATCTACATCTGGGAGCAGAAGTTGAAGTTGGTGAAAGGACCCCTCAAAACCTAGGCAAAAGCTTCTTCGAACTCGATCTAGATCAAGGTTAAAGAAAAAAAGCTTCAACTAGAAAAGATTCAAGGTGAAATGGAGAAAAAAGAAGTCCAACAAATCCATATAACATCTGAGCAAAAGATACATAAAGAGTACATTCAAATGATAAATGAAGAAGAAATCATCTGGAGACTAAAGTCAAGAAGCCTATGGTTGAAAGCAGGGAACAAAAATACCTCCTTCTTCCACATGCAATCAAAAGCCAGACTTTGGTCAAATCAAATCTCAGATATCAAAACTCTGGAAGGAGAAACCATAAAGGAGTTCGACCAAATAAAGAAACAAACTTCAAGTCATTTTCTCAAGCTTTACACCTCAGATAGAAAACCTGAGGAATCCCCCGTTGATTCTCCCCTCAACCATATTCCATTCAAAATTTTGGATGAATACAACCTTAAACTCAATCAACAAATTGAAGAAGCATAAATCCTAAAAGCAATCAATCAATTCAACAAGGATAAAGCTCCGAAGTCGGATGGATTCACCCTACATTTCTATAAAAAAATGTTGGCACATAATCAGGCAGGATTTTATTAGAATGATAAGATACATGCATAAATAAAAAAAAATGGGAGGAGCCACCAACTCCTCCTTCTTAGTACTCATACCAAAAGAACATGGAGCATCTACCCTAGATAGATTTAGACCTATCTCTCTTTGTAATACCTCTTATAAAATCATGGCCAAAATCATTGCTAACAGGTTGAATCCTTTTCTCAGATCTCTAATTCTTTCCAATCAAGGAGGATTTGTGGCAGGTAGACAAATATGGGACAACTTTATTCTAGTGCAAGAAGCAATACACTCCAACAATTCTTGGGGGGATTCAGGTATGGAAATTAAATTGGATATGGAAAATGTGTTTGATAGAGTAGAACATGATTTTCTTTTCAAAGTAATGCAAAAATTTGGGTTCAATCAAGAGTTTTTATCCTGGATGGGAGCTTGTATTGCGTCCCCTTGGATCGCCCCCCCTATTAAATGGAAGACCAACTCACTTCTTTAGGGCATCTAGAGGACTAAGGCAGGGTTGTCTGCTCTCCCCTCTTTTGTATGTGATTGTGGCAGAGTCCCTCAATCGAACACTAGAGTGGGAATGTACCAATGGAACAATTCCAGGAATCAAAATAGCTCAGGGTGTAAAACGTATCAATCATTCACAATTTGTTGACGATACAATTCTCTTGAGTGGAGCTTCAAAAGTTATGGCAAGAAGAATAAACCAAGTACTGGACACCTTTCTCTTAGTTTCAAGTGGTCTCTTGAACAAGACTAAATGTTAAATCTATGTGTGGAATGTTTCAACTAATAACAGATTAGGGGTCGCTCAAATTCTGGGCTTTGGCATCTCAAGTGATTGGAAAACCTTCGAATATCTTGAACTACCTCTGTTTTTAAAATCTCTCCCTGGTGAGTATTGGCACCTCTTCCTCCAAAAAGTTAGGGATAAGATGGAGTCTTGGGGGTCAAGGTGGCTCAATCCAGTGGGGAGGGTGGTCCTGATAAAATCAGTCCTATCTGCCCTTCCCCTCTTCCAATTATCCTCCCTCCTGGCCCCAAAGGAAGTCCTAAAAGACATGGCACAACTCATATGCAAATTCATGTGGCAAGGGGGAAAATCCAACTCCAAAAAATTTCATCTAGTGAACTGGAATATAGTAACCTCACCCAAAAAAAGTGGGGGACTTGGAATCAGAGATCCTAAAGTGAAAAATATAGCAATGGGAGCCAAGCTTCTCTGGAGGATAGTATCGTGACGAAAGGAATGATGGAAAATGGCCACAATAAAAAAATATAGGCTAGGGGGAAGAAAAATATGCATGGACACTACGCCTGACTCCCATTCTGGTTCACAAATCTTGAAACTCATAAGAGCCACAAACCCCTTCTTTAAGGAGCATCTCTCGTGGATCCCTGGAAATGGAAAATTGATCAAGTTGTGGTAAGACTCGATCTTGGGAACTGACATCACCTTCCGAGGGGTAGAAATTGGGGACCTGAAAAGATGGTTGATTGTCGAGAAAAAATTCACTGTCTTCGATATCTCAATATGGAACGAAGATGGAATATGGAAGGTGTGGAGTCTGGGAGACGTCCCTGATCACATGCACAATCAAGCCCCAAGTGTCGATTTCCCTCCTTAAAGGAGCAACTCATATTCTCAAAGACACTCTAGATAGTCGTGGTTGGGGAACAGATGGGTATTCAACTAAAGAAGGATACAACATTCTTCTCTCCTCTTTAAGGGTGCTCCAATCTTCAACAAAATGGAAAAATATTTGGAGCCAAGACACTTTTCCCAAAATAAACATCTTCATATGGTCCTTAGCACATGGAAAATTTCTAACAAGTGAAAATCCGATGAAAAGAGGTTTCCACGGCCCCTTCAACTATCATCTTTACCAAAATAGTCAAGATAGTATCCAACACCTCTTCTCGAATTGCTCCTTCTAAAAAACAGTCTGGAATGCTACATATGGAGATCTGACTCATCAAATAAGATGGCCCTCACATTTAAATCCATGCTTGGGAAACTGGGAAAAATACTACCAAGGCACCTTTTGTGGAAAACGAATCTTCAAAATATTGTGAAGGTCTCTCCCCAAGTACATCTGCTAGTAGATCTGGCTAGCAAGAAATAAGCAAATTTTCCAGGGAAAAAAATTAGATCCCCAAAGAGTCATTAGCAAGGCCAAAACGCTTATGTCATAGGTTATGAACATTAAATCTCTGAGCATAGAAGATCCGTCCCACTGGAATATCCCAAAGAAGGATTGGATCACAAGCTTCAACCTCCACTCTGGCAAGAATTCTCACTTAGTGCAAAGATTGCGCTGGCAGCTTCATAATCTTCATAGAATAGATGAATGGATCCAAAATCAACCAGACCACAAACTCTATTTTGATGGTTCTTCAAAGGGAAACCCAGGGGAGGCAGGTGTGAGGGGATTCTCTATGAACCCGGAGGAAAAATATTATTAAATTACTACTAGAATATCGGGAAAGACACCAACAATAAAGCATAGGCATATGCATTACTTAAAGGAATCCAACTAGCAAAGCACCGACAAATTTCCAACTTGAATGTAATAGGAGATTCCAGACAATCATAAGGATGATGATCCAGGGAACCAAGCCAAAACATTTGAGCCTAAAAATAATTATAGATAGAATTCGTGTAGACTCAAGGACCCTAAAGCCAAACTTCTTACATGTTCTGAGAGAAAATAATACAGTAGCAGAGAAAATGGTGAGTGAGGCCACAGGGAGACCTCCTAGAACCTTAGGGGTGGAGGGCATTGAAGTCTCAGCCCCACTAGCTTAATAGTCCCACACATGACCAGGAGCCAACGCACAAAGGCTAAGGGAGGGGACACTTGGAGCTCCAGCGCAAGTGGTGAAAGGTGGAGGAAGCAACTGGCAGGTGAAAAGTTTATGACTTACCGACTAAGGACAATCTGGGTTAATGATATATGGTACAATAGCCTCATTATGGATTCGGGTGGTCTGCTTATCCGCTCAGCTGAGTTCGTGGGTAATCAAAGGCTGAAGGATATGACGCAGATGTATTGAGCGTGTAGCAACCCAGATGCAAAGAGGATTTTCTAGGATGACGTTAGGTTCAGTCCTAGGCTCGAAGATGTGAAGGCTCCAAGTACATCACACCAGGTAGAGTTTGTGACTTATATGTTTGACATGAAATTGGCATTGATTGTCACATGGGGAGATCTATCTCGACGATCGTCCTTGTTGGGGAGAATTTTATATGTGTCTTTGGGACGCCATATTCATCCCGTGCTCTCCTTTAAATACATAGTTTGTCCAGTGTTGTTTGTATCTCAAAGAATTCCTTCTCAGTTTCAGGCTCCCCCTCGGTATTCTTTGCCTGGCCCACTGTATCGCGCTCTGCCTTTTCATTGTCTCGCCTAGGTCTTTGCTTTGTGTCCTTTGATGGGACCTGCTCCTTCCAACAAAATATTCTTAGTCCACAAGAATTCCAATTCTCTGTAGAATTGTGTCCCCCCAGCAGCATGGAAATTTTTCAGAGGAACCAAAGCACGCCAGAGATCACGCACTTGCAGGGCGTCAAGGGTTTACTAGTTGGTTCGGAACAACCGGACCCTAAGGTGGAGTGTGTAGGTTGTCAAAGGATGTGAATTCATATGGGAGCACTCAACTCTACTTTAACCTTTGAGCTTGATACCGTCTCTCAACACAGGCATCTAATTGAAAGGTTGAAAGATGAAATATATGCTCAGAGAAGCCAAATTGAAGATTAATGCAGTAGTTTGGAGATTATGCAAAGTTGAATGGGTAAGATGGAAATAAATCATCATCAACCCAGTACACCAGCAAGCACCCAGGGAGCCTCCAAGAATGTAACTTCAACCACAGTCAATCAAATCCAGGAACTCAATGAGCCCTGCCCAAATCCAATTTGGGAGCAACAAGGACATTCAAAGATAAAAAAGGAACTGGGTAGTTGAGTTTTTATAAAAATTCAAGTGTCATGTTTTGTTTTACGTTATTTATAAACGAAATTTTCTATATATTGTATTCTTCGAAATACAATAGATGTGATATAGCTAGGGAAGGTGGAAAATCAATGACCACAAATTTTGTATTAGCATTTCCAAGCTTCAAAGTTTCTATTTCTCGAAGGTCACTCATGGCCCCTTTTTTTGTAATACAATGGATTTGTCCACGATTTTTAATATAAATTTTACCAGTTCTTGTTAAAAAAAAAGTATATGTTGTGAGATAATTACCATTTTACTATCGCAGCGTATCAAAAATTTTAATGAGTGAAATAATTGAGGAATCTCTCATTTGACAAAAAACAATGTTTTTTCTTTAAGTTAATATTCACAAGGGGGTAATACGGTTATGGATATTCTATGATTTCCTACTAGCAAACTAAATTATATCTACAAGATATCCAACATAGAGGTGGGCCAAAAAATTTATTGGCAAATATTGGGGTTTCAAATTCATGCACAAGTACTTATAAATTCTTGGGTTGCAATTGTTGCCTTATCAAGTTCAACTACAATAATTGTTCAAAATCCACAAACCATTCGTGTTGATGGTAAAAAAAAATTGAATATATTTTTTTATGTTTTTCAAGACTTGGCCAAAACTCATATTGGGAAGAAGAATATGGTCCCTAGTATTTTTGTTTCTAACTGGTCAAGTGTTGAGTCGTCCTTAGGGAATTATAAAATTACTTTGTGGAGAGTTAATCACACCTATATTTAATTATATCAATACTATAATTGTTTCACCATCACTTACATCAATAACACATTTCTATGCAAATCTTGCAAAGAAGCACTAGGTTATTTTAGTAAATAATATTCAACCAACCATGATATTTTTACCAATTAACATATCAAAGGATTTCATAATACTTTTATCACTTAGATTTTGACTTTTGGAAAACATTCACCATTGAATTGGTAATTGTTCATGTTTCGCATTCCTGGGATTAATTATGAGTGGCATTCAAACTTTGATTTTCACAACTCTTGCCAACACTTATATAGGTAAATTGACAAGAGTTATCATTAAATCACCATGTTAGTGTCCAATTAGACACAATATTGACCAAGTATCATACCAACTCATGACTTGATATGTATTATAGAAGAAAACATAAATTCTTAGTAAGAGTGAGGTGATAAGATTTAGCAAACAATGAACCATTGATTCTGTCCACTAGATCTCCTAATAGAGTGGATCAAATTGGTCCATTTGTACAGAGATAAGAAATAAAATAGGATTGAATGGATTCACTAATTGAAGTTGTTTGAGGAAAGAATGCACCCTGACTAAAAAAAAAAAAATGAAATTTGTGTTCCTAATAAAATGAGAATTTTAAATAAATAAATATATATATATATATATATATATATATATATATATATATATATATATATATATATATATATATATATATATATATATTTCATATCCTATATTAATCCATTTATATTAATTATAAGTCTTATAGATTATACAGATTGATTTATCATCTATAGATGTGATATATAATTTTTCTAATTTGCTTATAATCTTTTCTATAGAGCATTCTCTTTGTGATAAGAATTCATATGTTCAATGAAATGTAATTTGCATTTCAAATATTACGAAGAAGAAAAACTTTCATATGGAAGAATATGTTTCCTTATTCATTGATATTATCACTTGGATACCATCAATAAATCATCCCATAACTTAACCATTGGTGAACAATCAATAGATAAATTTGTCATATTATCAACTATTTCCCAACCTTGGTAAAAGAAAATTACCATGGCTCCCTTAATTTATGTTTCTTTCCTTATTGTTGACAGATTATTTCTAAGACTTTCCTCTATCAGACCTGGTGTTGGTCAGGGCACTACCACAGACCAAGTTATAGAAAGTATTGAGAGAACAAAAGGTGGAAATTAAAATAGAAGGTACTTAACTAATTATAGCCCTATCACTTCTAGTTGCATATCCCTTTCTTTGATCTTAAAAACTAAGATCCCTACACCTCGGTCATTAATATTTCTCAAGAAATTCATTGTTTCATTTCTTTTTCAAAGGAGGCATTGATCTGAATAATGGGCAAATGACTTATTGTATTTCTTGCTATACTTTGGTTCTAAAGATTCATGGTATGTTCCATGGGGAGGGGAGTGGATAGGGCAAGCAAATTCTTTTTCTATATGAAACATGGAACTAAATATCCCAAATATTCTTATCTAAAACTAGAAAGATAAAATCAAATAAGAAAAGATTTTTTTAAAAAAAGCATGGCCTTATCTATGAGGGAAGAGTGTATGAAATGTAATTGATACTTTCATTTCTTTGAATTATTGGCCTTCTATTGGGGGTTTCGGGTCAAATACTAATATTTTATAAACAAATATAATAAATATGTGTAGTGTTTAGTGTACTAATCTATTTTTGAAAGGGAGTGTACGAGTTGTATATTCAAATAATATGGCTAGGCCCAAGCCCCTACAATTTGGAGATATAAAAGTGCACGATCTCAACAGATTACTTCCCAAGGGGAAATCACAACAAACTATATCATTTCATAATTGAATGGGAAATAAACTCTTATCAACCAATGAAAGAGGACCATTAGAATGGTTAAATCTAAATTGCTTGAAGTTTGAACATGATTTCCTAGGTAATATTTCCACTGTTGTGTCAAAGATGAGATGGATTAGTCAATTGGGTCTAGCTCAAGTGGTAGTGAAGAGCAGTTTTTCTCCTCTCCACCTAGGTTCAAACCCCACTTGTGACATGTTTGCTTTTTGTGAGGTGATTGTTTCCTAAAGCTCTTCTTGAGCTAACTGTGGAATGGGGTTAGAAAGATACCGACAATCTCATTTATCACCTATGAGTTAGAGGGTGGGAGCTTGGAAACATGGGGAAAAAAAGATGAGATGGATTCAAAGGTGTATTTGGAGATTGATGCAATTTATAATGTTCATATCAATGGAATAATTTGATCCATTTATTGAAAAATAAGCCCAATCTCCCATCTAATTTTAGTTTCAATGTTGTATCAGCAACCTATGCAAAAGGGAAATGATTCGATACAACAAAAAGGAGACACAAATTAAGTGATTGAACGTGTTGATTCAAATTTAATGGGGAAGAAGAGGAGAAAAAAGGGGAAACTACAACAAAAAAAATTATTTTATTGATCACTGCAAGTTCCTTTTGTTGGAAGAGCCCGTCAAAGATCTCAGTGCTTTATAGATTGATTCCAATCTTTGTGAATGGAATAGAAAGCACAATCTTGGTATTGATGAAGGAAGGGAACACATATGTTCTTGGAGAGTAAACAAAAGACTAAGCAAGGGAGTAGAATTAATCAAATGATTCTTGTTTAGTTTGGAAAGAGATTATGAAATCGTGAAATTTGTTAATATATAATCTACTTTCATTAAGTGATCTATTAAATAACCACTAAAATTATTTAATCCTATTCATGATTTAGAAGATCTATGTAAAGGAGCTATAAATGAGCACAAGAAAGCTCACCCTCACTCAAGGGAATCAGAAATGATAGCGAACAATATCCAAGTAAATGGGCACTCCCAAATAGAATGAGAGAAAGAATATCTCATCAATGTTGCTTCTAAGAATTTGGAACAATTACAAGATTTTGCGAGAGACGGATTACTCCAAATAGCAAAGAGAAATTGACCAAATCTTATAAGAAGTTTCTCACCAAACTTGACGAAGAGTTATAGGAACTTCAAATAGTCATTTGAACACCGAGTTACGTTTACATATGATTGATCAAAATATTGATCTGCTTAGATCCATGATGGACACAAATTATTAGTGGTTGTAGGGCCTATTTCTTAGCAAATAATTAATGAGTGCTAATGGGGAATATTCAAATTGATAAAATTAGTAGTAGTATATGAAAATAGATCGAACAATATAATAACAAAGACAAATTTGGTGATATTGGCATCATACTTCAAGTAAGAGATGGCATTACTCATTAGGTGAGGGGAGTGTCGTTGCTCTACCAATAGTTGAGACTCAAGTTGGATATGTTTCAACTTATACTCTCGCTAACACAATTTCCATCATTGATGGACAATAGTCTATCACTCAATCTATTCAATGTGGAGATCTGACTCTCTATTTTTGTGGGCCTTTCCATTTCTAAAGTAGGATCAATGAATCATATCAAAGTTACTAAGCAAATTATGTCCAATTAATATTATTTACTCAAAACTTAATATATGTATTTAATTTTAACACAATTATGTTTTTATACTTTACACAGTTGTATTTATATGGCAATGGCCCTTTATATCCTTCAAAGGTTGTTAAAGGTCGCTTAATATGATGGAAATGGCTGATTTGAAGCACTGATTTTGAATCCTCGACATTGAAAATGGCAGACTTCCAATTTTTCTTGGTTGAATTTGAACTTGTGACTTTGAAAGTTATGATCAAATTTCGTTGATTTATCCTTCTCAAATTTGAGTACACAATGGTTAATTTTTAGGTGTACATTGTATGATTTCAAAGTTATTTAGAAATTTGCCTAGAGATTCTACAAATATTTATTTGGAGTGCCAAAGAATTTAGACTGAAGAATTTCTGAGAAGTTTTCTTGATTTGGAGTCCTTGCGAAATCTTCTTTGTACCTATTCAAAAATTGAGATCAGTTCCTCTAACAACAAACTTACGTTAAGTACATTATGCCTTATACATATTTTTCCCCCATGCACCAAGATATAGCTTCTATGGACGAGAATCTATGATGTTTTTGAGAATTTGGTTTGGTGAAAATAATGTACAAAATTTCTTGCCTAGTTGGGAAAAATTTAGCCACAATTAAGAAATTTGTCTTATTGACATAGTCAAGTATTCGGTTGGACTAAATTTGATGAGGACTAGAGTCTCCACAAGAATGTGTACTAGGAATTTTGCAGTTGAGGATTGATTATCTTGAGGGTGTTAGTAGGTACAGACATGGACTACATAGAGGACATGGAGGAGGAAGTTTTGGACTACAAAGAAGATCTGATGGAAGGTCAACAAATTTGGACTAGCTCACTATTTCAAAAAATTGGGGACACATTGGATCCAAGCAAGGTTTATCATCTAGGGTCTCCCTCGTTGGAGGAGGAAATCGTGGTTATCATTGGTGAGATAGCTCGAGTGTTGAATAAACAAAGTGCTAGGACTACAAATCAGTCAGGGGAGGGGGTGACATGACCCTTTGTTGGTTCACCCAAGGTTCTTCAATGCATGGTAGGTGCACTACTTGCAAAGTGTTTTGAGCCAAAGATTGTAGATTCACAGTCTTTAAACCTCTGGTCAATCAAGGATAGGGGATTGAGTGGAGATCCAAATACTGATACAGAGGTGTTAGGACCACAGTCTCTAAAGGTGTAAGGAAACACAAACAATGTAAATGTATCAAACTAGTGTAGGATTCTGTTGGATAGAATTTGAAAGAAAAAAATAGGCTTAATGACATTCTGTATTTGGTGGATCAAGCGTTGGTTGGTCGCTTTCTAGGAAGAAGGATAAGAAGTGAGGTGTTAAAGGGATGAATTTTTTTTAACATTGAACGAGCTACTTTGGGGTGCATCCCACAAACTATTATCCTAGTAAAATGTTGGATGGTTTAGGTGTTTAGGATGTGGAAGAAGTTGAGAAAATACTACATCAATGTCAAAAGTGGAGTTCACAAACTCCTTTTTTAAGAGACGACATATAGAATTTGATGCTTGATCAATGTGTGTGGATATTCTCTTTGTTTGAGTCAAAATTTTGGAGTTGCTTCTGATATTGTGTTGCAAAGAGGTGTTTGAGGAAATAGGCAACATCTTAGGCATATATTATTAAGCAGACTTGACCTTTCAAGATTCAGGATATTATGGAATGACTTGATTACTTGTGGGATTCGAGATTAGTAAAAGTATGATGAAGACAATAGACATTAGAAGAGGTGTCGACCTATTTCATATAACCCTAGATCATGAAGGTATAACCTTAACGTGGGGGCGATGTCACAACTACAAGCCCTTGGCAATAGAATGTAATTATCATAGTTTTAAGAAGACATGGGCACTGAGAAATCACTCGAGAGGTATGGAAGCGAATGGGAAAGAAACAATCCAAATCCTGAGTAGGAAGGAGGATGCAGGAGTTCAGGTGACCATAATTTGTCCTCAAGATGTACCTATGGAAGCAAAACATCAATCCTCATAATCAGGCCAACACAAGGAACCTATCCTAGATGTAAATATCAACAACAAGGAGTGCATGCCTCAATAAGGGAAAACAATTCGTTCTCATTCTCTGGGGAAAAAAAATTAATCCTTTGATATTTTAGTTTTCGAGACTTGGGGAATTCCGGATGGATCCAAAGGTCATGTATCCTTGAGTGATTTTCAATCTAGTCTATCTAGAATACAAATTCCCTAACCCTCCCCCCCTTCCCTCATACCTAATCCTAGAAACAAAGAGGCCTTAAAAGGTGAAAAAGATCATGTATCTACAAACCTTAGCTTAGATAGAGAGTTGGATGGTCAAGAGTCATCAAATCATCAGGAACAATCAAAGTATAAACTCAGACCTAGGAGCAAGGGTACTCTCAATTTGACAGAAAAGGTAACAAGGGGGTTGGGACACATTAGAGAGAGGATAAAAATCCAATCAAAGGAGAAGGAAATCATACATGTTCATAGCCCCAAAACAAGAGTTTTCAAAAATCTTATGTGGGAAACACCTATCCTTTATAGGGGCTCTTAGAGAAAATGCCCTTTTGGAGGGTCCAAAATGATTTTTTTTACTCGAAATTACAAAGGGATAGCTAACCTCTCAAAGAAGTTGGATTTAAAGAGATTACTATAAAATTCCAAATCATCTATTATCCTATTGCAACATATTATGACATATGGGGAGAAAATCACTCGAGAACTTTCCAAATTATTTAATAGTTGGGATTTCAAATTTATAGATGCCAATGGGAGATCAAGAGAGAACATAACAAGGTGGAAAAAATGTTCCTTTACCCTTACTAATTCATGGGTTTTTCCTACAATATTAGGGAATTCCCTTTTCTCTCTAGATCTACGAAAAGAGATCATCGTTTTGAATGTATATAGTCCTTACATGGACATGATGGAATATTGGGATAAGCTTTTTAAAATGGTTTAATTGTGGTGGGGGCAGATTTAAACTTCACTATAGGAGCCTCAAAAGTATGGTGTCCAACAACGCAAGTGGATTGTCTTTCAAGGTATTTTATTATAAAATTGGAAGAATTTGGCTTATTGAATATCGAACCAGCTAAATTGTCCCCTATTTGGAGGAATAAGAGAGTGGGAGAAGCTATAATTTACAAAAGGCTTGATCGTATGTTGATTTTTGAAGCATTCCTTGATAAAGTCATTTGAATTACACAATGGGTCACCTTGGGCTGGAAGAGGGGGGACTATGACCATAATCCTATGGTTTTGGAAGTTGCACTTACATAAGAAAAACCTACCAACCCCTTTAAATTGAATCTATAATGGTTGAAGATGGACGAGCTAGTAGATAAAATAAAAGTTGTCTAGAAACCTTATATTGGTAACTTCATAAAATTTGTTCCCATACAATTTTACCAAAACCTGAAAGAAGTGAAAAAAGTGGTTGCTAAATTGGCAAGAGATAAAAATCATATAGATGATAGAACTCTTAAAGAAGTGGAGGAATCCCTAGATTTACTTTACAATAGTGAGGGTTTTGGTTATATGAGTGAGGAACAAAATCTTGAGGTAAAGCTCTTGGAAGACAAAAAGAGGACTATACTTCTAGAAAAAGAGAAAGAGTGGAGGTTAAGAGTGGGGCCTTAGTGCTACAACTAGGTGACGAGAACACAATTTTTTCATATATATGCAAATTGCAAGAAAAACATTAACTCAACATGGAAAATAGACAAGGGTGATGGTACTTGAGCAATAAACTTTAAGGATATGGTAGTTGAAAGAGTAAATCACTTGTCTTCCCTCTTCAAAGAGGACCCTCATTCTACAATAGCAGAGGTAATTGTTGATATTTTCAATAAGCTATGCTCAAGCACGAAGTTCATTCCATTTTTAGCATTTTACTTGAACCATAGACATTTGAAATTTCACCATTAACAATTTGTTGCAACAACCAAGATCACAAGAAGAAAACACCATGCACAAGTACACAAGAAGTATCCTGAGAAACCCTTCTCAACCAGGGAAGAAAACCCAACCAATCCTTTGCTATATTATTTAAGAGAAAGAGCTCCCTCACCATAAACCTAGCACACAAAAGGGTGCTCACAAACCCTAGAAGACTAGCACCCAAGAGAGGTGCGCACTTGAGCCCAAGAACAAGTACTAGTTGGAATTTCCAAATTCACACTTGTGTTATATTTCCTCAATGGGGAATTTACCTTTATTTATATTAGATTGGACATATCAAAAGTAGTGTCTATTTCCACAACAATGCCGACCTCAATAACTCACAATATAATTAATAATTACCATATTAATTATCCTTTACATTAATTATCTTTCACTTTATGGTGGGGCCTGTTAAATTTGGCAGTATCAACAATCATTCTCCAATGAGAGGCCATTACGGACCACCCTGAGGCTATCCAGGGAGATTTGGAGAATTAACCAGTCTTGTGACATATTAACAAAAGCCAGGGGGAACGTAGAACCTATGTGAGTCAAACCAAAAGTCAGGACGAACGAGATGCTATGTGAGTCTAATGCAAAATTCAGGGGGAATGTACAACCTCTGTGAGCATAGACAGTCTAGTGCAAAAGTTAGGGGGAACGTACAACCTCTGTGAGCATAGAGAGACTAGTGCAAAAGTTAAGGGGAACATACAACCTCTATGAGCCTAGTCAAGCCTTGTGAGCCATGAGCAAAAGTCAAGGCATCTAGCAAAAGTTAGGTTGAATATAAAATTCCTATGAGCTAGAAACAAATGATATTATTAATATTGCAAATGATATAAATGTATTGATCTAGTGCGTTGGCACGTGTAACATTATCCACCATGAAGAGAATTTGAATTGCCTTGTAAAGAGTCGAGTTGTAACTGAAGTCTTAAGTCTAGTTCAATTTTAGAACTAAAGTGTAATGTTGAGTTGTAACTGAAGTCTTAAGTCTAGTTCAATTTTAGAACTAAAGTGTAATGTTGAGTTGTAACTGAAGCCTTAAGTCTAGTTCTATTTTAGAACTAAAGTGTAATGTTGATTTGTAACTGAAGTCTCAAGTCTAGTTCTATTTTCGAACTAAAGTGTAATGCTGAATTGCAACTAAAGACTTAAGACTAGTTCTATTTTCGAACTAAAGTGTAATGTTGAGTTGTAACTGAAGTCTCAAGTCTAGTTCTATTTTCAAACTAAAGTATACCAGTCTCAAGTCTAGTTCTATTTTCGAACTAAAGTATGAATCTAAGTGATGATTAAAGCATGCAAACATGTTACTATTTTGGGTCTCTCCTCTTCTCCTTTTCAGCCTATATAAGAAGAGGTTGATCCCTCTCTTCAACACAGTTTTGATATGCAGGTTAAGGGAGAAGCAATAGAGGATCATATCAGTGATAAAGAGGCAGCATATCAGTGTTGTATATCAACAATAGAGACATCATATCAAAGGTTTATTTTAGCAAGGTCTCTTAGGTCTTTGTTAGGTTAGAGTCATCTTGGCAAGCTCTTTAAGAGCAGAACATTCATGTTGGATATTTTTAAGTGATCTTACATTATTAATGCAATAAAGGAATATCGTTTGCTAGGGTTTTTCTCCATGTACAGGGTTTCCCCAGGGTATATGTGTTGTTGATGTGCATGCTTACTTATCTACATAGTTATTTCTATTCGATTATGATTTGGTATTGTTGAAGTGTATTAAGCTGGAATCAAAGTGTTGAAAAAAATAAAAGAATTAATCCATATAAGAAATCAAGCTCATAATTTAACACGGTATCAGAGCTTACGGTGTGTTAAACGTGTTGAAGTGAAGCAACAGGTACACACAGATCCAACCTAGCTTGATTAAGTTTCCAGTGTGAAGTCCATGGCATCCTCCATTTCAGTCAGGGTCGAGGATAGGCTCGAAGGAGATACCAACATCAATGTGTGGAAGCTCTGGATAGCAAATATCTTGTAGGAGCATGATCTTGAGCAGTATGTGACCAAAGTGGTGGAGGAACCCATGAATAATGCAAAAAGAGTGACCTTCAGGAAGAGTTAAGAAAAGGCCAAGCTAATCATCTTTGACTCAGTCAAAGACAGTATAATGCCTGCAATGACTTCGTTAATGACTGCCAAGGAATGTATGGATACCTTGGTGAATCTGTATGAGAAACATGCTCCAATTTAGAAGAGGAAACTTAAGCACAAGCTTAAGTATTTGAAGATGGAGAAAGGTGAACCAATGACATCTTTTTGTTCCAGGATAGCCCAGATCAGAGATCATCTTTTGGTCACAGGGGTGACAGTGGACGATGATGATTTAGTGCAAGCCATTTTTTACGGTCTTCCTTCTTCACGGGAGACCTTCTTATCCAGAGTAAGTGGGAGAGCGATTCAACCCACATTTGAGAGGTTATGGCATGATTGCCTCCAGTAGGAGAGTCGCACAACTACCAGGAGTGAGCCAACGAAAGAAGATCACTCATCTTTAGCATCAAGATTCAAGGGAAAGAAGAAAGGCTCTCAGAGGAAGCCAAACATCAAAGGTACATTCAAAAGAAAGAATATTGATAGATCTAAGATTAAATGCTTTAGTTGTAATAAGTTGGGTCATTTTTCTAAAGATTGTTGGTTTAGAAAGAAATATCCAAGGAAAGGGAAACATCATGCCTCAACTGTTGAGGATGATGAATCCAAAAGAAATCAGAAAAGTCCTTCTAATGAGAAAGAAAACAGAAAAAAATATTACTTGGTTTCTACCTTATCCAGTTCAGTTTTCACTGGGCTGAAAACTTGGTTAGTAGACAGTGGTGCATCAAAGCACATGACAGGGTACAAGGAGATCCTCTCAAATTTTGAGACAAAATATTTTGCAAAGCATGTTGAGCTTGGGGATGACAAATGTTACAAGATAGAGGGAGTAGGCTCTATCTCCTTCAGATTGGAATCTGAGGCTAGACTTCATATTCATGAAGTATTATATGCTCCAGGGCTCAAGAAAAATCTACCATCAGTTGCAACCCTTGAGGACACGGGATTTTGGGTGATCTTCAAGGACAGGAAGACACTACTGTGGGCTAAGGGTAGCCACTTAACTACAACAGAACCCATTGGAACTCACAGTGGAGGATTGTACGTCGTGTTAGGACAGTCAGTTCAAGCATTGGCTCATGATGCGACTAGCTCCAATGAGTTGTGGCACATAAGACTTGGACATCTTCATTACAAAGCTCTTCCAGATATATAGAACATGGTATGTGGCATGCCCTCTATTTATCTTAGTAAAAATGAAAATTTTAAGGGATGCATGCTAGCTAAAAATATAAAGAAATAATTTCCTATTAGTGACAACAAAGCTCAAGGCATCTTAGATCTGGTTCATTCTGATGTATGTGGTCCCATGTCGTCTCCCTCACTCAGTGGTTGTTTGTATTATGCCATTTTTATTGATGATTACTCAAGAAAATGTTGGATATATTTCCTTAAAGCTAAAAGTGACACATTTGATCAATTCAAAGAGTATAAAGCCTTTATTGAAAAGCAGACAGGGAAACACATCATAATCCTTAGCACATACAATGGAGGAGAGTTTCAATCTCTCCAGTTTGAGGATTTTTGCAAGTCAACGGGAATCAAGAGACAATTGACCATGCCATATAACCCTCGGCAAAATGGAGTTGTTGAGAGGAAAAACATGACAATTTGTGAGGCAGGGAAAGCAATGATGTTTGACCAGGATCTGCCAAATTCTTTATGGGAAAAAGCTACCTCCACTGCCATGTATATTCAGAACATGTGTCCACATGCTATCTTGAAGGACAAGACTCCTGAAGAGGTCTTCTTATGGATCAAACCTGAAGTAGGGCATCTAAGGACATTTGGGTGTCTTGTGTATATTCATGTCCCTAAGGAAAAGAGGACAAAGATGGAACCCTTAGAAAAGAAAGTGGTTTTTGTGGGGTACAGTGAGAACTCCAAGGCTTACAATATTTATGTACCATGTCAGAGGCAAATAGAGGTAAGCAAAGATGTGACTTTCCATGAGGAAGCCGCATTTAAGAAATCCAGAGAGCTTCAATAGGAATAAGAAGCAGTTCATCCAACTTCACCCTCTTCTGAAAATGAAGAGTCAGATGATCAGAGGGAGGAACCTCGTGAAGGGCCAAGAAATGAGCCCCTGGAACCTGCTAAAGTGTTAGAAAGAACTCTTGAAGAACCTCCAACCAAAAGGAAGCTAGGGTGGCTTAAAGAAATAGTGTAGGAAGCAGAAATGATAGCTACTCCCAAAGGAACTTTCAGGGAAAGGAAGAGGCCTCATAGGTTTGGAGGCTATGTTGAACTGATGAGTAGCATTAGTGATGTCGAAACTTCTGCATTTAAAGAAGAAGATAAATTAAAAGTATGGAAGTATTCCATGCTTGAGGAATATAGGTCTATTATAAAGAACAATCTTTGGGACATTATGCCGAGGCCAAAAGACAAACCAGTGGTTTCTTCCAAATGGATCTATAAGATCAAACATCCAGCTGATGGAAGTGTGGAAAAGTTCAAAGCAAGATTTGTAGCTAGAGGCTTCACTCAGAAAGAAGGAATCGACTATGAAGAGACTTTTGCCCCTGTAGCCAGGTATACCTCCATTCAAACTGTTAACTCCTCAAATAAACTGGTGGATTTATTTGTTTTTTTAGGTGATAGGTTGTAACCTCAAGTCATTTTTTGAGTTTCTATAGCTGCAAAGCTTAGGTTTCGGTTTTCGTCTTAGAAAATAATATGATCCATAAAGTCTTCTTTTCAAAATTTGCATAATTCACTTTCAACAGCTAACGTGTGTCCAAAAGTTGAGTGTTAGCTGTAGAAAGTGAATTATGCAAATTTTGAAAAGAAGACTTTATGGAGCGCTTCTCATAAGTCTGTGCGCTGTTGAAAGTGGTGAATTTCAAAATGTCCAACAATCAATTTTGCGGGTGGTGCGCTGTTGAAAGTGCATACTTTCTGCAGCAATGGAGCGGTTTTTACAAGGTCGCGCGCTGGTGAAAGTGAAAACTTTCCGCAAATAAGGAGCAGTTTCTAAAAGGTAACGCGCTGAGGAAAGTCAAGACTTTCAACAGCTAACGGGGGTTTTCCACAGGGTCACGCACTGGCGTAAATGGCAAGTATGAACAGCTAACAGAGGCGTTTTTCACGGGCAGTTGGTTGAAGGAAGTGGGAATCACGTGCGTGATATCCACGTCTAAAGGCAATGATGATATGATCATCCCACGTTAGGTAAATCCAAAGCATGCGCTGATGAGAGTGGGTAATGATAGAAACTCAATTCTGCATGTCAGAATAGGACTGTAATTCAAATCCGGCCCAGAAACTCACGCTCAATACTCATGGCATCCGGGATGGCAAGTTCGAGTTCAGTGATGCAGGTACAGAGAAGGTACCGCCGGCTTGACAACATCAAATCAAATAGTGGTTTCCATATCAAAAATCGTTTTTGGAAGTCTGTTGAAGTTTCATTTGTTTCAAAACAAAGCCGAAGCCCGAACTGCTTTCAACAACGTAGAACCTCGGCTCGACTGGCAGTTGCAGGGGCTACAAATTGTCGGGATTTTCAAGTTATAAAATGGTGAGGAAGCGCAGCGGGGCTCTACTCAAGAGAGAGCTGGATAATATGTCCTTTTTACAGACACATCCCGAAGTCCAGAAGCATTTTTCGAATGCAGGGTGTATTGAATTTGTTGAAAGGTTGCAAGTTGGTTGCCACCAGTCTACAACAGAAGCCTTTGCCAAGACTTTCGATGGGAACAAAGCTTGCGTCGGGTCCATGGAGATTGTGGTAGATTAAGCTACCATTGTTGCAGCAACAGGCCTACCAAGAACCGGTCAGAACTGGTTTAAAACCACTGCTCCCAAAAAATTGGATTTCAGAGTTTATTTGAAAGAGGGGTACAGGCACAAGGCATGGAAAAAGGGTATGCTAATTTCTTATCTAGACGAAGAATGGCAGGAGTTGTTCAGAGGTATCCAATTGTACATTACCTCGGAGGGCAGGTATGATAAACTTATGATGTACCACTTCAAACTCCTGGATCATTTCACAGGAAAGACCCCTCTTAATTTGCCTTATTTCCTACATAAAAGTTTGACTAAGGTTTGCAAGAAGATTAGAGCTCAACCCTTGAACATAAAAACTACTCTGTGTCACTTCGGCCTCATAAAATTGATTATCCTGGAGGAATTGAAACAACAGGGAAGGAGCTGGGAGCACTTTCTATTTTGGGAAGGTTTTGAAATCCAGAACCAGATTGCAAATGAACAGGGGAAGGGTTCAAAGAAACAATCATCTCCTCAAAGTAGTTCAAGAAAAAGAAGGACCCTGCCAGGACCTCCAGAAGACAAAATATCTGGAATGAAGCCTCATAGGTTGAAGAGAAAGTTAAACTTTGAGCAGACCATAGAACAGAACACAGAGAAAAACACGGAGCAGAGTACAGAGTAGAGTACAGGGAAGAAAACCAATATACTAAACTTGCCCTATTCAGATTCAGAATCAGAGCAACAAGATCAATGCCCTGTCACCAAGAGTCTTGAGCAGTCAGCTGAGTGTGCACAGAACTTTGAAACCTTCAATCAGACAGAACAAGGAGAAACTTCGAAAAGCTTCAAGTCAAAGAAGTCTCAGAAAATCAAGCATCTGAGAGAGGTCATAGCTCAACAAGAGGTCTTGGAGCGGGTGATTAAAGAAAGGTATAAGAAGTTGTCTGATAACTTCGCCAAGACAAATGTTGCGTTTGAAAGATTGGCTAAGGAAAGTGTTAGAGAGAAGAAGAGGAAGAAAAAACTCACCAAAGACTACAACAGCTTGTGGTGGCTTGCCAAACGTCTCAAAAGGCAGATAAGGAGGTTGAAACAAAAACTAAGCCAAAAATCCCATCCAGATCTGAAGGTACTCGCTCAAGTCGTCGTAAATATGAAAGGTGAGAAATCGGAGACACACTGAGTTTTGTTGAAATCAAATTTTGGACGTGAAAACTCATTTTGAGCGCAATCGGGACTTTCACCAGTGCAAAGCTATCATTTTATGACCCGTTAGCTGTGGAAAGTGACAACTTTCAACAGCTAACCCGCGAAAAATTAAACTATTGCGCTGTTGAAAGCTGGGAAAGTAATTTTTGAAGTCAAAGACATGACAGTTCATTCCAGACAAGTTTTGAAGGGGCTCCAGTGTATCAGTGGGCTATTAGATCGCATGCAAAGGGTTCAACATCAGAGGTTCGAGTGAATTTTGGTAACAAATGCAAAACCATTTCCTCAAAAATCAACCATGAACGTTGGGAGATCCAACTGTCAAAGACATGTGTCCTTCTATTCTTCACCACATTACAGAGATCAGGAGCTGAAGGATGCAGATGGCGATTTTGGAGATTGGAGACAGTTCGACTTTTAAGTTTAGTTGTTAAAGACTTTATTTTCAAGTTGTTTAGATAGAATTGAGTTGTCTTTATTAAATACAGATCCAGTTTTTAGGATCTGTAAAACTGTTTGTAAGAGGCTATAAAGGCCTATTTTTTTTATATGAAACTGGGTTCGATTTTGGGTTCTACATACTACTTCTGTAAGAAAGACCTATTCTTATTATATGAAAAATTGCAAGCTTCCTTCAGTTGTGTTGTCAGATTTTTTCTTTTCTGTTCTCTGATATCTTATGAGTGAAGGTTCTTTATTGATGCTTATTCAATCTGCATGTGACTGTCATCTCACTAATTGATTGATTAATTTGATAATCATAAGTTATTTCCTTAGTTATTAAACCCATTGTGCTTGTTTTATATGAGTATAATCTGGTTCAATAGTTATTTTCTCTTCCATTTAATCAAACCTTGTCTGACTGCATTACTAGAAGGCCTTGTGAGATTTTATATTTCTAGACAGTCTTGAACATGCAGTCCAGTCCCTAGATATTCATCTTGATCCAAAAACCACATCAATTATTAAGAAAATATTTCCCAAAAAGAGTTAGTTACCAGGCATCTCTGACTTACAGCCTAGGAGAGTTTCCTGGAGTGATAACACAAACTATTATTGATTTGGCTCACGTTCTTGTTTGGAAGCTACATCAGATGGATGTAAACAAAATTCTTGAATGGAAAGATTGAACATGAGGTCTTTGTGGAACAACTAGATGATTTTGTAGTACATAACAAAGGAACTCATGTATGCAAGCTAAGGAAGGCCTTGTATGGTCTTAAGTAGGCTCCCAGAGTTTGGTATGACAGGATTGATGGATTTCTTAAAAGCCTAGGATTTCAGAAAAGTGATGTTGATGCAAATCTGTACTTCAAGGTAAGAGGTAACCAACCTGTTATACTAATCATGTATGTTGATGATCTCTTTCTAACAGGAGATGAAGGGCTGATAGCCTGGTGTAAGAGGGAGCTAACCTCAGAATTCGAGATGAAAGACTTAAGCTTGATGCATTACTTCCTAGGATTGGAAGTATGGCAAAGACAGGGCGAGATGTTTCTAGGACAAGGAAAATACACAGTGGATGTACTAAAGAGGTTTGGTATGATGGATTGCAAATCCATGTTTACTTCGATGATTACAAACCCGAGGAAGCTGCATGATTCTGATACAGGTTCAGATTTGGTGGATCCCATCATGTATAGGCGGTTGATTGGATCATTGATGTACATGATCCACACTAGGCCAGATATATGATATGCAGTGATTGCAATGAGTCAGTGCATGATTGAACCGAGACAGAGACACTGGGTGGCAGCAAAGCACATCTTGAGATATATCAGAGGGACCATTACTTATGATCTGAGATATATATCCAGTGGTGGTTTATTTTTGCATGGGTATGGAGAAGATGACTGGGTAGGAAGCCCAGTGGATTGGAAGAGTACTTCTGGATACTGCTTCAGTTTAGGATCTGCTATGATCTCTTGGTCAAGACGAAAGTAGAGATCCATTGCACAAAGTACAACAGAGGTTGAGTACATTGTAGCAAGTGATACTAGCAAGGAAGAAGTATGGTTCAAAAAATTGGTTTCTGGGTTGTTTGGCGACAAGCTCGAGACGACGGTGGTTCACTGTGATAATCAAAGTTGCATAAAATTGATAGAGAACCTGGTATTTAATGATAGGTCAAAACATATTGACATGAGGTACCACTACATCCAAGACTTGGTCCATAGAAAAACTGTAAAGTTACAGTACATAGCCACGAGCGAGTAGGTAGTTGATATCCTTGTTGGACACACTTACCAAATTTAGAGGGGGGGGGGGTGAATGAGTGTGGGGACCTTTTTCCCAAAACTTCCCTCTTACACAAAAACTCCTTAGTTAACATTAGACATATGTTCATTACTCATTGTTGTCATTTATAATCAGTTATATGTGAATACATATCAACAACATATCATCAACAAATCATCTCCACAAGGAACACAAAGAACACAAGATGTATGTACAATTTTTATTTTTATTATGGACTTCAATCCGGGGGTTTTTCAGCAACAACTGAATAAAGTACAACTCTACAAGAGCACCAACTCTATATGCAAGACTCAACTTACATTCTCAGCACCAACTGAGATGAGGCAACAATCCTCAACAGATATCAATCTGTCAACATAAAAAAGTGCATCAACCATGTACCAACTTGTGCCAAACAACCTGTAATCGACATGTACCATAAACAAGTGCATCCAACCATGTACCAAGTATATACCAATCATGTGTCAAATAATAATCAACAATGACTCATCAATATGTACCAACATCATCAACTATACACCTCATGTATGTGCCAACTCATCAACTGCTTGTCTCAACCATGACTAGTTTTGGATTAGTCAACAACCCCAACTTGAAATAATCATAACTTTGTACCTATAATGAATAAATATATGAAACTGATACATAGTATTCTTCAATGTGTTTTATGAAATTCCTCCAGGTGGCACTACTTGGAACCTCTCATAAAAGGCGTTATAGCAAAAATGACATACCTTGCTGAATTCTGGTTTATTCTAGAGAGCGACCTTGTAGAGTGTGTACTGCACAAAATATTCATTGAATTGAACTGAAACTATTACACAACATACTAAAGCATGTACCCTAACTAACACATTTGGTCGCACTGAATTTGGATATGTTATGAAGAAGTTATGACGTTTTTACCCGAAACACATGATTTTGACTAGTTTCAGGACTAGCCACAAACCCCATTTTCCATGGAGTGTAACTCCCAAAATACAATGACCCACAAGCTGAATTTTTTACCACAGATACTTGGGTATGTATTCTCAATGACATAGCAATTTCACGGTCTAAATCATTATAGAATTTTTTTTTAGCGAAAATGGTGAGATGACCTGTATATAACATACCTTAGAAAGCATCATGAAAAAAAATTATCCTCCCTTCAATTCCAACCCTCTTTTCTTCACCTTCCTTATGAAATTAGGCTCATATATCCTTGGTTACCTTAGTCACATATATATCTTCAATATGCTCAAGTGTTCCACACCAAAAATTCTCAAGAAGCTCTCACAAGAAGCTCTCCATCAATACTCCAAAATATATTCTCACAAGAAGCTCTCCATTGATCCACAAAAAGGATGATCTACAAGAGACCATTGTTATCTTATTTATACTTTCATCCTCTAGGTCACTTAACC
>ML791104.1:305901-332953 GCA_009831015.1 Picea engelmannii | reverse complement strand
TGTATGTTTTTTTTTTTTTTTTCTTTTTCTTTTGAAAGTAGCACAAAACTTATCACAATTTAGTTGTTATTTGGTAGTGAGGGTAGCCATTATTAATTGTTATTCATGGATGCGTATTGACTCATAATCGTTATTTGGAAAATAACTTTTCAGTGGATTATAAAGAGGCTTTGTAGTTGGGATACAAGGAAAACCAAGATGCAATCATTTTTTAAACTATGAGTGCTACTTGAAATTGAGGACTCATGTTATTAAGTCAACCTCATGATTATAGTAGAGATAGTAGTTTTCAAAAATATACAAAGGGGAAAGGTAGTATTCTCATCACAATTTGATATGGGAAATGCATATGTATGAAGTCAAATGCAAACATTGTATACAAATTTAGAATTATTCATGTTTTCTAGGGTTTGTGTAGATGCTAAGTTATAGAGAGTCATTTCAATGACCATCTTTTTTTCTTGGGTTTATTTGAATATCATGATACTTAAAATTTGTATTGAGGAAGTGAAAATATTATTAGAGTTTTATTATTATTATTGGTTATAAAATATTATCCAAGTTAAGATTGAGAAGATGGGATTTCATGATGCTATATATGGAGTTTAGCTTTAGGTGCACCTCATATGTGTTTTCAAATAAGTTTAAAGACCCTTGCTACGGAGAGGTAAGGAAAAATCCATTTTGCTTTCCTATCACATTATATGTTCATGTGTAAATCTACTCATATTGTTATTCATTTATTTTGACTTTTTAAGTTCTAATGGTATCACAAGGTCTCAAGGTCCAATGCTACCATAAAAGTGCATAATATATAAGTAGCAAGGGACAAGGAACTTCATATAATCTATCAATTGTTAACCATTTACATATTCTAAGCCTAGGATAGAACGCAAGTTGCCAAATTAACAAGGATTGCAAAAGATACAATTTTAATATGCATTGAAGAATAATGATGTTTTCAACTTCAAAGATAACATTTTAAGTTTAAAGGGGTTTTTGTAAACTAGAATGTTGATTATTGATGCAATAAATTTTGTGCAGTTATTGTTAGGATATTTAGACACTTGAGAGTTAGTTAAATAAAATTTGGTCTAATGTATCTTTAGGTAAAGTGTATTTCGTGAGTGTGCTTTTGTAACTAACTAATTTGATGGTCACAATTATGTTCTAGACATAAAGTGATCTAACGGTTCATCTTCTCCTCAATACTAATGCATTTGATCTGTGTATTCACACCCGACTGATCCATACTCTCTATTTAGAGAGCATGGAGGGTCATTTGTTGATGATTGATTGTAAGATATCTTCATATGATCTATTTTATTTTTGCATTAATATATTGCCTCAAGTGGTCATGTTGTTGGGGTCATGCATTGTTTCCCTTTTAAATTGTTGAATGGGAAAAAGGGAAAATTTGTTTTAGTTATTTTTCTCAAATCATAAGAAACCATGAAAAAAACAATTTGATTTTCACTATTTGAAGGAGAAATAGGAGAAAATGGAATAGGTTTGAGGCATAGATGATTTTAGGGGCTAAATTTTGCAAATGGACTACTTTTCCATGGTTTTTCCGATTCTCCAATTTCCATTTTTTCTAAAAACAATTCCTCCAAATCCGATAGAATAAAATTATTTTACCTTAAAAATTGCCAAAATTTTATAGAAACTAAATAAAATCCTTGGAAATTTGAATATTCTTACCAAACTATCGCCGAACATTTCACAATTTGCATATTAAGGAATAGTAAGATTAGTCCAGGTTTCTACATTTTAATATAAATTTCCATCCTTAAAATCATCCCTAATTTGAGGTCATTTTGTCATACCTCTTCAAAGTTTTTTCTTTAAAAAATAAAAATTATTCATTTTGGCACGATTGGTAGCATAGGTTTTTATGGTTAGCAAAAATATTTTAAAAAAGAAGAAGAAGAAGTCAAAATTAGAGTATGAAGGGAGTTTGGCATACAAAATTGTAGGCCAATTATTGTTTTGCAATATTATCAATTGTTTGGAAATAACAAAGGTCAAAATTGGATTTATTAAAATAGAAGTGTAATCATTTTGTTGTGCACATTATCTTCAATGAAGGGAATTGCACCATTGCCACTACACCTTAGCACTTCACAAGGGAAAACCTTAAGCTTACTAAGTTTCCATGAAACTTTGTGATGATTTTCCTAACAAATATGTGTGTTCTTTTCTTTTTTACCTCTTTTTTTTGGGAACGTGGCAAAAATTTTCATAGCTCAGTTGTTAATTGGCAGCGAGGGTAGTCATTATTGATTTCTATCCACGAATGTAGATTGACTCAATCGTTATTTGAGAAAAATCACACTCCTCGTTAGTAGTTTATAAAGAGGTAAACTTTTGCTTTTACTAAATGTTTTTAGATCTTAAGTTATTAACTTATTTCCTTATATACCAAAGACATCAAATTTTTAATTAATCAAAAATAATTTTAAATCTTTATGCGTGTATGTTTATTTAAAATTAAATTATAAATCAATTTGTTTCTCTACATTTTATTATTTAATTTTTAAATGTATATAGCTTTATGCTTGCATGTTGTGAGAAGGAGGTAGCTTTGTAGTTGGGATACAAGGAAAACCAAGATGCAACACTTTTTTTCAGTGTGAGTGCTATTTGAAATTGAGGATTCATGTTGTTAAGTAAACCTCATGATTATAGTAGAGATAGTAGTTTTCAAAACTATATAAAGGGGAAAGGTAGTATTCTTAGCACAGTTTGATATGGGAAATGTATATGTATGAAGTCAAATGCAAACATTGTATACAAAATTAGATTTTTTCAAGGTTTTTTTAGGGTTTGTGGAGATGCTAAGTTATGGAGAGTCATTTCAATGAACTTATTTCTCGTTTTTATTTGAATATCATGATATTTAAAGTTTGTATTGAGAAAGTGAAAAATTAGTAGAGTTTATTTATTGGTTATAAAATATTATCCAAAGATAAGATCGGGTTTCATGGTGATAAATAGTGGAGTTTACCTTTAGGTGTACTTCACATGTGTTTTCAAATAGGGTTAAAGACCCCCTATGCAGAGGAAAGGGAAAATTCATCTTGCTTTCCCATCACACCATGTGCTCATGTGCAAATCTACTCACATTGTTATCCATTTACTTTGGTTTTTTATGCTCTAATGGTGTCACAAAGTCTCAAGGTCTAATGCTACCACAAAAAATGCATAATATGCAAGTAGCAAGGAGCAAGGAACTTCATATAAGCTATCAATTGTTAATCATTTACATCTTCTAAGCCCAGGATGGAATGCGGATCACCAAATTAACAAGGATCGCAAGTGATACAATTTTTTTTTTTATTATTTATTTATTTTTTATGTCTGGAGGAATCAACAACTAGTTGGGCACGTGGCCGTGTTATCCAACTGCTACCACTATAACCTCCAGGTGTGCCCACGATGCCCCTTACGCGGCACACATTGTAAGCCGGGGGGAGTTGAACTCGAAACCTCATGGAACTTCATTTTCACGGCACTTGCCAATTGAGCTACCCCCCCCCGGGGGCGCAAGTGATACAATTTTGATATGTATTGCAAAGTAATAATGTTTTCAACTAAAAAAGTAACATTCTAAGTTTAAATGGCTTTTTTGTAAACTGGAAGGTTGATTATTAGTTCAATAAAATTTGTGCAATTATTCTTAGGACATTTAGACACTTAAGAGTTAGTTAAATTCAACTTGGTCTAATGTATCTTTAGGTAAAGTGTATGTCACTAGTGTTCTTTTGTAACTAACTATTATGATGGACATGATTATGTTCTAAACATAAAGTGATCTAATGGTTCATCTTCTCCTCGATACTAATGGCATTGGATATGTGGCTTCACACATGATTGGTCCATAGTCTCTATTTAGAGACCATGGGGGGTCATTTGTTGATGATTGGTTGTAAGATATTTTCATGTGATCTATTTTATTCTTGTATTAATATATTGCGCAAGTGGTCATGTTTTCTAAGGTCGTGCATTGTTTCCCTCTTTGAATGTTTTAACCACGTAAACATTATTGTATTGTACTTTGAACTATGTATGTGACTCGTTGTTGTAAGGTATTCACCCTATGTAAATATACCATGTTTTCAAACAATTATATTTTAGATATAAATGTAAAATATGTGTGTTTTTTTGTTGCAAATCTCATGCAATTTTATTTTACTATAGTTTATTAAAGTATCATGTATAACTAATATTATTTAATCAAAACTTATATAAATTTTATATCTAATTTTTAGTACAATTATGATTTTCAAGTACATGCCATGAGATGTCTAAGAACAATTTATCGTGAGGGTTTTGATTATGGAGCGGAGCTAGGGTTTCCTAATCCTCTGGTTTACAGCTTTGTGTAGACCCTCCCATGTGATCTCGTGCAGGAAGATCATGGCCCCCTCTGAGGGGGGGGGGATTCCCCCCCCAGGCTCCTCGTCCTCAGATCTCCATGCCTTTCAGGCCCTGATCTCCTCCTATGAAAAGGTCCACAAGGCAACTCCATCCAGATTCGTAAAAAAATCAGAAGAGATCCCTAAGGTGGTTGTGCACCCTGCTTCGACTCGTTCGCTAGCTCTTAGACTGGATGGAAATGGACTGACAAGGTAGTTCACGAGACTGTGGCCCTCACCCAAAGCCATGAATCACTAGTTGGAACTGAACTGGCGAAAGTTGATACAGGGACAGATGTCCGTGACCTTTTGCGGTAAGGGTTTCTTTTCTTTTCTATTCAAAAAAAAGAGAGGATAGGGATCTGATTTTCCGAAATGGACCTTATTTTTTGGGTGTACGAGGAATGTATCTCAATAAATGGACCCCAGACTTCATCCTAGAAAACGATATCCCTTCAGCAATCCCTGTCTGTGTAAGGTTTTCGTTCCTTCCTCTACACTATTGGAATGATGAAACCCTAAGAAATATAAGCAACTCACTAGGGAAACATATCGATCATGCTAAACAACGAGAAGGGATACAAGCTTGTGCCAGACTTTGTGTGGAGGTGGATCTGGAAACATGTCTCCCAGAAGCAATCCAGTTGAATCTGGATAACCGGTATTATACACAACAGATAGATTACGAGAAAATACCCTTCAAATGCAAAGCATGTCACGAATATGGACATTTCACAAAAAAAATCCCTCAAGCTAAAGAAACCCAGGAGAAAGATCAATGGAAACAACCAAAAAGAAAAAAAAACCACTAGGAAAACAACCATGAACCCTCCACAAGGGAAAGGAGAAAAATCTTCAGGCTCAAGAGAAAGACCTCCAAGCTCCCCCCATAAAGGAGAATCAAGCCACAATTAGTATGTTGGACTTCCAACAGAAGGTAGCATGGATGACCTCAGGGACCTCCAAGATTAAAATGGAAAAAAAAATACAAGAAGAAATAGAAGAGGAAATTAGAAAAGGAAAAGAAAAAGAAAAAGAAAAAGAAATCATGGTAACTAGTGGGGAAACCACAACAAAATCTCCTCTAAATCTTCCCCTATAGCTCCCTATTTTTTCAGAAGAAGAAAGACATGAAACTTCTGACAGTGACACAGACCTAGAGATCACCCAACCGGCTACAATAAAAAAAAATAGGAAGAAAATCTCATAGAAACAAAAAGAGAATCGACGACAGATAGAGAGAAGGAATTAAGCATCCAAAAAACTATAGAAGAAGCACTAAAAAAAGAGGGAAAATCCGGAAAAAATAAGTCAGCCCATCATAAGGGAGCATCATCTCATCCCTCTAAAGGGGGGGCCCAAAACCCTCTGATAAATGATGAAAGTTGTCTCTTGGAACTGTAGAGGACTAGGGAGCATGGATAAAAAAAAAGAAGTTTAAAAGTTAATTAAAACATAAAATCCTTCAATCCTTCTACTCCAGAAGACAAAAATGAGGGATCTGGAAACCCTCCAAGAAATGCAAAAAATCTGGAAAAATGGGGAAGGAAAAGAAATCAACTCCAGAGGATCCTCGGGAGGAATATACACAATTTGGAACGCAAAATAATTCAAGCTAGAGGAGCAGTTGCAGTCCCAGTTCTAGATGAAGGTATCTCTAACTAAGAAAGCCACAGACAAGTATGCTATATTCAATTATTAATGTTTATATGCCAAATAATTATTTGGAAAAATTTGAGTGCTGGCAATCCCTTCAAGATCTGGCCAACAAACCCTCCCAAAAAAAAATTTGATTATAGTTGGGGACTTCAACACCACAAGAGGATTAAAATAAAAATGAGGGGGGTCCATTGTGAGGGATCAATTCAAGGGAAAAATGGATGATCTAATATTGGATATAGACCTCTTCAATGTTCCCCCCTCTAAAGGGTTGTATACTTGGAATAACATAAGAGAAGGACCAGGTCACATTGTGGCTAGGCTTGATCGATTTTTAATAAGTAGCTCTTTTCTTTCTCACCCAGAAAAAGCATGCTCTTTGATCCTCCCATGGGCAGGATCAGATCATCGACCTATCTCTTTACTGTTTGAACCACAAAAAAGTTGGGGCCCTATCCCCTTTAGATTCAATCCCCATTGGATGGATAGGCCAGATTTTATCCCCTCTATTTCACAAGATTGGAACCAGTGGGTCATAGGATCTCCAATCTACATCTGGGAGCAGAAGTTGAAGTTGGTGAAAGGACCCCTCAAAACCTGGGCAAAAGCCTCTTCGAACCCTCCAGATCAAGGTTAAAGAAAAAAAGATTCAACTAGAAAAGATTCAAGGTGAAATGGAGAAAAAATAAGTCCAACAAATCCATATAACATATGAGCAAAAGATACATAAATAGTACATTCAAATTATAAATGGAGAAGAAATCATTTGGAGACTAAAGTCAAGAAGCCTATGGTTGAAAGCAGGGGACCAAAATACCTCCTTCTTCCACATGCAATCAAAAGACAGACTTTGGTCAAATCAAATCTCATAAATCAAAACTCTGGAAGAAGAAACCATAAAGGAGTTCGACCAAATCAAGAAACAAACTTCAAGTCATTTTCTCAAGCTTTACACCTCAGATAGAAAACCTGAGGAATCTCCCGTTGATTCTCTCCTCAACCATATTCAATTCAAAATTTCGGATGAAGACAACGTTAAACTTAATTGAAAAATTGAAGAAGCAGAAATCCTAAAAGCAATCAATCAATTCAACGAGGATAAAGCTCCGGGGCCGGATGGATTCACCCTACATTTCTATAAAAAAATGTTGGCACATAATAAGGTAGGATTTTATTAGAATGATAAGATACATGCATAAAAAAAAAAATGGGAGGAGCCACCAACTCCTCCTTCTTAGCACTCATACCAAAAGAACATGGAGCGTCTACCCTAGATAGATTTAGACCTATCTATCTTTGTAATACCTCTTATAAAATCATGGCCAAAATCATTGCTAACAGGTTGAATCCTTTTCTCAGATCTCTAATTCTTCCCAATCAAGGAGGATTTGTGGTAGGTAGATAAATATGGGACAACTTTATTCTAGTGCAAGAAGCAATCCACTCCAACAATTCTCGGGGGGATTTAGGTATGGAAATTAAATTGGATATGGAAAATGTGTTTGATAGAGTAGAACATGATTTTCTTTTCAAAGTAATGCAAAAATTTGGGTTCAATCAAGAGTTTTTATCTTGGATGGGAGCTTGTATTGCGTCCCCCCCCCCCCATTAAATGGAATACCAGCTCACTTATCTAGGGAATCTAGAGGACTAAGGCATGGTTGTCTGCTCTCCCCTCTTTTGTATGTGATCGTGGCAGAGTCCCTCAATCGAACACTAGAGTGGGAATTTACCAATGGAACAATTCCAGGAATCAAAATAGCTTAAGGTGTAAAACGTATCAATCATTCACAATTGGTTGACAATACAATTCTCTTGAGTGGAGCTTAAAAAATTATGGCAAGAAGAATAAACCAAGTACTGGACACCTTTCTCTTAGTTTCAGGTGGTCTCTTGAACAAGACTAAATGTCAAATCTATGTGTGGAATGTTTCAACTAATAGCATATTAGGGATCGCTCAAATTATGGGCTTTGGCATCTCAAGTGATTGGAAAACCTTCAAATATCTTGAACTACCTATGTTCTTAAAATCTCTCCCTGGTGAGTATTGGCACCTCTTCCTCCAAAAAGTTAGGGATAAGATGGAGTCTTGGGGTTCAAGGTGGCTCAATCCAATGGGGAGGGTGGTCCTGATAAAATCAGTCATATCTGCCCTTCCCCTCTTCCAATTCTCCTCCCTCCTAGCCCCAAAGGGAGTCCTAAAATACATGGCGCAACTCATATGCAAATTCCTGTGGCAAGGGGGAAAATCCAACTCCAAAAAATTTCATCTAGTGAACTGGAATATAGTAACCTCACCCAAAAAAAGTGGGGGACTTGGAATCAGAGATCCTAAAGTGAAAAATATAGCAATGGGAGCCAAGCTTCTCTGGAGGATAGTATCGTGACGAAAGGAATGATGGAAAATGGCCACAATAAAAAAATATAGGCTAGGGGGAAGAAAAATATGCATGGACACTACGCCTGACTCCCATTCTGGTTCACAAATCTTGAAACTCATAAGAGCCACAAACCCCTTCTTTAAGGAGCATCTCTCGTGGATCCCTGGAAATGGAAAATTGATCAAGTTGTGGTAAGACTCGATCTTGGGAACTGACATCACCTTCCGAGGGGTAGAAATTGGGGACCTGAAAAGATGGTTGATTGTCGAGAAAAAATTCACTGTCTTCGATATCTCAATATGGAACGAAGATGGAATATGGAAGGTGTGGAGTCTGGGAGACGTCCCTGATCACATGCACAATCAAGCCCCAAGTGTCGATTTCCCTCCTTAAAGGAGCAACTCATATTCTCAAAGACACTCTAGATAGTCGTGGTTGGGGAACAGATGGGTATTCAACTAAAGAAGGATACAACATTCTTCTCTCCTCTTTAAGGGTGCTCCAATCTTCAACAAAATGGAAAAATATTTGGAGCCAAGACACTTTTCCCAAAATAAACATCTTCATATGGTCCTTAGCACATGGAAAATTTCTAACAAGTGAAAATCCGATGAAAAGAGGTTTCCACGGCCCCTTCAACTATCATCTTTACCAAAATAGTCAAGATAGTATCCAACACCTCTTCTCGAATTGCTCCTTCTAAAAAACAGTCTGGAATGCTACATATGGAGATCTGACTCATCAAATAAGATGGCCCTCACATTTAAATCCATGCTTGGGAAACTGGGAAAAATACTACCAAGGCACCTTTTGTGGAAAACGAATCTTCAAAATATTGTGAAGGTCTCTCCCCAAGTACATCTGCTAGTAGATCTGGCTAGCAAGAAATAAGCAAATTTTCCAGGGAAAAAAATTAGATCCCCAAAGAGTCATTAGCAAGGCCAAAACGCTTATGTCATAGGTTATGAACATTAAATCTCTGAGCATAGAAGATCCGTCCCACTGGAATATCCCAAAGAAGGATTGGATCACAAGCTTCAACCTCCACTCTGGCAAGAATTCTCACTTAGTGCAAAGATTGCGCTGGCAGCTTCATAATCTTCATAGAATAGATGAATGGATCCAAAATCAACCAGACCACAAACTCTATTTTGATGGTTCTTCAAAGGGAAACCCAGGGGAGGCAGGTGTGAGGGGATTCTCTATGAACCCGGAGGAAAAATATTATTAAATTACTACTAGAATATCGGGAAAGACACCAACAATAAAGCATAGGCATATGCATTACTTAAAGGAATCCAACTAGCAAAGCACCGACAAATTTCCAACTTGAATGTAATAGGAGATTCCAGACAATCATAAGGATGATGATCCAGGGAACCAAGCCAAAACATTTGAGCCTAAAAATAATTATAGATAGAATTCGTGTAGACTCAAGGACCCTAAAGCCAAACTTCTTACATGTTCCGAGAGAAAATAATACGGTAGCAGATAAAATGGTGAACGAGGCCATAGGGAGACCTCCTAGAACCTTAGGGGTGGAGGGCATTGAAGTCTTAGCCCCACTAGCTTAATAGTCCCACACATGACCATGAGCCAATGCACAAAGGCTAAGGGAGGGGACACTTGGAGCTCTAGTGCGAGTGGTGAAAGGTGGAGGAAGCAGCTGGCAGGTGAAAATTTTACGACTCACCGACTAAGGACAATCTGGGTTAATGATATATGGTACGACAACCTCATTATGGATTCGGGTGGTCTGCTTATCTGCTCAGATGAGTTCGTGGGTAATCAAAGGCTGAAGGATTTGACATAGATGTATCGAGCGTGTAGCAACCCAGATGTGAAGAGGATTTTGTAGGATGACGTTAGGTTCAGTCCTAGGCTTGAAGATGTGAAGGCTCCAAGTACATCACACTAGGTAGAGTTTGTGACTTATATGTTTGACATGAAATTGGCATTGATTGTCACATGGGAAGATCTATCTCGATGTTCATCCTTGCTAGGGAGAATTTTATATGTGTCTTTGGGAAGCCATATTCATCCCACGCTCTCCCTGAAATACATAGTTTGTCCAGTGGTGTTTGTATCTCAGAGAATTCCTTCTCAGTTTCAGGCTCCCCCTTGGTATTCTTTGCCTCGCCCACCGTATCGTGCTCTGCCTTTTCATTGTCTTGCCCAGGTCTTTGCTTCACGGCCTTTGCTGGGACCTGCTCCTTCCAACAAGATATTCTTAGTCCACAAGAATTCCAATTCTCTGTATAATTGTGTCCCCCCAGCAGCATGGAAAATTTTTAGAGGAACCAAAGCACGCCAGAGATCACGCACTTGTAGGGCGTCAAGAGTTTACTAGTTGGTTCGAAACAGCCGGACCCTGAGGTGGAGTGTGTAGGCTGTCAAAGGATGTGAATTCATATGGGAGCGCTCAACTCTACTTTAACCTTTGAGATTGATACCCTCTCTCAACACATGCATCTAATTGAAAGGCTGCAAGATGAAATATATGCTCAGAGGAGCCAAATTGAAGAGCAATGCAGTAGTTTGGAGATTATGCAAAGTTGAATGGATCATATGGAAATAAATCATCAGCAACCCGGTACACCAGCAAGCACCCAGGGAGCCTCCAAGAATGTAACTTCAGCCACAGTCAATCAAATCCAGGAACTCAAAGAGCCATGCCCAAATCCAATTTGGGAGCAACAAGGACATTCAAAGATAAAAAAGGAACCGGGTAGTTGAGTTTTTATAAAAATTCAAGTGTCATGTTTTGTTTTACGTTATTTATAAACGAAGTTTTCTATATATTCTATTCTTCGAAATACAATAGATTTCATATAGCTAGGGAAGGTGGAAAATCAATGACCACAAATTTTGTATTAGCATTTCCAAGCTTCAAAGTTTCTATTTCTCGAAGGTCACTCATGGCCCCTTTTTTTGTAATACAATGGATTTATCCACGATTTTTAATATAAATTTTACCAGTTCTTGTTTAAAAAAAAGTATATGTTGTGAGATAATTACCATTTTACTATCGCAGCGTATCAAAAATTTTAATGAGTGAAAAATTGAGGAATCTCTCATTTGACAAAAAACAATGCTTTCTCTTTAAGTTAATATTCACAAGGGGGTAATATGGTTATGGATATTATATGATTTCCTACTAGCAAACTAAATTATATCTACAAGATATCCAACATAGAGGTGGGCCAAAAAATTTATTGGCAAATATTGGCGTTTCAAATTCATGCACAAGTACTTATAACTTCTTGGGTTGTAATTGTTTCCTTATCAAGTTCAACTACAATAATTGTTCAAAATCCACAAACCATTCGTGTTGATGGTAAAAAAAAATTGAATATATTTTTTATGTTTTTCAAGACTTGGCCAAAACTCATATTGGGAAGAAGAATATGGTCCCTAGTATTTTTGTTTCTAACTGGTCAAGTGCTGAGACGTCCTTAGGGAATTACAAAATTACTTTGCGGAGAGTTAATTGCACCTATATTTAATTATATCAATACTATAATTGCTTCACCATCACTTACATCAATAACACATTTCTATGCAAATCTTGCAAAGAAGCACTAGGTTATTTTAGTAAATAATATTCAACCAACCATGATATTTTTACCAATTACATATCAAAGGATTTCATAATACTTTTATCACTTAGATTTTGATTTTTGGAAAACATTCACCATTGAATTGGTAATTGTTCATGTTTCATATTCCTGGGATTAATTATGAGTGGCATTCAAACTTTGATTTTCACAACTCTTGCCAACACTTATATAGGTAAATTGACAAGAGTTATCATTAAATCACCATGTTAGTGTCCAATTAGACACAATATTGACCAAGTATCGTACCAACTCATGACTTGATATGTATTATAGAAGAAAACATAAATTCTTAGTAAGAGTGAGGTGATAAAATTTAGCAAACAATGAACCATTGATTCTGTCCACTAGATATCCTAATAGAGTGGATCGAATTGGTCCATTTGTACAGAGATAAGAAATAAAATAGGATTGAATGGATTCACTAATTGAAGTTGTTTGAGGAAAGAATGCACCCTAACATAATTTTGTTTTATGAAATTTGTGTTCCTAATAATTTTAAACACACACACACACACACACACACACACACACACACACACACACATATCCATTTATATTAATTATAAATCTTATAGATTATATGGATTGATTTATCATCTATAGATGTGATATATAATTTTTCTAATTTGCTTATAATCTTTTCTATAGAGCATTCTCTTTGTGATAAGAATTCATATGTTCAATGAAATGTAATTTGCATTTCAAATATTACGAAGAAGAAATATTTTCATATGGAAGAATATGTTTCCTTATTCATTGATATTATCACTTGGATACCATCAATAAATCATCCCATAACTTAACCATTGGTGAACAATCAATAGATAAAATTGTCATATTATCAACTATTTCCCAACCTTGGTAAAAGAAAATTACCATGGCTCCCTTAATTTATGTTTCTTTCCTTATTGTTGATGGATTATTTGTAAGACTTTCTTCTATCAAACCTGGTGTTGGTCAGGGCACTACCACAAACCAAGTTATAGAAAGTATTGAGAGAACAAAAGGTGGAAATTAAAATAGAAGGTACTTAACTAATTATAGCCCTATCACTTCTAGTTGCATATCCCTTTCTTTGATCTTAAAAACTAAGATCCCTACACCTCGGTCATTAATATTTCTCAAGAAATTCATTGTTTCATTTCTTTTTCAAAGGAGGCATTGATCTGAATAATGGGCAAATGACTTATTGTATTTCTTGCTATACTTTGGTTCTAAAGATTCATGGTATGTTCCATGGGGAGGGGAGTGGATAGGGCAAGCAAATTCTTTTTCTATATGAAACATGGAACTAAATATCCCAAATATTCTTATCTAAAACTAGAAAGATAAAATCAAATAAGAAAAGATTTTTTTAAAAAAAGCATGGCCTTATCTATGAGGGAAGAGTGTATGAAATGTAATTGATACTTTCATTTCTTTGAATTATTGGCCTTCTATTGGGGGTTTCGGGTCAAATACTAATATTTTATAAACAAATATAATAAATATGTGTAGTGTTTAGTGTACTAATCTATTTTTGAAAGGGAGTGTACGAGTTGTATATTCAAATAATATGGCTAGGCCCAAGCCCCTACAATTTGGAGATATAAAAGTGCACGATCTCAACAGATTACTTCCCAAGGGGAAATCACAACAAACTATATCATTTCATAATTGAATGGGAAATAAACTCTTATCAACCAATGAAAGAGGACCATTAGAATGGTTAAATCTAAATTGCTTGAAGTTTGAACATGATTTCCTAGGTAATATTTCCACTGTTGTGTCAAAGATGAGATGGATTAGTCAATTGGGTCTAGCTCAAGTGGTAGTGAAGAGCAGTTTTTCTCCTCTCCACCTAGGTTCAAACCCCACTTGTGACATGTTTGCTTTTTGTGAGGTGATTGTTTCCTAAAGCTCTTCTTGAGCTAACTGTGGAATGGGGTTAGAAAGATACCGACAATCTCATTTATCACCTATGAGTTAGAGGGTGGGAGCTTGGAAACATGGGGAAAAAAAGATGAGATGGATTCAAAGGTGTATTTGGAGATTGATGCAATTTATAATGTTCATATCAATGGAATAATTTGATCCATTTATTGAAAAATAAGCCCAATCTCCCATCTAATTTTAGTTTCAATGTTGTATCAGCAACCTATGCAAAAGGGAAATGATTCGATACAACAAAAAGGAGACACAAATTAAGTGATTGAACGTGTTGATTCAAATTTAATGGGGAAGAAGAGGAGAAAAAAGGGGAAACTACAACAAAAAAAATTATTTTATTGATCACTGCAAGTTCCTTTTGTTGGAAGAGCCCGTCAAAGATCTCAGTGCTTTATAGATTGATTCCAATCTTTGTGAATGGAATAGAAAGCACAATCTTGGTATTGATGAAGGAAGGGAACACATATGTTCTTGGAGAGTAAACAAAAGACTAAGCAAGGGAGTAGAATTAATCAAATGATTCTTGTTTAGTTTGGAAAGAGATTATGAAATCGTGAAATTTGTTAATATATAATCTACTTTCATTAAGTGATCTATTAAATAACCACTAAAATTATTTAATCCTATTCATGATTTAGAAGATCTATGTAAAGGAGCTATAAATGAGCACAAGAAAGCTCACCCTCACTCAAGGGAATCAGAAATGATAGCGAACAATATCCAAGTAAATGGGCACTCCCAAATAGAATGAGAGAAAGAATATCTCATCAATGTTGCTTCTAAGAATTTGGAACAATTACAAGATTTTGCGAGAGACGGATTACTCCAAATAGCAAAGAGAAATTGACCAAATCTTATAAGAAGTTTCTCACCAAACTTGACGAAGAGTTATAGGAACTTCAAATAGTCATTTGAACACCGAGTTACGTTTACATATGATTGATCAAAATATTGATCTGCTTAGATCCATGATGGACACAAATTATTAGTGGTTGTAGGGCCTATTTCTTAGCAAATAATTAATGAGTGCTAATGGGGAATATTCAAATTGATAAAATTAGTAGTAGTATATGAAAATAGATCGAACAATATAATAACAAAGACAAATTTGGTGATATTGGCATCATACTTCAAGTAAGAGATGGCATTACTCATTAGGTGAGGGGAGTGTCGTTGCTCTACCAATAGTTGAGACTCAAGTTGGATATGTTTCAACTTATACTCTCGCTAACACAATTTCCATCATTGATGGACAATAGTCTATCACTCAATCTATTCAATGTGGAGATCTGACTCTCTATTTTTGTGGGCCTTTCCATTTCTAAAGTAGGATCAATGAATCATATCAAAGTTACTAAGCAAATTATGTCCAATTAATATTATTTACTCAAAACTTAATATATGTATTTAATTTTAACACAATTATGTTTTTATACTTTACACAGTTGTATTTATATGGCAATGGCCCTTTATATCCTTCAAAGGTTGTTAAAGGTCGCTTAATATGATGGAAATGGCTGATTTGAAGCACTGATTTTGAATCCTCGACATTGAAAATGGCAGACTTCCAATTTTTCTTGGTTGAATTTGAACTTGTGACTTTGAAAGTTATGATCAAATTTCGTTGATTTATCCTTCTCAAATTTGAGTACACAATGGTTAATTTTTAGGTGTACATTGTATGATTTCAAAGTTATTTAGAAATTTGCCTAGAGATTCTACAAATATTTATTTGGAGTGCCAAAGAATTTAGACTGAAGAATTTCTGAGAAGTTTTCTTGATTTGGAGTCCTTGCGAAATCTTCTTTGTACCTATTCAAAAATTGAGATCAGTTCCTCTAACAACAAACTTACGTTAAGTACATTATGCCTTATACATATTTTTCCCCCATGCACCAAGATATAGCTTCTATGGACGAGAATCTATGATGTTTTTGAGAATTTGGTTTGGTGAAAATAATGTACAAAATTTCTTGCCTAGTTGGGAAAAATTTAGCCACAATTAAGAAATTTGTCTTATTGACATAGTCAAGTATTCGGTTGGACTAAATTTGATGAGGACTAGAGTCTCCACAAGAATGTGTACTAGGAATTTTGCAGTTGAGGATTGATTATCTTGAGGGTGTTAGTAGGTACAGACATGGACTACATAGAGGACATGGAGGAGGAAGTTTTGGACTACAAAGAAGATCTGATGGAAGGTCAACAAATTTGGACTAGCTCACTATTTCAAAAAATTGGGGACACATTGGATCCAAGCAAGGTTTATCATCTAGGGTCTCCCTCGTTGGAGGAGGAAATCGTGGTTATCATTGGTGAGATAGCTCGAGTGTTGAATAAACAAAGTGCTAGGACTACAAATCAGTCAGGGGAGGGGGTGACATGACCCTTTGTTGGTTCACCCAAGGTTCTTCAATGCATGGTAGGTGCACTACTTGCAAAGTGTTTTGAGCCAAAGATTGTAGATTCACAGTCTTTAAACCTCTGGTCAATCAAGGATAGGGGATTGAGTGGAGATCCAAATACTGATACAGAGGTGTTAGGACCACAGTCTCTAAAGGTGTAAGGAAACACAAACAATGTAAATGTATCAAACTAGTGTAGGATTCTGTTGGATAGAATTTGAAAGAAAAAAATAGGCTTAATGACATTCTGTATTTGGTGGATCAAGCGTTGGTTGGTCGCTTTCTAGGAAGAAGGATAAGAAGTGAGGTGTTAAAGGGATGAATTTTTTTTAACATTGAACGAGCTACTTTGGGGTGCATCCCACAAACTATTATCCTAGTAAAATGTTGGATGGTTTAGGTGTTTAGGATGTGGAAGAAGTTGAGAAAATACTACATCAATGTCAAAAGTGGAGTTCACAAACTCCTTTTTTAAGAGACGACATATAGAATTTGATGCTTGATCAATGTGTGTGGATATTCTCTTTGTTTGAGTCAAAATTTTGGAGTTGCTTCTGATATTGTGTTGCAAAGAGGTGTTTGAGGAAATAGGCAACATCTTAGGCATATATTATTAAGCAGACTTGACCTTTCAAGATTCAGGATATTATGGAATGACTTGATTACTTGTGGGATTCGAGATTAGTAAAAGTATGATGAAGACAATAGACATTAGAAGAGGTGTCGACCTATTTCATATAACCCTAGATCATGAAGGTATAACCTTAACGTGGGGGCGATGTCACAACTACAAGCCCTTGGCAATAGAATGTAATTATCATAGTTTTAAGAAGACATGGGCACTGAGAAATCACTCGAGAGGTATGGAAGCGAATGGGAAAGAAACAATCCAAATCCTGAGTAGGAAGGAGGATGCAGGAGTTCAGGTGACCATAATTTGTCCTCAAGATGTACCTATGGAAGCAAAACATCAATCCTCATAATCAGGCCAACACAAGGAACCTATCCTAGATGTAAATATCAACAACAAGGAGTGCATGCCTCAATAAGGGAAAACAATTCGTTCTCATTCTCTGGGGAAAAAAAATTAATCCTTTGATATTTTAGTTTTCGAGACTTGGGGAATTCCGGATGGATCCAAAGGTCATGTATCCTTGAGTGATTTTCAATCTAGTCTATCTAGAATACAAATTCCCTAACCCTCCCCCCCTTCCCTCATACCTAATCCTAGAAACAAAGAGGCCTTAAAAGGTGAAAAAGATCATGTATCTACAAACCTTAGCTTAGATAGAGAGTTGGATGGTCAAGAGTCATCAAATCATCAGGAACAATCAAAGTATAAACTCAGACCTAGGAGCAAGGGTACTCTCAATTTGACAGAAAAGGTAACAAGGGGGTTGGGACACATTAGAGAGAGGATAAAAATCCAATCAAAGGAGAAGGAAATCATACATGTTCATAGCCCCAAAACAAGAGTTTTCAAAAATCTTATGTGGGAAACACCTATCCTTTATAGGGGCTCTTAGAGAAAATGCCCTTTTGGAGGGTCCAAAATGATTTTTTTTACTCGAAATTACAAAGGGATAGCTAACCTCTCAAAGAAGTTGGATTTAAAGAGATTACTATAAAATTCCAAATCATCTATTATCCTATTGCAACATATTATGACATATGGGGAGAAAATCACTCGAGAACTTTCCAAATTATTTAATAGTTGGGATTTCAAATTTATAGATGCCAATGGGAGATCAAGAGAGAACATAACAAGGTGGAAAAAATGTTCCTTTACCCTTACTAATTCATGGGTTTTTCCTACAATATTAGGGAATTCCCTTTTCTCTCTAGATCTACGAAAAGAGATCATCGTTTTGAATGTATATAGTCCTTACATGGACATGATGGAATATTGGGATAAGCTTTTTAAAATGGTTTAATTGTGGTGGGGGCAGATTTAAACTTCACTATAGGAGCCTCAAAAGTATGGTGTCCAACAACGCAAGTGGATTGTCTTTCAAGGTATTTTATTATAAAATTGGAAGAATTTGGCTTATTGAATATCGAACCAGCTAAATTGTCCCCTATTTGGAGGAATAAGAGAGTGGGAGAAGCTATAATTTACAAAAGGCTTGATCGTATGTTGATTTTTGAAGCATTCCTTGATAAAGTCATTTGAATTACACAATGGGTCACCTTGGGCTGGAAGAGGGGGGACTATGACCATAATCCTATGGTTTTGGAAGTTGCACTTACATAAGAAAAACCTACCAACCCCTTTAAATTGAATCTATAATGGTTGAAGATGGACGAGCTAGTAGATAAAATAAAAGTTGTCTAGAAACCTTATATTGGTAACTTCATAAAATTTGTTCCCATACAATTTTACCAAAACCTGAAAGAAGTGAAAAAAGTGGTTGCTAAATTGGCAAGAGATAAAAATCATATAGATGATAGAACTCTTAAAGAAGTGGAGGAATCCCTAGATTTACTTTACAATAGTGAGGGTTTTGGTTATATGAGTGAGGAACAAAATCTTGAGGTAAAGCTCTTGGAAGACAAAAAGAGGACTATACTTCTAGAAAAAGAGAAAGAGTGGAGGTTAAGAGTGGGGCCTTAGTGCTACAACTAGGTGACGAGAACACAATTTTTTCATATATATGCAAATTGCAAGAAAAACATTAACTCAACATGGAAAATAGACAAGGGTGATGGTACTTGAGCAATAAACTTTAAGGATATGGTAGTTGAAAGAGTAAATCACTTGTCTTCCCTCTTCAAAGAGGACCCTCATTCTACAATAGCAGAGGTAATTGTTGATATTTTCAATAAGCTATGCTCAAGCACGAAGTTCATTCCATTTTTAGCATTTTACTTGAACCATAGACATTTGAAATTTCACCATTAACAATTTGTTGCAACAACCAAGATCACAAGAAGAAAACACCATGCACAAGTACACAAGAAGTATCCTGAGAAACCCTTCTCAACCAGGGAAGAAAACCCAACCAATCCTTTGCTATATTATTTAAGAGAAAGAGCTCCCTCACCATAAACCTAGCACACAAAAGGGTGCTCACAAACCCTAGAAGACTAGCACCCAAGAGAGGTGCGCACTTGAGCCCAAGAACAAGTACTAGTTGGAATTTCCAAATTCACACTTGTGTTATATTTCCTCAATGGGGAATTTACCTTTATTTATATTAGATTGGACATATCAAAAGTAGTGTCTATTTCCACAACAATGCCGACCTCAATAACTCACAATATAATTAATAATTACCATATTAATTATCCTTTACATTAATTATCTTTCACTTTATGGTGGGGCCTGTTAAATTTGGCAGTATCAACAATCATTCTCCAATGAGAGGCCATTACGGACCACCCTGAGGCTATCCAGGGAGATTTGGAGAATTAACCAGTCTTGTGACATATTAACAAAAGCCAGGGGGAACGTAGAACCTATGTGAGTCAAACCAAAAGTCAGGACGAACGAGATGCTATGTGAGTCTAATGCAAAATTCAGGGGGAATGTACAACCTCTGTGAGCATAGACAGTCTAGTGCAAAAGTTAGGGGGAACGTACAACCTCTGTGAGCATAGAGAGACTAGTGCAAAAGTTAAGGGGAACATACAACCTCTATGAGCCTAGTCAAGCCTTGTGAGCCATGAGCAAAAGTCAAGGCATCTAGCAAAAGTTAGGTTGAATATAAAATTCCTATGAGCTAGAAACAAATGATATTATTAATATTGCAAATGATATAAATGTATTGATCTAGTGCGTTGGCACGTGTAACATTATCCACCATGAAGAGAATTTGAATTGCCTTGTAAAGAGTCGAGTTGTAACTGAAGTCTTAAGTCTAGTTCAATTTTAGAACTAAAGTGTAATGTTGAGTTGTAACTGAAGTCTTAAGTCTAGTTCAATTTTAGAACTAAAGTGTAATGTTGAGTTGTAACTGAAGCCTTAAGTCTAGTTCTATTTTAGAACTAAAGTGTAATGTTGATTTGTAACTGAAGTCTCAAGTCTAGTTCTATTTTCGAACTAAAGTGTAATGCTGAATTGCAACTAAAGACTTAAGACTAGTTCTATTTTCGAACTAAAGTGTAATGTTGAGTTGTAACTGAAGTCTCAAGTCTAGTTCTATTTTCAAACTAAAGTATACCAGTCTCAAGTCTAGTTCTATTTTCGAACTAAAGTATGAATCTAAGTGATGATTAAAGCATGCAAACATGTTACTATTTTGGGTCTCTCCTCTTCTCCTTTTCAGCCTATATAAGAAGAGGTTGATCCCTCTCTTCAACACAGTTTTGATATGCAGGTTAAGGGAGAAGCAATAGAGGATCATATCAGTGATAAAGAGGCAGCATATCAGTGTTGTATATCAACAATAGAGACATCATATCAAAGGTTTATTTTAGCAAGGTCTCTTAGGTCTTTGTTAGGTTAGAGTCATCTTGGCAAGCTCTTTAAGAGCAGAACATTCATGTTGGATATTTTTAAGTGATCTTACATTATTAATGCAATAAAGGAATATCGTTTGCTAGGGTTTTTCTCCATGTACAGGGTTTCCCCAGGGTATATGTGTTGTTGATGTGCATGCTTACTTATCTACATAGTTATTTCTATTCGATTATGATTTGGTATTGTTGAAGTGTATTAAGCTGGAATCAAAGTGTTGAAAAAAATAAAAGAATTAATCTGTATAAGAAATCAAGCTCATAATTTAACATGGTATCAGAGCTTAAGGTGTGTTAAACGTGTTGAAGTGCAGTAGTAGGTACACACAGATCCAACCTAGCTTGATTAAGTTTCCAGTGTGAAGTCCATGGCATCCTCCATTTCAGTCAAGGTCGAGGATAGGCTCGAAGGAGTTACCAACATCAATGTGTGGAAGCTCTGGATAACAAATATCTTGCAGGAGCATGATCTTGAGCAATATGTGACCACAGTGGTGGAGGAACCCATGAATAATGAAAAAAGAGGGACCTTTAGGAAGAGTCAAGAAAAGGCCAAGCTAATCATCTTTGACTCAGTCAAAGACAATATAATGCCTGCAATGACTTCGTTAATGACTGCCAAGGACTGTATGGATACCTTGGTGAATCTATATGAGAAATAGGCTCTAAGCCAGAAGAGGACACTTAAGCATAAGATTAAGTATTTGAAGATGGAGAAAGGTGAACCAATGACATCTTTCTGTTCCAGGATAGCCCAGATCAGAGATCATCTTTTGGTCACAGGGGTGACAGTGGACGATGATGATTTAGTGTAGGCCATTTTTTACGGTCTTCCTTCTTCACGGGAGACCTTCTTATCTAGTGTAAGTGGGAGAGAGATTCAACCCACATTTGAGAGGTTATGGCATGATTGCCTCCAGGAGGAGAGTCACACAGCTACCAGGAGTGAGCCAACGAAAGAAGATCACTCATCTTTAGCATCAAGATTCAAGGGAAAGAAGAAAGGCTCTCAAAGGAAGCCAAACATCAAAGCTACATTCAAAAGCAAGAATATTGATACATCTAAGATTAAATGATTTAGTTGTAATAAGTTGGGTCATTTTGCTAAAGATTGTTGGTTTAGAAAGAAATATCCAAGGAAAGGGAAACATCATGCCTCAACTGTTGAGGATGATGAATCCAAAAGAAATCAGAAAAGTCCTTCTAATGAGAAAGAAAATAGAAAAGAATATTACTTGGTTTATGCCTTATCTAGTTCAATTTTCACGGGGCTGAAAACTTGGTTAGTAGACAGTGGTGCATCAAAGCACATGATAGGGTACAAGGAGATCCTCTCAGATTTCGAGACAAAATATTTTGTAGAGCATGTTGAGCTTGGGGATGACATGTTACAAGATAGAGGGAGTAGGCTCTATCTCCTTTAGATTGGAATTTGAGGCTAGACTTCATATTCATGAAGTATTATATGCTCCAGGGCTCAAGAAAAATCTACTATCAATTGCAACCCTTGAGGAAACAGGATTTTGGGTGATCTTCAAGGATAGGAAGACACTACTATGGGCTAAGGGTAGCCACTTAACTACAACAGAACCCATTGGAACTCGTAGTGGAGGATTGTATGTCGTGTTAGGATAGTCAGTTCAAGCATTGGCTCATGATGAGACTAGCTCCAACAAGTTGTGGCACATAAGACTTGGACATATTCATTACAAATCTCTTCCAGATATATAGAACATGGTATGTGGCATGTCCTCTATTTATCTTAGTAAAAATGAAATTTTTAAGGGATGCATGCTAGCTAAAAATATAAAGAAATCATTTCCTAGTAGTGACAACAGAGCTCAAGGCATCTTAGATCTGGTTCATTCTGATGTATGTGGTCCCATGTCATCTCTCTCACTCAGTGGTTGTTTGTATTATGTCATTTTTATTGACGGTCACTTAAGAAAATGTTGGATATATTTCCTTAAAGCTAAAAGTGACACATTTGATAAATTCAAAGAGTATAAAGCCTTTATTGAAAAGCAGACAGGGAAACACATCATAATCCTTAGCACAGACAATGAAGGAGAGTTTCAATCTCTCCAGTTTGAGGATTTCTACAAGTCAACAGGAATCAAGAGACAGTTGACCATTCCATATAACCCTCAGCAGAATGGAGTTGCTGAGAGGAAAAACATGACAATTTGTGAGGCAGCGAAAGCAATGGCCAGGATCTGCCAAATTCTTTATGGGCAAAAGCTACCTCCACTACCGTGTATATTCAGAACATGTGTCCACATGCTATCTTGAAGGACAAGACTCCTGAAGAGGTCTTCTCAGGGATCAAACCTGAAGTAGGGCATCTAAGGACATTTGGGTGTCCTGTGTATATTCATGTCCCTAAGGAAAAGAGGACAAAGATGGAACCCTCAAGCAAGAAAGTGGTTTTTGTGGGGTACAGTGAGAACTCCAAGGATTACATGATTTATGTACCATGTCAGAGGCAAATAGAGGTAAGTAGAGATGTGACTTTCCATGAGGAAGTCGCATTTAAGAAATCCAGAGAGCTTCAGCAGGAATCAGAAGCAGTTCAGCCAACTTCACCCTCTTCTGAAAATGAAGAGTCAGATGATCAGAGGGAGGAACCTCGTGAAGGGCCAAGAAATGAGCCCCTAGAACCTGCTAAAGTGTTAGAAAGAACTCTTGAAGAACCTCCAACCAAAAGGAAGCCAGGGTGGCTTAAATAAATAGTGTAGGAAGCATAAATGATAACTACTCCCAAAGGAACTTTCAGGGAAAGGAAGAGGCCTCATAGGTTTGGAGGCTATGTTGAACTGATGAGCAACATTAGTGATGCCGAAACTTTTGCATTTAAAGAAGCAGATAAATTAAAAGTATGGAAGTATTCCATGCTTGAGGAATACAGGTCTATTATAACGAACAATCTTTGGGACATTGCGTCGAGGCCAAAAAACAAACCAGTGGTTTCTTCCAAATGGATCTATAAGATCAAACATGCATCTGATGGAAGTGTGGAAAAGTTCAAAGAAAAATTTGTAGCTAGAGGCTTCACTCAGAAAGAAGGAATCGACTACGAAGAGACTTTTGCCCCTATAGCCAGGTATACCTCCATTCAAACTATTATTGATTTATCTCACGTTCTTGTCTGGAAGCTACATCAGATGGATGTAAACAAAATTCTTGAATGGAAAGATTGAACAGGAGGTCTTTGTGGAACAACCATATGATTTTGTACTGCATAACAAAGGCACTCATGTATGCAATCTAAGGAAGGCCTTGTATGGTCTTAAGCAGGCTCCCAGAGTTTGGTATGACATGATTGATGGATTTCTTAAAAGCCTAGGATTTCAGAAAAGTGATGTTGATGCAAATCTATACTTCAAGGTAAGAGGTAACCAACCTGTTATACTAATCATGTATGTTGATGATCTCTTTCTAACAGGATATGAAAGGTTGATAGCTTGGTGTAGGAGGGAGCTAACCTCAAAATTTGAGATGAAAAACTTAAGCTTGATGCATTACTTCCTAGGATTGGAAGTATGGCAAAGACAGGGCAAGATATTTCTGGCACAAGGAAAATACAAAGTGGATGTACTAAAGAGGTTTGGTATGATGGATTGCAAATCCATGTCTACTTCGATGATTAAAAACCCGAGGAATCTGTATGATTCTGATACAGGTTCAGATTTGGTGGATCCCATCATGTATAGGTAGCTGATTGGATCATTTATGTACATGATCCACACTAGGCCAGATATATGATATGCAGTGATTACAATGAGTCAGTTCATGACTGAACCGAGACAGAGACACTGGGTGGCAGCAAAGCACATCTTGAGATATCTTAGAGGGACCATTACTTATGGTCTGAGATATATATCCAGTGGTGGTTTATTTTTGCATGGGTATGGAGAAGTTGACTGGGCAAGAAGCCCAGTGGATCAAAAGAGTACTTCCGGGTACTGCTTCAGTTTAGGATCCGCTATGATCTCTTGGTTAAGACGAAAGTAGGGATCCATTGCATAGAGTACAACAGAGGTTGAGTACATTGTAGCAAGTGATGCTAGCAAGGAAGCAGTATGGTTCAAAAAATTTGTTTTTGGGTTGTTTGGCGACAAGCTCGAGATGACGGTGGTTCATTGTGATAATCAAAGTTGCATAAAATTGACAGAGAACCCAGTATTTAACAATAGGTCAAAACATATTGACATGAGGTACCACTACATCCAATACTTGGTCCATAGAAAAACTGTAAAGTTATAGTACATAACCACGAGCGAGTAGGTAGTTGATATCCTTGTTGGACACACCTACCCCACTTAGAGGGAGGGGTGAATGAGTGTGGGGACCTTTTCCCCAAAACTTCCCTCTTACACAAAAACTCCTTAGTTAACATTAAACATTTTCTCATTACTCATTGTTGTCATTTATAATCAATTATATGTGAATACATATCAGCAACATATCATCAACAAATCATCTTCACAAGGAACACAAGATGTATGTACAATTTTTATTTTTATTTTTATTATGGACTTCAATCCGAGGGTTTTTCAACAATAACTGAATAAAGTACAACTCTACAAGAGCACCAGCTTTATATGCAAGAATCAACTTACATTCTCAGCACCAATTGAGATGAGGCAACAATCATCAACAAATATCAATTTGTCAACATAAAAAAGTGCATCAACCATGCACCAACCTGTGCCAAACAACCTGTAATCAACCTGTACCATAAACAAGTGCATCCAACCATGTACCAAGTATATACCAATCATGTTTCAAATAATCATCAACAATGACTCATCAATATGTACCAACATAATCAACTATACACCTCATGTATGTGCCAACTCATCAACTGATTGTCTCAACCATGACTAGTTTTGGATTAGTCAACAACCCCAACTTGAAATAATCATAACTTTGTACCTGTAATGAATAAAGATATGAAAGTGATACATAATGTTCTTCAGTGTGTTTTATGGAATTCCTCCAGGTGGAACTACTTGGAACCTCTCATAAAAGGCATTATAGCAAAAATGACATACCTTGTTGAATTCTGGATTATTCTAGAGAGCGACCTTGTAGAGCATGGACCGCACAAAATATTCATTGAATTGATATGAAACTATTACACAACATACTACAGCCTGTACCCTAACCAACAAATTTGGTCGCACTGAATTTGGATATGTTATGAATAAGTTATGACGTGTTTACCCGAAACACATGTTTTTGACTACTTTCAGGACTAGCCACAAACCCCATTTTCCACGGAGTGTAACTCCAAAAATACAATGAAACACAAGCTGAATTTTTTACCACGGATACTTGGTTATATTTTCTCAATGTCATAGCAATTTCACGGTCTGAATCATTATAGAAAAAAAGTTATAGCGAAAATGGTGAGATGACCTGTAAATAACATACCTTAGAAAGCATCATGAAAATAATTTATCCTCCCTTCAATTCCGACCCTCTTTTCTTCACCTTCCTTCTGAAATTAGAATTAGATATCCTTGGTTACCTCATTCACATATATATCTTCAATATGCTCAAGTGCTCCACACCAAAAATTCTCAAGAAGTTCTCACAAGAAGCTCTCGATCAATACTCCAAAAGATATTCTCACAAGAAGCTCTCCATTGATCCACAAAAAGGATGGTCTACAAGAGACCATTGTTATCTTATTTATACTTTAATCCTCTAGGTCACTTAACCCATTTTTAGGTCACTTAACCCATTTCTAGGTCACTTAACCTATTTTTCTTATTTTAGGGTTAACCACTTTCCATAAATAGAAAGTTCTCCAATACTTTATCATTTAAATATTCCTTCTTGATTTTGTTACCTTACTTTATCATTTCTTGATTTTGTCACTTCTCTTGATTATTTAAATAATCCACCTTGACTTTGTCACCTTTATTTATAATTTAAATAATGATTTCTTCTGTTAGGTCACTTAACCCATTTCTATGTCACTTAACCTATTTTCCTTATTTTTAGGGTTAACCATTTTCCATAAATATAAAGTTCTCCAATACTTTATCATTTAAATACTTATTCTTGATTTTGTCACCTTACTTTATCATTTCTTGATTTTGTCACTTCTCTTTATTATTTAAATAATCCACCTTGATTTTGTCACTTTACTTTATCATTTAAATAA
>ML791104.1:281523-304017 GCA_009831015.1 Picea engelmannii | reverse complement strand
AGTCTAGTTCTATTTTAGAACTAAAGTGTAATGTTGAGTTGTAACTAAAGTCTTAAGTCTAGTTCTATTTTAGAACTAAAGTGTAATGTTGAGTTGTAACTGAAGTCTTAAGTCTAGTTCTATTTTCGAACTAAAGTGTAATGCTGAGTTGTAACTGAAATCTTAAGTCTAGTTCTATTTTCGAACTAAAGTGTAATGCTGAGTTGCAACTGAAGTCTTAAGTCTAGTTCTATTTTCGAACTAAAGTGTAATGCTGAGTTGCAACTGAAGTCTTAAGTCTAGTTCTATTTTCGAACTAAAGTGTAATGCTGAGTTGTAACTGAAGTCTCAAGTCTAGTTCTATTTTCGAACTAAAGTATACCAATCTCAAGTCTAGTTCTATTTGCGAACTAAATTATGAAGTTGAGTTATGATTAAAGCATGCAAACATGTTACTATTACGGGTCTCTCCTCTTCTCCTCTTCAGCCTATATAAGCAAAGGTCGACCCCTCTCTTCAACGCAGTTTTGATATGCAAGTTAATGGAGAAGCAATAGAGGATCATATCAGTGATAAAGAGGCAACATACCAAAGCAACATATAAGTGTTGTATATCAACAATAGAGGCAGCATATCAGAGGTGTATTTCATCAAGGTCTCTTAGGTCTTTGTCAAGTCAAAGTCATCTTGGCAAGCTCTTTAAGAGAAGAACATTCATGGTGGATATTTGTAAGTGATATTACATTATTAATGCAATAAAGGAATATCGTTTGTTGGGGTTTTTCTCCCTGTATAGGGTTTCCCCAGGGAATATGTGTTGTTGATGTGCATACTTACTTATCTACATAGTTATTGCTATTCGGTTATGATTTGGTATTGTTGAAGTGTATTAAGCTGGAATCAAAGTGTTGAAAAAAAATAAAAGAATTAATCCGCATAAGAAATCAAGCTCATAATTTAACAGGGCCGACCTGTTCCCTTTACATCACAAATAGGGTTACAGGTAAGTCTGACTCTTGAACAATATAGCAAGGGATCTCATACACCCACTAGTGCTCAGCCACTAGGGGCACATCCATCTGTGCTCAACCACAAGGACGTCCACATCTCTATCTCACTGCGTCTCACAGGAGAATCACACTCACTAGTGCTCAACCACTAGGATCACGTTCACCTGTGCTCATCCACATGCACATCCTACTCGGAAGATTTGTTTCTCACTACGTCTCACAGGAGAATCTTCTGGAGTATCACATCATCTCAACTCTCTACACAAAGGAGAACAATACATCATTTCATCTTCGTCTCAGAGAGAATGACACACCCAACTCATGGGTTTCCTCATCCCACACAAGGGCACACAACATTCCATCTCTATCTCATAGAGGAACCACACACCCATCTCATGGGCACACCCAACTCATGGGCTTCCTCACCCCACACAGGGGCACACAATGTTCCATCTTTGTCTCAGAGAGGAACCACACACCCAACTCATGGACTCTCTCTCAGGTTGACTCACTGAGTCTATGTCCTAGAGGATGTCTCACGCAATTGTAATCATCAACACTCCCTCTTAGCTAGGGAGACATTCTCCACCAGGCCAAGTCTCTCACGAAAGTAGTCGAACTTCGTCTTGGTTGTAACCATCAACACTCCCTCTCTGCTAAAGAGGTAATATTCACCAGTCCAAGTCTCTCACAGAAGTACTCGAACTTCGTCTTGGCAATCGGTTTGGTGAAGATATATGTAATTTGCTCATGTGTAGGAGAGTACTACACGTGTACTGCTTTCCTCTACACCATGTCTATGATATAATGATATTTTATCTCAGTGTGTTTCGGTCTATTATGAAACACAGGGTTCTCATAGGGCTTCACACGGCTCTGGTTATCACAATAAATAATAATAGGATCCATCTCATGATCAAATAAATTTGTCAGAAGCTTGCGAAGCCACATTGCTTCACAGACTGCCACACTCAATGCTATATACTCTGCTTCTGCGGTACTCAAGGCCACAGAGCTTTGTTTCCTGTTGCACCAGGAAACCGTAGCAAACCCCAAGGTAAAACAACAACCGGATGTGCTCTTCTGGTCCACTGTATTCCCTGCCCAATCTGCATTGGCATATCCCTACAAGCTCAAGTCTACTCTGGAGGCATATCTCATGCCATATCAAACTATGCTTCGTAAGTATCTCAATACATGTTTTGATGTTGTCCAGTGAATCTGTCTCGATTGACTCATGAGATGGCTTAAGCACATTTACTGCATAGCATATATCAGGTCTGGTGTTAACCATATACATCGGTGATCCAATTAGTTGTGGATCAGTCTCATCTGAATCATCATTTATTTTCTTCAAATCCATCACCATCGGTGTAGTCATGGATTTGTATTTAGTGATACTGGACTTCTTTAATATCTTCACTGTATATTTTCCTTGACTCATGAAAAATCTCATTAGTCCTTTGCCATACTTCTCATCATACCTAGATCCTAGATCTTTCACTTTATGGTGGGGCTGACCTGTACCCTTTACATCACAAATAGGGTTACAGGTAAGTTCGACTCTTGAACAATATAGCAAGGGATCTCATACACCCACTAGTGCTCAACCACTAGGGGCACATCCATCTGTGCTCAGCCAGATGGATGTCCACATCTCTACCTCACTACGTCTCACAGGAGAATCACACTCACTAGTGCTAAGCCACATGCACATCCTACTCAATAGATCTCTTTCTCACTACGTCTCACAGGAGAATCATCTAGATTATCACATCATCTCAACTTTTTGCACAGAGGAGAAGAGTACATCGTTTCATCTTCCTCTCAGAGAGAACAACACACCCTACTCATGGGCTTTCTCACCCCACACAGGGGCACACAACATTCCATCTATGTCTCAGAGAGGAACCACACACCCATCTCATGGGCACACCCAACTCATGGGCTTCCTCACCCTACACAGGGGCACACAACGTTCCATCTCAGTGTCATAGAGGAACCACACACCCATCTCATGGGCACACCCAACTCATGGGCTCTCTCTCAGGTTGACTCACTCAGTCTGTGTCCTGGAGGATGTCTCACGCAGTTGTAATCATCAACAATAATAAGGCTTTCAAACTCCTTCCCTAGCTTTGTCAATCATAAGGATAATCGAGTTTTGATGAAGAAAGTTGGAAAAGAAGAACTATTTCATATCTTGTAGAGTTTTCAAAATGACAAAAGTCTTGGGCTTGATGGTTTTTTCTTAGGATGTTATGAATTTATAGAAGAATACTTAAGAATAGTTGTGGACACTACAAGAACTTAGGGGAAAATGTTGGGAGCATTCAACACAACAGTTATAGCACTAATCCCTAAAGAGGATAATCCAACAATCTTTGAGAAAGCCAGACTTATCTCATTATGCAACTACATCTATAAAATCATATCAAAGGTAATTGCTAGAACATTGAAACGTGTTTTATCAAAATAAATCTCTGGAGAACAATTTGGGTTTTTAGAGGGAAGGTAGATTCATGAGGCAGTGGGGATAGCTCAAGAGAGTCTTCATTCAATACAAGTCTAAATCAAAGCTCAATGGTGATTAAAGTGGCCATATCCAAAGCATATGGCATGGTAAGTTGACTTTACCTTGTACTTATATTAATACTTTTGGGTTTGTCATCAGTTTGTTGTATGGGTTATGAGTTGCATAACATTGATATATTTTGCTATATTAATAAATGGAGCGGCATACCCTTTCTTCCAAACAGGAAGAGGCCTTAGACAGGGGCACCCCTTATCCCCTCTTCTATTCATATTTATTGTTGAAGGGTAAAGTAGGTTAACTAAAAAAACAATAGAAAATGGTAGCTTCAAAACGATATCTATTGGAGCATCCTGCAATATTATACATCCACTATTTGTAGACGACATCTTGATTTTTTGTGAAGGCACTAGAAAGGTAATTGAGAAATTCAAAGCCATTACGGAGTTATTCTGTAAGGCAATAGGCGATAATAAATATAAAAAAAACCATGATAACTCTATGGGGGATATCTAAGTAAGAAAATAATCGCTTTACTCAATTATTTCTTTATCAAATGACAAAGTCAGATCAAGGGTTGAAGTATTTTGGTTCCTTTTAGAAGTCAAACCTGTACAAAAAATGTGATCAGCAATGGTTAATTGCTAAAGTGGAAAAAAAAATTGAACACATGGTGCAACCAATGGCTTTCAAGAGGGGGTCGACTGGTACTGGCAAAAGAAATCTTGGAAGTGATTCCAGTTTATTGGATATTGCTTCCCTAGGTCCTAAAAAGAGTTCTTGAAGCTATCAAGCAACTATGTTACAAATTTATTTGGTCAAGAAATCAAAAGAAGAAAGGTTTTATGCTAACTTCTTGGAAAAAGTTGGCTTTACCAAAAGCCAATTGAAGTTGGGAGTTAAAGAATCCCTCTCTTTTCCAAGGCACTTGCTACAAAAAAACGTGTGGAGATTAAAACAAGGTTTAGGTTTGTGGGTACGTGTAATAAGAGCAAAGCATATTGCTCTTGATTTAGTGGAGGTCTGGGTTAGAAATCCCTTTTAACAAGCACACAATGCTTCAATAATTTGGAAAACTATTAACTATGCATTCCATCAGGTTGGCAATTTGTTGATTTGGAAAATTGTAAAAAGACAGAAAGTTGAAATTGGCCTTTATCCATGGGTAGAAAGCAAAGGTTTATACATATTACCCCCCTGAATGATACAAGAGCTAAGAAGCAAGGGTTATTATATGCTCAAACAAGTTGTGAACTAAGAAAGGTCAACAACTTGGCATCAACATTGGCTATCTAGGGAAGAGTTAGGCTTGGGGGGGGGGGAATACATTGAGTCATGGAGAAGGTACACACACATATTGAAAGACAATAATGTTAGATTAAAATAAGTAGAATATCAACTAATTTGGTCATTAAATATCATAGGGACATATGTACCCAAAATAAGTTATAAAGCATTAGTTGAGGATGGAAGTGAAGGACATCAAGTCTAATGGTGGAGTACTACGTAGAAAATAACATGCCTTTCAAAAAACAAGATCTTCATGTCGTTGATTTTACACAACAAGGCACCCACTTGGGAGGTGCTTCAGAAGAGGAACTTTATTGGGCCATGATGGTGCAACTTATGTCAACAAGCAAAAGAAACAATAGTACACATCATCTTGGAATGTCCTTGCACCAAGGATGTATGGAAAGAGGTGGAGATGATGATAGGGCTAAAGAACCTTTGGGTAGGTGAAGGTATAGAAGAGGTTTTTAAATATTGGTGCACCAAAAAGGATACAAACAAAATCAAACCCCTTCCACTTAACATAGCATAGGGAGTGTTGCTAGCCATGAACTTGACATTGTTTGAAGACAAAGACATCACCTTTCAAATGTGCAATCCAAGCCCTAATTATATTAAATACTTACCCACAAATTTAGGAAAACCCAAACAATCATATTCAAATAGAAGAGGTAATTAACAAGGACATCCCATGGGCATACATTGATGGTGCATCGTAGGGGATCTCTCCTTAAGGAGGATCAAGAGAAATTTAGTATGTATCTTCAACTAATAGCATTTTTTTCAAAGCTGGAATTGGTCAAAAAACCAATAACTATTGTGAACCACTGGTTTTGGAGCTAGCACAAGAATTTTGTGTATCTCAACTTCAAATTTTTGGTTATTCAATGTTGGTTATCCAATGGATGTACAAGAAAATTGCTCTCAGAAATTTCACCTTACAACCTTTGTATGAAGTACATCATCTCGTCACAAAATTCTCACATATATTGTCTCATATATAGGGGTAGGAACAAGTTAGCAGATGAACTCTCAAAAGTTGGACTAGAACTAGATTGAGGAACCTTGATTGTATCTATAATCCAAATTTGACACTCAATTGAATATACTCATGATTCTTGAAACTAATTCAATTTCTATATAAGACAATGGAATTTTTCAGGACTACAGTTTCGTTGAATGTTGTAAGTTCATGTTTTCCTTTTGATGAGAAAATGCAAATGTAACTTCCTTGACATAGTTTACAGTGATGTTTAGGGAGACAAATATACAAGAGTGTTATGAGGGCTTAACCACAATGATGAATGCCTTTGGCATCCGACTATGTATTTTTGTTTATATTAATAAAAATATAGATTTTTTTTCCTTAAAAATATATCTTTGTATGGCGTTGTCTAATTGTTCTATTAAATTGTTTTTGTTGCCGGAATCCGATGACATAAATCTGCACGAAATCACTATTTTTTGTTGCTTTAAATCCATATTTAAATGTAGAAATGGATTTAACATGTTGAAAAACCCCTGGGGCACTCAAATTACACAAATAATTATTCAAATCTGCATATCTAACAATTTCCTGTCGAATTTCGGGCAAATGTAAAACTTTCATTTCATAGAATGTTTTAGACTACAACTCTTTGTATTTGTATCATAAATATGTTTCCACATTTTTATCCTAATTAATCTTGGAAAATCTCTATTAAAATATTTGTTTTTAAAATAATAGAATTTATATTACTATAATATTCATACTTCATAAATTTGTATAAACATAAATTTAATGACATCAAAAATATTTAATCATCAAAATTTTATGTATTTGAAAGAAAGATCAATTGGACATTGATACAATCCACCCGTTTTTTATTTTTGTGTCTTCCAAAGTCATCTTATCAATGACAGTCTAAACACTCTACATTTTTTACCATTTCCAGTCATATTTTCTAGCCAATTTTGTCTGAAATCCGACCAAAAATTGTTGGAATTGCAGATTTCACTTGTTAAATCCACATAATCGGAGTGCTCCAAGGGTTTTTCAGGGTGTTGAATCCATTTATGCATTCAAAAATGCAATTCAAACAATGAAAAACTGTGATTTCACCAACAATTATATCACAAGATTCTATTGATTTTGCGGAAATGGTCAAAAATATAAAACGTTTAGACTTACACCTTTATCAATTCCCAAGTGAAAACTTGTCAAAACCAATGTCTCATCAATGATATTATTAAATACACATATCAATATTAAAACTATTTTATAATTTTATTGATAAATATAATGATATGTTCTTAATATATTTTCTATTCGATTGTGATTGTGATTTAACTTAGAGAAAAAAAGTATTATTGTAAAAAAAATGTTGACACAAGTAGATCTATAAGAACTAAAAGATTACTACAAGTGTAATACAAAGTAGGAGAACCAAAACAAAGATGCTAAAAAACTACATAGGAATAGCCAAGCATAAAATGAATTCATAATCCACATCTCATCCAAAACAAGTCAAGAAATGTTGGAACTTGAAGCCAAGTCTAAAAGAGAGGGTGGTAAGATGTCTCCTCATCAGAGTCTTCAATCACCATGAAGGAGAGGCCTATAAATTGTCTGAGGAGGTCCTTTGGAGAGTACCCAGGGTTGAGGTGGCCCCGCTATGCAATCCAGTGGGTCACCAAGTCCCAACAACATTGATGATTCATGGATGCAACAAATAAATGTAAAGTGGCTATGCTTGCATATAGTCCATCCGCATGTTATTCTCACTCTTTCTACAGGTTTGAAAAGCGTCTCTTATGGAATATATACAACCAACCTCAGAAATCTATGCAAAGGGAATGACAAGCTAACATTTTAAAATACATGCTTTGGTCCCATAATTTGTAATGCTCCCAAGCCAATGTTTTGCTTGGAAACACTAACTAACCACTGATTTGATTGTTAATTGTTGTGTATGCAGGTTGGCCATGAACATTTCGGCCTTAGGGTTTATTCATGTTATTCAACCACAGTTTATACAAGAATTATTGCAACATATGAAGATCTTCAACAATACACAAGATAGGAACCACAAACAAGATCTTAACTTTATTATAAGAAAGCAAGCACCTGCTACAAATAGAGAAGCAGATCTGGAATAGCTTCAGATGGCTTCAAGACAATAATAAGAGTTGCATACAAAGTGCTCCCGGAGATACAAATCAAGCCTCCCAAAGGCTGCAATAAAAGATGAATGCTCCACTACAAAACTAGGGTTTAGCCTAACCCTCAAGCTGCTGGTACGGCCTGCTGAAGACAATGGAGACCAAGGGTTATGCCCTCCTGAAGATGAAGCCCCCAAATGCTGCTAAACTCCTCCCAGTGATAGATCCGGGCAATGATAGCCTCCTCCTGAAGTATGGAGCTCAAACACTAAAGCCTCCTCCTCAAACTGCAGAAACCCCAAACTGGTATGGCCCTCTTGAAACCCTAAATATGGCCAATAATTCGGCCTAGTTGAACAAGGGCTCTGAAGCCACTGAAACTCTCTAGGATGATAGATCGGGCCTCAAACTGCAGAAACCCCAAACTGGTATGGCCCTTTTGAAACCCTGAATATGGCCAATAATTCGGCCTAGTTGAACAAGGGCTCTGAAGCCATTGAAACTCTCTAGGATGATAGATTGGGCAGTCATAAACCCCTGAGAGAAGTTCCAAGGTCAGATCTGGGCTATGGCCTCCTAGATCTGAAAAACACTGAATCACCAAATCGTCCTCTACCTCCCAAAACCTTCCCAACCTGTAGAAAATGATAGGGACGTGATAACTCCTCAAAGAAGCCTTCAAACTGATGAGCAAGGGCCTATAAGAAAAACCCTAATGTTGAAATCTCATAAGGCTTCTTCAATAGGCTAGATCGAACTTCTCTTCAACAAATGGTGCGCCCCTGCTGGAAAACCCTAACTGGTACGTCCCTGCTGATCTTCCTGAATAGATGAAAGATGTAGAATGGTGTGGGTGGAGTATTTCATCCCCGAGACCAAGCTTGGAACAAATGAGTGGGATCTTTCACCACTGAGTTGTTCTCTAGGGTTTGTAATATCAAAACCCTCAAACCTGTATGCTCAAGAGCATCAACAAGCAAATACCAAATATCCAAGATGAAATGAGAGGTGTGCCCTAGCCTTCTCTTTATACTTTTTTTCTGTTTCCCTGTTGAGTTGAGTTAACCCCTAGGGTTAACTCCTAACTCAACCTCCAGTTCTTGTATTCCTTCATTGAGTTACCCTTTTAACTCTTTTTACCTTTTCACTAAGTCAACTTAAAAATATAACATTAGTTTGGTTGACTTTTCCCCTTTGTGTGAGACTATGGTCTAGTGGGGATGCCTAGACCACTAAGTCTTCCCAAACCTTTTCATCAAAAGGTGAGGGACATTATAGTCTCCCCTGCTAGAAATTGTTTGTCCTCAAGCAATTCCAAACATGTCTCACGTACCACCTGTTCATTCTCCCATGTGGCATCCTCAATGGGTAGATCCTTCCATCTAATCAAATACTCTTTGATGTTTCTCTTCCTGAGCTTCTTCTCCTGAACCTCTAGTATCTCCTCTGGAATCAAAACAAGTTGCCCCTCTTCGTCCAAAGGAGGCATCATCTCAATGGGTGTGATATGTTCGTCGATGACCCTCTTCAGGCAGGACACATGGAAGACGTTGTGTATCCTACTGCCCTGTGGAAGCTCCAGCTCATATGCTACGACCCCTACCTTCCTGTTGATCCTGTAGGGTCCAAAGAAACGTGGTTGTAGCTTCTATGCTCCGCTTCTTTTTATAGAAGCCTGCCTGTATGGTTGGAGCCTTAGATAGACTAAGTCACCAACCTCAAAGGTACGCTCAACTTTGTGCTTATCTGCTTGGACCTTCTGTTGGTTATGTGCTCTCTGTAATGATCCTTCAGCTCTCTGAGGATGTCCTAACTCTGCTATACCCAATCATGTACCATCGAAGCCCTGCTGTCACCAAAAGCAATCTCCACGAAAGAGAGTGGATCATAGCTGTATAATGCTCTGAATGGTGTCATGCCTATGGACATGTGATGGGTGGTGTTGTAGCAGTATTCTCCCAAGTGTAACCACCTAACCCACACTTTTTGTTGCCCTGCCACGTAATTCCCGAGATAGCCTTCCCCCCATTTATTGACTATCTCGGTTTGTCCATCCGTCTGAGGATGATAGCTAGTACTAGGGGTCAAGGCCGTACCAACTAGTCTGAACAACTCCTGCCAAAATGTACTCATGAATCTGCTATCTTTGTCACTGACAATGGTTTTGGGTAGGCCGTGCAGTCTGAATATCTCCTTGAAAAAAAATTTGGCCATCTGTGCTGCACTGAAGTTTGTGGCTATGGAGAAGAAGTGTGAAAACTTCGTCAACATGTCCACCACTACGAAAATGCAGTCTTTCCCTTGCGCCCTTGGCAACCCTGTGACTAAATCCATGGATATGCTTTCCCACTTGTGTTCTAGGATGGGTAGGGGTTGCAGTAGTCCTGCTAAGTGAGTGTGCTTATCCTTGTTCTCTTGGCACGTAGTACACTCCTTGACATGCCTCACTACATTCTCCTTGAGGCCCTTCCATGAGAACCTCTCCCTCACCTACCTATATGTCTTGCCAATTCCTTGGTGCCCTTCCATTGGTGAGTCATGACATGCCTGCAACACTTTGGCCTTGAAGGCCGATCCAAGAACCAGAAAGATTCAACCTTTGTAATAGATGAGGTCGTCGATGATCCTGAAGTTATTGTCATGTACTTGCCCATCCATTAGCTGACAAGCGAACTGATCCCTTGCATACTCCATCACCAAGTGGTCCTTCCAATCAACAGACACATTTGTCATGGCATAAATGGATGACCTCCTGGACAATGCATCAACCACCACATTGTTCTTCACTTTGACAAATTCAATGTCAAAGTCATAGGCATGTATTATGCTTACCCATTTATGTTGTCTTTCATTTAAGTCCTTTTGCTCCAATAGGTACTTAAGATTGTTATGGTCTGATTTGACCACAAATCATGCACCTACCAGGTATTGCCTGAATTTGGCCAGAGCGTGCATGATAGCTAGCATTTCTTTGTCATAAATGTTGTAAAGTAGCTCAGGTCCCCTAAGTTTTCGGCTCTCATAGGCAAGAGGGTGTTTGTTCTGCATCAGTACGCCCCCTATACCTTCTCCTGAAGCATCACATTCCAAGGTAAAACGCTGGCCGAAATTTGGTAGGGCTAAGACTGGGCATGTGCTCATCACCTTTTTCATCTTGTCAAATGTGAATTGAGCCTCCTCACTCCATTTGAAGGCCCCCTTCTTGGTCAAATCGATCGAGGGTGCACATAGCTGAGAGAACCCTTTGACGAATTTCCTGTAATAAGTGCACATGCCTAGAAATCCCCTTAATTCTGTGAGTGTCTTAGGAGTAGGCCACTCCATAATGGCTTTAATTTTCTCCTGATGTACCTGTACCCCTTTTTCTCCGATGATGTGTCCCAAGTAAAGAACCTCCGTCATTCCAAACTCACATTTGGACTATTTAGCATAAAGTGATTGCTTCTCCATGATAGATAAAATCTAATCCACATGTTGAAGGTGTTCCTCCCACATCCTGCTATAAATGAGCAAATCATCAAAAAATACCAAAAGATGCTTCCTTAACTACTTGTTGAAGACATGGTTCATACAAGATTGGAACGTGATTGGGGCATTGGTTAACCCAAAGGGCATTACCTAGAACTCATAATGACCATAATGACACCTAAAAGCAATTTTTGGGATGTCCTCCTCCCTCATCTTGATTTGATGGTAGCCAGAGCATAGGTCATTTTTTGTGAAATAGACAGCCCCATGCAGTTCGTCCAGCAACTCATCAATCCTTGGTATAGGATACCTGTTTTTTATTGTCTTTTTATTCAAAGCCCGAAAGTCAATGCACATGCGCATGGTTCCATCTTTTTTCTTGACCAACACTACTGAAGAAGCAAAAGGGCTAGAGCTTGGCCTGATGTGCCCCATGTCCAAAAGCTCTTTGATGGCTTTCACTATCTTGTCTTTATACTTCTTTGGATGCCTGTATGGTGTGGTGATGACTGGTTTAGCTCTTGCCTCTAACTCAATGATGTGCTCAAACCCCCTGTCTGGTGGCACCCTTGGAGGAATCGGTCCAAACACTTTGTTGTGTTTGTCAATGATCTCTTGGAATTTTGGAGTGTAGTGGACCTTACCCTCCTCGTCCACACGTGCTGAAATCCTACATTCAGCTGCATACACTATCTCCTCTCTCCTGAAGATGGCTTCCATCCTCTTGGTCGTAACTACCTTGGCAGAATTACCTGTCATGCCTCAGAGCACTACCTTTCATCCACCCTCCTCTGTAAAAAACATCTCCATGGTCTTGTAGTTGGTGGTGATAGGCCCCAACGTACTAAGCCACTGAACTCCAAGGATTATGTTAGTGTCTGGAAGGTCCATCACATAGACATCCTGTATTAGCTCATGCCTACCGAATGTAAGCTTCATACCTGGAATGTACCTGTCACAGGGCATAGTGCTTCAACCTGCTACCTCCACCTTGAACCCTTCAAATTCAACCATGGGTATATGCCTCCTCCGAAACAATGTTGTGTCAATGAAGTTGTGAGGAGCTCCCCCATCAATCAATACCGATACCTTCTGCCCTTGCAAGACTCCTCTCATCCTAAAGGTGTTATATTTGGGCACCCCGTTGATAGATGCCAAGGTGGCTTTCCCCTCAGTCGTATTGTCATGTCCTGTGATCTCCTCCTCTACTGTCTCTGTGGTTTCAGCCTCCATGTTCTGTATCTGGCCGAAATCTTCCTCTTCCTCATTGTCTGAAGTCACCTCTATGTAGTGCACTTGGCCACGGCCCATGCACTTATGTGATGGGTTCCATGGCTCTTTGCAAGTGAAGCAGAGTTGCTTCCTTCTCAGTTCCCTCCTGGTGTTCTCATCCATTCTGCCACGGCCCCTGTCAAACCCCCTTGGGTCACGTCCTCCCGGGTTCATTGGAGGTCTCTGATCTCTTCCTCTGGTGTTAAGAGGTGGTCTAGGCACAAATTTTGGTTTGGCAGCTGGTCCTAGGTCCCTCGTTCTCCAAATAGCATCATGTAGGTTGGTAGGCTTAAAAGCCTTTACCCAACCCTTCAAGGGTTCCATCAATCCTTCAGTGAAGAGCATCATGATTATGGTTGGTGATATATCCTGCACCATGACTGCTAGCCTCTGGAATTCTTCAATGTATACCTCTGTTGCTCTTGTTTGCTTGAGTTGTGTGAGCTCTCGAAAGTGTAGCTCAGGACCCCCCTGATCAAATCTATCAATCAGTCTCTGAGTGAACTCTGTGTAGGTCACTATCTGATTGTGGCCTAGTGTGGTGAGTCCATGATACCACCAATCATGAGCTTCACCATCCAAGTACATAGTGGCAAATTTGATGGCCTCCATCTCCCTCATGGGATTAAGCTGCAACTAATTGTCCAGCTTCTGTACCCATGCCTGCGTTGTCATCTTGGCCGTGCCATCAAAGTATGGGATTTCCATCTTCCCTGCTCTTCGTTCAAACTCATAATTGCTCATGTGGTTCAGCCTGGGCTTGTTTATGAACTTCAGTTGGCAGTATTGATCCAAGGACATCTGCCTCTGAATTATCATATCCAAGTCATGGTACTCTCTAATACACTGTGCCATCTGCTCAACAAAGTCATCTACCTGCTCATGTTGTACTTGTTCATCTGTGAATGTGGGCAAATATGGTCTAGGGTTAGCCCTGCTACCCATCTGTCCATGTGACGTACCCCCTCCATGGCTTCCCTCGGACTTGGAATGTTTTTATGAATTATACATGTTTCCTCCATGGGATCCACCAACCTCTCTGCTTCCATACATCTCAAGGTCTTTCCCCTAATGAGTCATCTGCATCAATAACTAGGTTATCCGAGTTTGGTTCTCATGAATCTTCCTCGAATTCCCATCTACCTTCTTCAAGGTCTCAATGATTTTCGTTTGTCCCTTCCGGTTTGTCTCCTAGCTTTCCTGTAAGTGATGGACCAAGTTGCTTTCTGTAAGGTTTAGGGTTTTATGGAATTCAGTTGCCAAGTAAGCCAAGCCCTGTGGCTCACGGTCATCACCTGAACCCTCCACTTCGGCTTCTGTTTCACTGGTCTGCTTCTTCCTTCGGCCCATATAGATACCATTGTACCTATGCATGTGCTAATCCTCACAGGCTGGGAGGATCATAGCTCTAATACCACTGTAATGTTCCCAAGCCAATTTTTTGCTTGGAAACACTAACTAACCATTGATTTGATTGTTAACTGTTGTGGATGCAGGTTGGCCATGAACATTTCGGCCTTAGGGTTTATTCATGTTATTCAGCCACAGTTTATACAAGAATCATTGCAACACATGAAGATCTTCAACAATACACAAGATAGGAACCACAAACAAGATCTGGACTTTATTATAAGAAAGCAAGCACTTGATACAAATAGAGAAGCGGAGCTGGAATAGCTTCAGATGGCTTCAAGACAATAATAAGAGTTGCATACAAAATGCTCTCGGAGATACAAATCAAGCCTCCCAAAGGCTGCAATAGAAGAAGAACACTCCACTACAAAACTAGTGTTTAGCCTAACCCTCAAGCTGTTGGTACGGCATGTTGAAGACAATGGAGACCAAGGGTTCGGCCCCCCTGAAGATGAAGACCCTCAAATATTGCTAAACCCATCCCAGTGATTGATCAGGGCAATGATAGCCTCCTCCTGAAGCATGGAGCTCAAACACTAAAGCCTCCTCCTCAAACTGCAGAAACCCCAAATTGGTACGGTCCTCCTGAAATCCTGAATATGGCCAATAATTCGGCCTAGCTTAACAAGGGCTCTGAATCCACTGAAACTCTCTAGGATGATAGATCGGGCAGTCACAAACCCCTGAGAGAAGTTCCAAGGTCAGATTTGGGCTATGGCCTCCTAGATTTGAAAAACACTGAATCACCAAATCGTCCTCTACCTCCCAAAACCGTCCCAACCTACAAAAAATGATAGGGACATGATAACTCAAAGAAGCCTTCAAATTGATGAGCAAGGGCGTGCAAGCAAAACCCTAATGCCGAAATCTCCCAAGGCTTCCTCAATAGGCTAGATCGAACTTCTCTTCAACAAATGGTTTGCCCCTGCTGGAAAACCTTAACTGGTACGACTCTGCTGATCTTCCTGAATAGATGAAGGATGTAGAATGGTGTGGGTGGAGTATTTCATCCCCGAGACCAGGCTTGGAGCAAGTGAGTGGGATCTTTCACCACTGAGTTGTTCTCTAGGGTTTGTAATATCAAAACCCTCAAAACTGTGTGCTCAAGAGCATCAACAAGCAAATACCAAATATCCAAGATGAAATGAGAGGTGAGCCCTAGCCTTCTCTTTATACTTTTTTTTTGTTTTTCTCTTGAGTTAAGTTAACCCCTAGGGTTAACTCCTAACTCAACCTCCAGCGTTTTTATTCCTTCATTGAGTTACCCTTTTAACTTTTTACCTTTTCACTAAGTCAACTTAAAAATATAACATTAGTTTGGTTGAATTTTCTCCTTTGTGTGAGACTAAGGTCTAGTGGGGATGCCTAAACCACTAAGTCTTCCCAAACCTCTTCATCAAGAGGTGGGGGACATTACTTAATTTCTGTTGTAAAAGACATTATAGCTATTTTTAGTAATTCTTTATGCAATGTTTTGTCACTTCATTGTTCCAACAATTTTTATTTGTTTTGTAAACAATGCATAAATTCCAAAACTCACATTTATGTAGAGAATCTTGACTCCACATTTTGTAAAAATTATCTCAAAGAACTGAAAGATAATTGAAACACTCACAAGTAAATCCTGGCATTCAAAAGGCTGTGAATTATTGGCCATGAAGAAAAGAGCCCAAACCCATTTTTTACCACTAGAGGGCAACAGTAAGATGGTAAATGAGCTATGAGGATTGTATATATTTTTAGTTTTTGAATGAACAGCTCCCTCTGCGCTTCGGCTCTTGATGGCAGTGCCGACTAGGGTTTAACCCTAGCCATGCATTCTCTCTTTGTTGGTTCGAGCTCTTGGCAGCAGTGACGCTCTCTCAACAGCCAACCTTGGCTTGGCCAACACTCCCCTCTCTGGTTTGACAGATTTAGCAGCGATCGGTGGCTCTCTCAGATCTTCAGGATCCATGGCGGCGTCCCCCTTGTTGACGGTTGTGCCTTTTCTCCTTGGGGGTTCCATTATGAATAGTGACCCTTTGCATTATGTTGGTGCCATCTCTCCCCCTCCTTCCTCTAGAAGTCTTGGTACGCCCTCTTACAAAGATATTGTGCATTCTTCTTCTAACAGTTTGATGGTTCAGGAATCTCTAGCGATCTCTATTCCTCTAGTGAAAGATGTATCTAAGGAAGCAATTTATACCTCAACTGCTCTGACTTTCCAAATCATCGGATTGTGGCCACGTCTAATCGACTTGCACAAATGGATCTCAAACCTTTGGCAACTCAGGATCAAAGGCGAAGCTTTTATTTGCCCTTGTGCAAAAGGGCTCTTTATTGTGATGTTTGATAATGCTCATGACAGGGATTTGATTTTAAAAACAGGCCCTTGATTCTGGGTAAAATCTGGTTTATGCATGAAACCCTGGACCCCTTCATTTGATCCAGTGACTGATTCCTTGTCCACAACACCGGTTTGGGTTAGGCTTTCCAACTTACCACTGCACCTTTGGGGTTTACCCTCTCTTCGAGCCATCAGAAATACTCTAGGGAAATTCCACTACAGAAATGAGGAAACAGAAAATTACACCACTACCACTTACGCTCAAATATGAGTGGAAATGGATTAAAACAAAGGGTTCCCAGCTGAAATAATACTAACAGGTGAAAGTTATTCCTGGTCTCAAAAGCTAGATAATGAAAATGTTTTTTTTTGTTGCAGAGTTTGTTTTGAAACGGGACATAAGACATCTCAATGCCCAAAAAGACCAAGGCAAGCCAAGAAACTCCAGCGTAAATCAACTTGGTGGGATGGTGCCAACGAAGAACACCAAATAATTATCAAGGATGAGCCAGATGCCCTAGATCTGCCTATGGTTGAGACCAATTCAAAATCAGAAGAAAACATGGATACCTCTCCCAAAAAGCAAGATGTGGATCCACATGATCCTATGAAAGAGGAAGATATTATCCCTCTGGATCTGGACCAGGAAGCATTCAAAAATCCAAATGCGGCACCACGGAACTTGTTAGAACAGGATCATTATACTCCCTCTCATCTAGCCCGAAAGACAAGCTGGGGCAGACCAGGCAGAAGAAGGGGAGACCCTTGAACAACATGAACCTCCAGATCAAGGCATGTCGGGAATGGAGGGAGAAGCACCGAAGTCATCAAAAAGAAAAGAAGCTTGGACTACAGTAGTTAAGAAAAAAAAATCTTCTTCAGGAGCACAGTCAGTGGTGACAAGAAGCCAAACCCGTAATCCAATCTAGAAATGCTGTTTTTGTATCTTGTTATGTAAGCAATTTGTTAAAATCTACTCATGCAAGAAGTCCATAATGCAGTTAGTTCGATTACAGCCTCCATCGATCTTTTGATGTGCTGTATGACTCTTTCTGCAATCTCAGATCAATGCTTAAGCTTGCTGAAATTTAGCACTATGGAATAAGCTGTTTGCTTCGGCACAACTCCTTTTTATAAATACAATTTCAGTTTCTGTTAAAAAAAAGATGATAAATGAGCTGGAAAATTTTCTGGGTGTCAATACCACAAATAAACACAAATTTAAAGAGAAACTAAAGCTCGGGCCATAGCTGCCAATCTGGCAATCACATAACCAACTTCCAATAATTTAAACAAGCAAAGAATGATGCAAAAATGATGGCTTGCATATTCCATTGTATGCAGATTATTACAATAATTATTAGACAGCAACATAATTTCGTGAGCTGTACAAGAATCTGAAATATTGACTAGTGTTCAGTCTTGATTTTTGCATCTCCATTTGGTAAGCCCGCTTGTGCTTGCATTTGTTTTCTGGACTCCTGCGAAACAAACAATAAACTACTTTAGAAGTAAACAAATTAGCAACTAAAATGACGATAGCACAGATGCTTTACTCATCTTGAATATCCTTCATTCTAAAGAGCCCCTGTTATTTTTCACTCTATCCACAGTTTAGGTTAATAATGATCATCTCAACACAAGCTTCCACTGGATTGCACTCATCCCACTAGACATTTAATTGACTAAACATATACAAAACGAGATCAATATAACAGCCTCAGTGAAACTAGTCTATTATATAAAATAGAACATTCATTCCAATAAAAGGTACATATGGGCCAGGATAGGTAGCTTCAAGTATATCAGAGAGACCATGGACCGGCCTGTAATTTCCAGTATTCTATACCCCTCCCTTTATAATTGTACCAATATCTCAGCCACCCATCAATAAATTTTCACACTTGAAAGCTGACTTACATACCAACTTTTTTGACAATGCCAGAGGCAAAACAAAGGAAAAAATAAGAGGTACATATTGAATAAGGTGCTGCTTGAAGATGAAACATGGAAGCATTCAAATGGATTGTCTTGTCATATGACTGGAACACAAATTTGCTGAAAGTCTTGGAAAGTTCACTGTTGGAGGTACGTATTGAATAAGGTTCTGCTTGAAGTTGAAACGTGGAAGCATTCAAATGGATTGTCTCATGATATGACTGGAACACAAATTTGCCAAAAGTCTAGGAGTGTTCACTGTTGAAGACTCTGTTTAAAGGGAGCTCAAAAAAATCCTGCAGCAAAAATTGCAATGCAATCTTTTGAATCATCGGCAGAGTTGATTAGGAATGGAATTTGTAAACCATGATACTTTTCCTTAGATGTTCCTATGAACATACAATACTAAACCATGATACTGTTCATTAGATGTTTCCATGAATATTCAATACTTAGGAGCTTGTTTAACTCTTATGATTCACAAAATCTGGCACCTTTTGTGTCTTCCAGACCCTAGGACTAAACTTTGTTAAGACATCATTAGACTATGTATACAATGGATTAGACATAAATTCAATCTACAACACATCAATACTCTGAATATTATGCTTATAATTATCAATTTCTTACAGCAGCAGATGCTACACGCAAATCACGGTATGCTTCTACTTCCTCGGGATATACTTGTTCCAGTTCCTCCAAAAGCTGTTTCCGTAGATTCTACAGAAATTACACAAATAGCAAGTTTAGCATCCAGGGGGCAGAAGCCAAAGTATATTAAATTTTTAACCATGATAAAAATGCACTTTGTTCTTCCTACATTGCTAACATCTCCTTATGAAATTGGAAACATGAAAGATTAATACATTTATCATTTTATGATACTATATTTCAACATCAACACTTCCCTTAGGGCAAACATAGTCAATTCACTGCATTAACACTTCTACATTGTCCCTCGGAAATCTCCACTGAAAATACTAATGCTGAATCCTACCAGTCACATGAAGCTTGTGTTAGGACAATGGAATTGAACAGATATTTTGAGAAATATCTGAAAATCCCAAAAACAATTTCCTATAAGAACTGTGTTTCATTTATTTCTATAAAAAAAATATGACTTTCAATTGATACATTTTCAGTCAATGTAGGAAAATGTGGACGTCTCTTAAGGACATTTGAAATTCCATAATCAGTTTTGCTTGCAGAATATTTCTCATTCCCAAAACTCCAACATTCCCCTAATACATCTCTTATTCAACAAAACTTCAGCCTCCGGTATTCTTTATGTTCTCAAAATGGACAGATTTTGTTTTGCATGTTTTGAAAATTGACAACGGAATACAGCCAAGATGTCCATTCAAACAATGCTAGAGTTCATAATAGACCAATTAACATTTTATAAAAACAAAATACGAAAATATCTTGAAAGTCTGAATTCCACCAAATCTAGAATTTCACTGATCTGACATCCACAGAAACGCCACAGCAAATAGTAGACAATGAGACATTTTCTCACCTTGAAAGCTTCTGATTTTCCTTTAGTTGTTTGATTTCGCTGAATGCAATTGTTTATAATATCTTTGGTGAACTCATCGGGATTTTTTCCAACATCAATAAGCCTAATATAAGAAAATAACCCACTTCAGGAGAGTTTCCAATGCACTTATTGAATTTAAGGCATTAAAAAATGTCATAAAATGTATAGTGGGAAAAAGATAACACGAGAAAGAAATAGATAATAAAGACAATATAACTGAAGAGATTTAGATTCAAGTGAATACTTAATAACCTCAAGAGGAACCTGAATATCACAATCTTGAGCAGCCCTCTGCATTTCATTGGACTCGTTCACTAAAGAATTTCTGTTGATCACCATCAAAATTAAAAATTAAACCATATTAATATATCTGCAAAACCCCATAAGTTTTTTTTTTATAAAAGAAACACTTCTTATATTATGCATAAAAATACAGCTACAGATTTCAAAGAAGAGCTTATCTACCTTGCTGCTGCCAAGGCAGCAATGGGGTTAGACTGAGCACCCTGTCAGCACAGTCGTTAGCAGGTAAACCTTAGCCCTGACTTCGGCAGACAAATCATCAAAAACAAACCCAACCACACCCTCAAAGACACAAAGCCGTGATCCTAACACAATGCCAGAGACCAGCGTAATGGCTCAACACTAATGTCCTGTAATCACCAAGCAAGGCAGCTCTCCAATGAATGACTCCCTGAAGGACGAAGCTGAATCTATTATGGGCACTCTTCCAATGTGTTCTAGCAAAGGGGCCAATTTCTTATTAATTGGTTATCTATTTTTTCAAAACATGAGATTTAGTATTCATACAATTAGGCAGAGCACCACAAAGTTAAGAGCTAGGGTTAAATATGGCTGAAGAACCTAAATCATTCTAAGGGGTAGTGCTGGGAGCAGACACTCGTCCCTCCCAGGAGGAATTGCTGGCTTATCTGCAGGAAGAAACTAAGTGGCAAGTCACATCCATGGCCCAAAAAAGGATGTTTGGAGAGGACTGAGACAGACCTGATCGTTGAGGTCACCCAATGGTTATTGTGGTCCACCACAAGGGAGGCTTCCCTGGTGACCTCAAGGGATCAAATAGTAAGATTAGCCAAGGCCCAAGCCTACAGCCCCCTATATCTTGGTCACCTGAAGGTTAGGTCTAGGTCTAGAAAAGGAAATAAAGGTAACGAAGTAATTGTTTTACCTATACGAGACAATAAACAATTTGAAGCATAATATAGACAATTACCAAGTTATAAAGCTCAAAATGATCTCTTAGACACTAGATGATGAATAAATTCATTGGCTGGTGCAAATTACAGCAGTAAAACAAGTGTACAACAGCAATTAATGTTTTGCAACAACAGCAGGAAATAGTACTCGGAAATGTAGCAATTTAGCATGAAAAACAAGCCTTCAACATGTACAATATTATCCAATTGCTAAATTCTGTGTATATTAAGCCACTTTTCCAAGTATGTATGCAGCAAATTGAAGTAAAAATCAGTGGTTGTAGCAAACTTTTGTAACAGCAGCAATAAATAGCATTGGTTTGCTAAAGTTAGGGTTAGGAAGTGTTGCCATTCTTATACACACTTGCAAACGTGAGCTAAGTCCGGCTCACTTAGTGTGTCCTTGGAGGCACAATGCCTAGGTTCACAGCCCACACTGTCACTTTGACCGAAACCTCTTCCGTCTAGGCTTACTCCTAGGGAAGCCAAGGGGGGTAGACCCTAGTTACTAGATAAGATTTAGCGTTAAGTTCTAGGAGTTGATTTTAATTTCTTAAAGTTAGAGGGAGTCTATCCTATGATGCTAAGGCAGCAATGCAAGATGCAAGGGTTAGCATGTCAAGCAAGACCTTTCCCTAGGGCAACTAAGACTAGTGCCTAAGGTCGGGCAAGGGGTCAACTAGATGTTAGGGTGTTTCATTACAATATGATTACAAGATTTACAAAAGAATAATTAACCCCAAAGAATACTAGATACAAGTACTTACAAATAAGAATACTAAGATACAATGGTACAATATAGCAAGCTAACCACCTTTTAAATGTATGTGCAGGATACAAGAAGATCAAAGCATTATCATCATCAACATATCAAGTTCATCATTGACACATTCACAAGGATACTTTAGAAGATTTAGAGATTAAAGTACAAGTATTCCACAATGATTATGATATTCAATCAACCACAAGGTATTATTAGGTGATTAAGCCCAAGGTTTGATTGTTTAATAAGTTAAGGGTTTCTTAAGATTGTAAAGTTTTAGTTACCCTTATTAAGTATTTCACCAAAAACCTTATCCCCCGATTGTCAAATGGCTATTGTGTTAATGTTTTATGTTGATATTATAGTTCTTTGCATTTCATAAGATAAGAGCATAATATGAACAAGATCACTGAGAAATACACATCCACAATAGACACAACATTTATCTTGGGAAACCCTCCAGGGGAAGAAAACCCAACAAAAACTTCCTTATCATAAATAGCTTATCAAGAGTTCAAGAGATAACTCAACCAATACAGAAAATCCTCCTCCAAGAGATGCGCCACCCTTCTTCTTCTTTCACCAACTTGAAATATCAACTTGC
>ML791104.1:257962-273183 GCA_009831015.1 Picea engelmannii | reverse complement strand
TGGGGGAAAGGCAAAGAAAGGGATGCAATAAATGCAAGGAAAGGGAGTGGAGGAGAGTTAAAGGGTGACGTGGGGGGTAAGTGAGAGCACACCAACCAAGGGAAGGGCCCAACACCCAATGAAAACCCAAGATCTAACAATTTACTCACAAGGGGGGCGTAACTTCCCTAGGAGGGCATCACCTTTCGAGTTAGGTGAGAGGGTGAGAGGGGTGAAAAGGTTAGGAGGGGTTGGGATGGGTAGGTTTAGGCTAGGAAACCTCTCTCTAACTTTATTCCATCTTCTATCATCCTTTTAACTCATTGTTACAATACTACAATTTTTGCTACGTTTGGACTTAGCAATTAAAATTATTGTTTTTTACTGACTGACACTCCAGGTGGACAAACCCATAGAAAAAGTTGTCCTACCAAGATGAAACTTGGTCCATGGGTGTAGGGGGCGCTATTTCATTTCTTTTTAGCACAAATACCCCTATCAAAAGTCCAAGGAGCTAGTTTTTACAATTTTTGTTCAAAAATAATCAATTAATTAAATAATTAAACCTCCAAACTTAGGGAAATTTAATTAAAAATTAATTAATTAAAAAAAACTATTCTAGACTCAATGGAATTCCGCGAAACTTTCTAAGATGTCTTGCATGGTCATTTACAATGATTCCTAACAATAGTTACCAAAAGATAAGCCCACTGGAACGTCGTTCACCACTTTGGAGGAATTATTGCAAGTGTGAGGGAAAAACACGAGGGAAATCAATAAGGCTGAAAAGCCCAATTGATAACTTGAGGATAAAAAACCCTCAGTGAAAGGAACTCTCCCAGTGAACCGATCCCAAGGTAACTGACCTAACTATGACTCATGCAGACCTATTACATTATTGACCCACGCAGGGGTGCAGAAATTCCAGTTACAAAAAGAAGTGTTGGGGCCAAAAATGCCCTATAGAACCAAAATCTTCGACAAATGAGCATCTGATGATGCATATCTTCATGGCACATGGAGTTGACCACCTATGTTGGAGAGGCAGTCAACAGGAAGGTTAGTAAGATTGTTGAGAGAAAGAGTATACTAATTTTAAATGCAATTTTCACCACAAGAAGAGCTTTAGACTAGTGTCGTCTTTTAGGGCATATGGAGTCAAACATGAAACACCTTGAAGATTGATCTAGATGATAAAGAAGAATGAGGTATAAAACCTAAGGTGCAAATCCTCTTGAGCCTTAGGACTAGACCTTCAAGAAAAATATCCCTAGGGAGCAAAGCCTCTTGGGCCCTAGGTGTCGTTTTCTCTATTCTAGATAACCTAGGTCAAGGATCAAAGACTAGGATCAAAACCCTAAGGTGAAAAGCCTCTTGGGCCTTAGGTTCTGTTATCCCCACTTTTTAGGGATAACTAGGAGATCATGTCTCGAGGCCCACAGGTCCTAGACATGGAATATCGAGAGCAGGATTGACCTGAGCATAGCCCTGGAGGGCCCATCTTTTTCTCCCATCATCTTTTGTTTTGACAGCAACAACAACATCCATCACCATCGAATTGGTCCTGTGTCATAAGAGGTTCTTGCTCCATGAGGTAATTGGTCTAGGTATCATGGTATGTGTCACTTTTGATCATTGAAACCTTTAAATATATGCATCTGGTTCCTCTTATCTCTAACAACTGCTTGGATCTTAGATTTTCTCACTTGACCATGTTTGGGGGGATTGACAGGGTGCTCTAGCAAGCCTGTGTCTGTAGGTTTTGGTTTGCCACTGGGGGGATTTTTGAAAAGCCATCGTCCTCTCCCATCATAGCACCACTCTTACATCTTGCTTCCCACTCACCTATCCCATTCCCCTTGTCCAGGCATTGGCTTGACCTATTTCAGGACTGCACCTTACCTTGTGGGAAGAAGGGGCTAAAGGCCCAGAAGGTAAAAGAAAGCTGGTAAAAGATAAAAGCCTAAAAATGAACCTCGAGATGCTTCGCCCCGGGATCCCCGAGAAAGAAATAAAAAGCTTCTCAGCAAGAAACAAGAGGGACCCGAAGAAATAATAAAACAAGACCTAATCGGAGGATAGGGGGTCTCATCACAAGCCAGCCTATTAGGTCCATGGGTACCTAGTAGTATGACATTGCCACCAGCTGGTTATCACGCCAGGGCAGTGACTCTTGGTTGCATGGCCAAAGGAAAGGGGGTCTCATCACGAGTCAACCTTCTCATCTCTGCGAAAGTACTTGTGGGTAACGTTGTCAGCTCTGGTCACCATGCCAAGGCAGTGTCCCCTGATTAGCTTTTGAACAAAAAGCAAATAAACGAATAAAAAGAATAAAGGCAAGAATGGGCTTGGAAAAAATGCATCCATGACAGGGACAACTCTCCTTCTACAAAGGCACCCACAAGTAACATCTTGGCACCCTTGGCCATCATTGCACCCACATGCTTGGACATCCCTTGACCACATCATCCACTTACATGGCTTGAATGAGGTCTCTCTGGGAAATTTCCTTTTTCTTTGGACACTAGCCCAATAGGAATCCTTGTCCTTTTCCCCAAACTTGTATTGCAGGCTTGTGTAACGTCTTTGAGCTATTGATTGATGTATTAGGGATTTTATGCATGTGTTTAATGATATTAATGATGAAATGTGATTGACATTGCTATGATCCCTGTGACTGATGAGCCCATGGAGGGCGTAGCATTTGATGTGTAGGACCATACCCGATGGACAGGTACCATTTGGACCGGTACACATGGGGAGATGATCAGTTTGAACCTCCATGGGGTTGAAGAGCTCATCAGATGGATGTTGAGACCCCACCATGGGGCAGAGACGAGACAGAGATGGATCGGTGTCTTGCACCGAAGAAGAAGAGGACGTTCCACCAGAGGCACCCCGACAGAGCTTGACCTAGGGGATTGGCCCTTTTTCAGTGGAACGTTGGCCTTGGAAGGCCTAGGACGTCACCCATCATAGCCATGATGTCATCCAACAGTATGGACATTTTGGGAGGCGGACTGGGTAGTATTGGCACGTGTGGCAGGTTGGAGAAGCCCAAGAAGGGCCAACGTTTTGCTCCAGGATGCCCCATTTGCCCTAAAAGGGGCTAACGCCTCCCTTAGAGGGGCTTCTTATCTCTTTATAGCTCAATTAGGGTTTTAATTTGACAATTTAATGTAAAACAATATGATTTTGATAATTTGGCCTTGTCGACCTTTTACCTGACCTAAAATGTAAAATTAGGTCAAGTTTTTGTATAAATGAGATATTGTCACTCTCATTTTATCATCAATTGTCACTCACTCATAGTGAGGTCTGAAATTTGCGCCCTATTTGGGTTATTGGCTGATTTGAGGAAGGCGCACTTGTTGAAGAAAGAGATTTTTGGCATTCTATGGTGTTTTTCTTGAAGGAAGGTGTTACAACTAGGGTTTGCATGATTATTTTCTCGATGAATTGTAAGTATTTTTCTGCAAAACTTCTTGATTGAATGGTTATAGTCTTATTTCTTACATGTATTTATAATTTGTTGAATAAAAACCCTAGGTGACAAGCACACAAGTAGGTCCTTGTCTCATGTCCCCTGATAGAAAAACTTTTAGCCATTGAAAAAGAAGAAGAGAGCCTGGCCATAGCTACACTCATTTTTCTTCTTCCCTTAAGCTAGCCATACCTTTTGACTTCAAGAGGAAGAGGATGTCCCAGGGCTAGGTTATCTACACCTAGGACCGTTTTCTTTTAGGGTTTGATGAAAGAGCCTTGCCTTAGCAACACTCTCCCTCTTTGAACCCTCTTGTCTCGACTTTGTTTTTCATTTGAGCTAGTTGTTTGCCAGGAAGGAGGAGAGAGCACGAGGCCTTGCTTTAGCAACACCGGAGTGAGCCTCTCTCCCCTAGGGTTACGATTGTGAAGCCCTGCTTTAACAACACTTCAAAACTTATCCCTCTAGTCCTCTAAGTCTCATCCCCTTCAACTCTTGCGTCCTTCATGATTGACTCCATTTAACCCTAAGGCACTGATATCAGACCTCCAGCATTGAAGTAGAATTGGATCTAAACACTCTCAAACTCTTTTGAATTGAAACCCTAACTACACTAACCCTAACCTACTAACCCTAAGTTGCTGACGTCATCTTTATTGCAGCAACGTTTCATCTTGTGAGCAATTGAATGGTAGTTGAAGGCATTAATTGAGTTAAGAAGTGATTTGTCATATTGAATGTTGTATCATTCTAGTATTTATTGGTGAAGTGACATTACTGCTATTGCTATTTTGTAAACATTGACTTCTTCAACATTTACTTTCAAATTGCTCATATTGAATATCAGATAGTCACTGATTTATATGAAGTACTAACCAAGATTGCACGTATCAGTTTCCTTGTTGTATTGTCTCAAGCATGTGCTTTTCTTTTCTTTGGTTATACTCTATTATTGGCTGTTTAGCCGGGATTATCTGATCGGTGGTAATCTGTGAAGGGGAAATTTGTCATTGTACTATTAGCCTTTGCCCTTTCAAAACCCTAGGTTACCGGGGACGTATCCCTTGGGCCTAACCTCCCTAAATAGAAAGAACCTCCCCATTGTGGTGACATTGGGTGGGGAAGGTTCCTGTTTCGCCAGTTTGACCTACTATTCTTTAGCCTTTCTTGTGTCTACAAACTGCACGATAACAGGTTCTTAACCCTAGCAAAGAATGCTCTCACAAAACTTGGACAAACAAAGCATGTGAAGGAGAGAAAGACTTATGTCTCCTTCTTAGGGTTTCACCAAGACAACGTAACATGAAACAAGATAGTAATTAACACCTTAAAATATAAGGAATGACATAAGATCGCAACAATTACTTACTTATCCAAGTCGCTAGGCTAGAAAAAACCTAGCTGCAACAACATACATCCAAAGTAAGAAAGCATCGACAATAATCCTCCTTCAAGAGTAGCACATGAGATCCAAGAGACAAAAAGAGGTAGAGTGAAATTTTCTAAGTAGTTCTCCCACAAATGTGAGAGGAAGTGATGATCCAAATGAATGGAAACCCTAGCACTCCAAAAGTCACAAAAATGAAAAGTCATGTCTTTTAATTGGGGCCGACCCCTCAAATTTGCCTTTACAAATGATAAATAATGTCAAAACAATACAAAAATGCCCTCCTAGGTCACAGTGTGGTGACATCATGCTCCAAAAGGGTGTGTGAGATCTTCCCAAGGCCACATGTCATCATCTCATAGTGTAATCATGGTAGAAGGTGCATCTCCTTGTCTATGGTCATGTCACATCATCAATGGTACCCCAAGTGGTCATCAAGCCCCATCATCGTCAAACCCTAAAATGTGACATCATCATCAATGGAGGGCCAACGTCTAGGGTGTAGGGCACTGCGTCCAAGGTGGAGAGGGGAGTATCTCATCTTTGCAAGGCATCCAACTATCCACTGGTGTAACATCTTCCATCCAATGAGCAATAATCCCTAGGGTACACTGCCCAACATGTGGGCTTTTAGTCCACCTGTGTGCCACCATGACCAAATCTGTCAAAATCAAGCCCATCTATCCATCGTCCAAGGTCCTAAAGATGTGGGAGACACTGTCTAAATGTGTCAAGTCACTAGGAGACTCACTGCTCTGTATCCCACATGTTGTATCCTGTAATAAAGGCACAACATCCTGGGTAAAAGCCTGGGGCGTCCTTCAAAGAACCATGCAAGGGGCATCCAAATCAAAATAGAATGTGAAACCAAGTAAACCAATGTTCATAAGATATACCAGTCCTTAAATCATGCAAAGTAAGTTGTTACTCAAGACATGAGCCACATGAACAATTCACTTCTGTATCCCCTTCAAATATCACACCAACTCGAGACTTTATGTAAGTTGGCAAGTTTGAATATGGGAGGGCCTTCATTGGACCTTGTTAGGTGCGCCAAACAAAACAGTGAAAGAAAAGACCCAGGTAGAAGGATATGTCCCGAGGGAAATAGTGAAAGAAAAAGAACCCTTCAAGAGTAAGTGTGATAGTGGTACGCGTTGGGCTTACTTCATGGCTTATGGTGTCATTGAGTCCATTTCTATGAGTGCCTTTGTGGAGGGTGTGCTTGCTCTTGAGTTACCACTTTCTAAGTGCTACGTTTTTCCAAACCCCTTTATCTACCTTTTCATTTGTCCTCTTATCATATTTGCAAGTCCCCTTTATAAGGTTTCAAGCTATAGCATCACTGCTTAAGACTAAGGCGAACACACAGAGGGTAGAACTCAAGTTGGACTGGATTTTGAGAGTCCTTTGCTATCATTCATTTCTTTCTTTAGTATCATTCTTTTATTCTTTTAGCAACAGTTGCAATCAACCTTTGGGCCTTTAGCCCCTCTTCTCACGAGAGAATGGACCATGACCCATTATCGAAGTTTAGTACACTGCGACAGCCTCCAGGATGGAAAGTGTTAAGTATAGTGGGGAAAGGAATGTTACCCTTGTGAGGGCCCCCCAATAGTACCCCTTTTCCCTAGGCAGTGACAACACGAGACTAGGGAACAGATGCTGGCCACCAAGGTGAAACAAGGCAACAAACATAACTTCCTGAGCTAGTGATTCATTATCCAACTTCAACCAATGATCCTTATCCACATGCCTATTACATTAAGCACAACACTTCACATGAAAGAAGGTCTAACATACCTCACGGTGATGTTGGCTTACCATCTCCCATACACTAAGTTGACTGGATGTGATGAGCTTGGTTGATCTGAAGAAGAAAAGGCAATCTAAGGAGAGTTGTTGGGCTGCTATCTGTGGACATGTTGATCATCATCATGGTTGGGATCATTGTCTCCATTGTCGGTCGTGAGAGATGATCGCATCTAGTTACCCCTAGGCATGGAGGGGTAACAGGACCCTCAAGGGTAGCTTTTACCTTGCCCTCCTTAGGGAGGAGTACTCTCTAGTAACTTTCACCTCATCTTTGAAAAGGACAAAATTTCAAAGGAGGCCCCTGGTTTATGAACTGAGACATTATATATGAAATATCAATTGACAACTTCTAACCCAAGATTGGGTATTCCATCCAAAATGTCAGTGTGGTGGATCTCCCTTTCCTTGTGAATTTTGGGGAATCCCCAGTGCCTAAAAATGATCAAGGACAATTTGGGGGAATTCATACAATCATCCCTATTGACTTCAGAAAAGATGACAACCTCTTATGTGAGGACTTGTGTTACCCTAGACTTGAGCAAGCATGTTCCTGAAGAATTAACGATCAAAGTTAGGGTGCAAGATCATGGACAGGGATCCAAAATTATGAATTCATCCCTTTCATGTGTAGGGTGTGTTGTGAATATGGCCACCTAGAGAGAAAATGTCAATATAAATCTAAGGAACCAGCTTCCTTGAACAACGAGGGTTTCCAATCTCAAAAAGTTTGGAAGGCAATAGGTAACATTCAACTTCATAACCAATTCTTGATCCTCAAATAAGGAGATTCATCGGATCCAACAACTCTTCCATATGTATTCCCTTGTTGTTTCTCCTAACATGCCTTCTTCCTCCATCCCCCTCTCCCCCACAGGAGACCCCCACATTTCATTCCTTTTAATCCACAACACCATACCTCTTCTTTTGTCTATCTCAACGCCCAAAACCAATGACCCAAAAACTCTTCCCCTTCATTCCATCACCCTTCAAAAAAATCAAAATCCATTGATCCCCCTAGCCCCACTAATACAAGATCCGAGTCTGCAAAGGTTGATGTTGGTTCTTCCAAAGCTCTAGGAAGGAAATCTAATAATGAAAAACTACTTGAAGAAACTCAATCAAACCTTGTTTATGAATCATAAAAGCAACCAAAGGATTTTTTTTAAGGGGTTGCAAAAGACCCCTCATTTGTCCAAATCTTGATCTGCTAAAGGGTGCTTCATGAAGTAACCTTCGGAAGCCTTTCCTCCCACACTTGTTAACATGAGTTGTTTTAAATACTAAAAGATGAAGATAACCTCGTGGAACATTCAAGGAATTGGACCTGAATTGAAAAAAATTACACTCAGAAGGAAGATCGAGATTGAAAACCCAGATGTAGAATCAATTTAAGAAACCAAGCTTAACATTGAAATACGGAAACAGTAAATCTGTGATTTGGAGACAGGTTGAGGTAAGGCATCCATAAAAAGTTCAGTGGGTAAATCAAGGAGTTTATTGATTTGGATCAACCTTAATACGTTGGAAGTCAAACAAGTATTTCAAGGCATATTTTGGGTTAGTGCTAAACTCTTCTCAAAGCTTTGGAACATTTCCTTATCATTACCTACATATATGGGCCTAATATTGTTGTTCTAAAACCCATTTTCCGTTCAGCTAAAAAAAGAAATCTTCTTAAGGTACATGGGATCATTTTGGACACATGAATTTGAACATGGGAGCCCATGAGAAGAAGAAGAAGTTCCTTGGAGATGCAATCCTCTCTCTTAGTTGATTTCATTAATTCTACTGCCACGATTGATGTGAAGCCAAAAAACGGAAATTTTACCTGGAATGCCAGACAAAGGGGCAAGGCATTCTTAATGGAAAGACTAGGCATATTATCACTAAATGAAGATTGGTTAGAAAAAGAATTCAATGTCTAATCCATTATATCTTTAAGGGAGCCCTCTCTGAGAGTCTGATCACTAGCCTATATGCTTGAATTTATCCTAAGGAGAGAAACCCAGGGATATTCCCTTTAGGTTTGAATTAATGTAGTTGGAGCACCCAGACCTAGAGAATAAGATATAAGAACGATAGAATGAAGATATCCATCTTTTGAGATCCGAGATGCCTACCCTTCATAAGTCATTGTACCCCAAAAAATGCTTGAAAGAATGGAACTCAGAGGCATTTGGGATCCCTTGGGGAAAAACTGAGGGGGTCTGACTCAAGAGCTATTGACAAAGGAAGAGACACTTTCAAATAGTTTGTATGAAATCTATGAGAAAGGAGAAATCTTCTTGAAGCAAAAGTCCATAACACAATGGTTAAAAGAAAAAGACATGAACACTGCATCTTTTCACAACACTATTCAATATAGGAGAGCCCCTAACAAAATATTTAGAATTGTCAAACCTGACATCGATATGGTTGAAGGTGATGATAAGATTTGCAAGAAGCGGAAATCTTCTTCAAGAACTCACTATTGGACCCTGGGGTTTAACATCCAACCCACAAAGCAGAGGTTTTGAACTGCATTCCAAAAGATGGGTAACAAATGGAATGAATTCCAAACTCCTAGCCCCCGTCACAAAAGAAGAACTTCATGAAGACATATTCTCCTTATAAAGAACAAGGCACCAGCTTTGGACGGATTTCAACAAATTTCTATCAAAAACTATGGCACGGCATCAAGAAAGATTTGCTCTATCCTGTTGGAGAATTAAGGAAATCAAGCAAGATTATAAAAGCTTCAAACTCTACTTTTCTTACCCTCATCCCTAACAAAAAGGTAGCTTTGAAATTTTATGCTTTTGGACCTCTCTGTGTCTAATACCTCATATAAGATCAGATACAAAACAATAGGATTAAGAATGAAGTTGATGTTGAATAAGCTAATCTTGGAGTAACAAGGAGTGTTTGTAGCATATAAACAAAGAACTAATAATATTGTCCTGGTTCAAGGGACAAACCACTCTCGAGTATAGGAAAGACTCAGATATGTTTTTAAAGTTGGACCTTACTAAGGTTTATGATTAAGTTCAATGTGACTTAGGAATGTCTTGTTGATTTTGACTTCAACTCAGATTGGGTCAATTGGGTGAGTGAACTTTTTTCGACAAATTCCTCTTTTGAACTTACTAATTCTGTCATACAGAGGCTTGAGACAAGGATGCCCTCTATCTCCCTTTATCTTTATTATTTAATATTATGGTTGAAACTCTTGGGAGAGCCACTGATTAGGCCAAGAGCTTGGGTAAGATCAAAGGAATGCCAATCACTACTAATACCAAGACTCTCTCTCTCATGTTCAAGTTGTTAATGATACCCTCCTGCCTAGACAAGGTAGCATAAGGGTGTTGATGATTACAACTTTGTGAGACATCCTCCAGGACACAGACAGAGTGAGTCGGCCTGTGAGAGAGCCCATGAGTTGGGTGTGCCCATGAGATGGGTGTGTCATTCCTCTTTGAGACTGAGATGGGACGATGTGTGCCCCTGTGTGGGGTGAGGATGCCCATGAGATATGTGTATCGATGTGTATGCCCCTGTGTGGGGTGAGGATGCCCATAAGATGGGTGTGTCATTTGAGATGAAACGATGTATACCCCTGTGAGGGGTGAAGGTGCCCATGTGATGGGTGTATCGTTCTCCTCTGTGTAGAGAGTTGAGACGATGTGGTACTCCAAATGATTCTCCTGTGAGGCTTAGTGAGATAGAGATTTGTTGAGTGGGACGTCCCTGTGGCTGAGCACAAGTGGATGTGCCCCTAGTGGGTGTCTGAGATCCCTTGCTATATTGTCTAAGAGTAAGATTTACCTGTAACCCTAATTGTGATGTAAAGGGTACAGGTTGGCCCCACCATAAAGTGAAAGATAATTAATATTGTAATTATTAATTATATTCTGAGTTATTGAGGCCGGCCCTGTTGTGCCAATAAACACCAATTTTGATGTGTCCAGTCTAGTATAAATAAAGGTGATTTCCCCATTGAGGAAACACACAACACACATGTGATTTTGGAAATTTCAGCAAGTACATATTCTAGGGCTGAAGTGCGCACCTCTCTTGGGTGCTAGCTTCTTGGTTTTGGAGAGCACCATTTTGTGTGCTAAGTCTATGGTGTGGGAGGTCTTTCTCTGAGAATATAGAAAAGGATTGTTGGGTTTTCTTCCCTTGTTGAGAAGGGTTTCCCAGAATATTTCTTGTGTTCTTGTGCATTGTATTTCTGCTTGTGATCTTCGTTATTGCAGCAATTGTTAATGGTGTAGCTGCATTTGTTTATGGTTCAAGTAAATGCTAAAATTGAAATAAACTTCATGCTTGAGCCTAGCATAGTGAAAATTCAACAAAGGGAAGCTCAAAACATCTTGAAGATTCTCAAGTCCTTGAAGGAAGCGTCAGGACAAGAAAACAACAAGGAGAAATCTAATGTCTTTTTCATTCAAATTGGCATGAACTTACAAAGAAGAATGGGGGACATCTTAGGGTTTCAAAAAGTAGAATTCCCAACCAAATATTTGGGATTCCCGCTGACAGATTCAATGCACAAAGCAAGGGATGGGCCCCAATTATGGATAAGTTCAGGAAAAATCTCAACCTTGGACCAACAAATTGCTATCTTTGGCAGGGCGAAATGGTCCTCATCCAATCTATCTTATCAGTGTCACAGGAATTGCGAGTCAAACTTACTGACTCACGAGTTTGAATCAAATCAGGCCAGAAAAGAGATTTTCTGGCTCAGCCTGAATCTGACTCAGACAACGTGAGCTTGACCCACAATTAATTATAAGTCAAACTCTGATCGCCAATATTTTCCCAAGTTTTCCCAAGGAAGTTGTCAGTCAAACTTTGCTTGCGATTTTTTTCCCAAGTTTTCCTGAATTCTTCTGTAGTTTTTCGAATTTTTTCCTAAGCTCTTCCTAAGTCTTTCCCAATATTTTCCCAAGTTTTTGTACTTGTGTACTTTATATTTTTGCATGTGTATTTCTTTATATTTTTTTACTTGCGAAGTTTTTCCTGATTCGATTCAAACTCTTGGCTCTTCTTGCCTCGATTCGAAGTCTGGTAACTTTGATCTTATCAGGGAACCCCTTGTATCAAAGCTCTATACAAATAGAACCAGCAACAATCATTTTAGAAATAGATAGTAACCTAAGGAGCTTCTTGTGGAGAGGAGCCCTAAATGTAAGGAACTGTCACTTAATTTCATGGGGAAAGGTAAGCAGACCAAAATGGACAGGGGAACATGAATTAGGAGAAATTGTATTGGAGGCTTCTGAAGGAGATGAATGCACTTTGGTGCAAAGTTTTAAGACCAAAGTACTTGGAAAAAAAAGAATCTGAAGGAATTTTAGAGATGATGGATCCTCCAAAAGGGTCCACCATTCATAATAGTATCATCTAGAGCAGAATTGTGATTGACAATCATATCTATTAGAGATATAAGGCTTAACCATGTAATAAAGTCACCTTAGTGACTTTAGGTTAAAATATTAGGGTTTTTGTCTTTTAGGGTTTTGGTCTCTCAAGGTCTTTATAAGAGTCAGGACCCTCATCGTAATTTTGTACCATTCAATATTACTAGCACAGCCGCAAAGTAGCTGGTGAACGCCAAAAGGTGATGCTTCCTCCCGGACAACTGAAACGCACGGACAACTGAAACGCACATAGAGCTGAGGAAATCTAAAAGTTAATTTCAAATGTGGTAATTCCAAAGGTTAATCAATTAAACATGGCAATCATATGGTGGTACAGTAATTTCTTAATATGATTAGGTAAATGTTAAAAAGTAAACAGGTTAACTGATGCATTCAAAAATACAAGGAAGTTATGAAGAGTAAATCACATTCATTGATTTGGGAGGACGACTAAGAATATGCCAGCATCTTCAATTGTTAGCCATCAGATTAGAATTTTAGATTAAAAGGTGATTAATTGTGCCCATCTCCAATAGGTATACGCCTTTCGGCGTAAATATCGTTCAGTGTTTATGGAGATTATGTTTTCGGTATAGTAACCCTACCTAGGGTTTCTATCTTCTCGTAATATGGTATTAGAGCAGGCTTCTTATCTGATGTAGTTGAAACATGTGTTGTGAGAAGCAAAGAGTCAGTTCAAGTAGGCGAGCCTCCATTTGAAGAGTCCATCCACTAAAGAAATCAATTGTCATGGAATAAAGGGGATCACTAGCCAATTAAAGAAATTATGGAGTCGTGCCCGTGCCAAAGTCTATACCTGTAGCGGCCAGAGGTGCCTAGAGAGGAGTTACCTTGGAGGGAACCGCCACTAGAAGCAAAGTCACCATTCTGTCGCTGTTAGAGAACAGAGCCAAAGATCCCTCTCATTGTTCTAAAGAAGACTGTTGGTCGTGTATAGGAAGAGCTTCTACCAGGAGGGACTCACGGTTGCATAAAGTTCAGAAAGGGGATGAATTCTAAAGGAGGTTTAGCCACTAGGAGGTGCTACTATTTGCCAATAAAGAGGAGCAGTCGTAATCCCAATCAGAAGTTGATCTCGGTTAAAGAGGAGCTGCCATCAATATGAGAGGAGCATCGCTGTCAAGAAATATATTGGTACTATATTGAGCTTGAGATCTCTACGTGTGACCATGTAAAGGCCATGATGCAAAAAATATTGGACTATTCATATTGTGTGAACTAAAGTTGTTTTTTTTCCATTTACCATTTTAATTAAATTGTATTTCCATGTACCATCTTAAGAAAATCATACAATCAACGTGCATGCAACTGTACACCAGTAGATTTAAAGCGATAAAAATAAATAAAAGATCAAATCTAATCAGTCATGGAGATGCCATTAGAGAAGTACTCGGGTTTCAATTTCCATACGTGGAAAGTGAAGATCCAGATGCAAATAATGAATAAAAAACCTTTGGGGAATTGTCAAAGGAAGCGAGGTAGAAACTGTAGATTTGAACAAGTTGATAGAATGGCGGAGCGAAGATGACAAGGCAAAAGCCATTATTGGCCTTGCCTTCTCAGATTCAGAGCTACATCATGTAGATCTAGACAAATCATCCAAGGAGATCTGGGAAAATCTCAACAAGTTATTTGGGGCACAAGCAGTGAATGCAAAATTTTCCCTGAAATTACAGTTTTTCATCTTTAAGATGCCAGTGGAAGCCACCATGTCAAGTCACGTCAACAATCTAAGATCTATTATTAGACAGCTTTCATAAGTCAAGGCAATAGTTGATGCGGAGGATGCCAAGGCTATTCTCCTTAACAGTTTGTCGCCTAAATACAACAGTACTATCTTTACCCTGAGTCGGCTACCTTCACAAAGTCTGGATGAAATTATTGCAACATTACTAGCAGAATAAAAGAGAACCATTAAAGGTGATATCCAACCGAAACTTGCATTTTATGCAAGAAACAACCGCAATAGATCAGCAAAAGACAAAGAGGAAATAGATTACCACTATTGCAAGAAGTTGGGTCATATAGCTTGGAATTGTAGACAACGAGCCAATGACATTCTTAAGGGAAAGGTTAAAGATAGAGAGCATATAGCAAGTGTAGCCATGATTGAAGATCCACTAGATACTGATACTAGTGAAAAATCTACTGAAGAAAAGGGATTTTATGCATTTTAGGAAGCCCGTGCTTTGAAGATAGGAAGGGATCAGTTAACAACTAAAAATGGATTGTTGCCCAGTTAGTTCAAAAGTTGTGGATCTGGGAAAGATCCCTCATTGGTTGGAGAGACATGCATGTGGATTGTAGTCTACTAGTGGGGTTATGCAACATGCATGCAGATTGTTGTCTAGTAATTAACTTCAAAAGATTTGTGATTCAAGAGTTCAGGGAGGTGGAATCTAGGAACTTAGGAATTCAACTCAGCAGTGACATCATTACGAGGGTTACGAGGCATCTTGATGGAGCTCAAACTAGTCCGAGAACTGTGTTCAAAGAAGAAGATTCTAAAGGATGTTACTGATGTTTAGTGTTCATTTTATGTGTTTTACACTCAATATATGTATTTGATTTTAGTTTGTTATCTTTCAACACTATACACCTTATGGGGGGGTGTTAGAGATATAAGGTTTACCCATGTAATAAAGTTACCTTAGTGACTTTAAGTTAAAAGATTAGAATTTTCATCTTTTAGGGCTCTGGTCTCTCAAGCTCTTTATAAGAGTCAGGACCCTCATTGTAATTTTGTACCTTTCAATAATAATATCGTTTAGTGTTTATGGAGATCGCGTTTTCGATATCATAACCCTACCTAGGGTTTCTATCTTCTCGTAATAATATTTTTTGGAACATGCATGAGTTATGGGAAGGTGCATGGAATGGGCCCCTACCCCTCCAAGCATGGATGATTTTAGGTGTTAAATTTCGCTCATGGGCTAATTTTCCATGGTTTTTCCAAAAACTAGATTCATTATTTTAAAAATTATTCGCCCAAATTCTATAGGATAAAATTATTTTACCTTAAAAATCACCAAAATTTTATAAAAACTATATAAAATCCTTATAAATTTGATTATTTTTACAAAAATATCACCAAACATTTATAGTTGGCATATGAAGGATTAGTAAGATT
>ML791104.1:216853-238324 GCA_009831015.1 Picea engelmannii | reverse complement strand
TTATGGTGTTTTCTATCATTGGAAGGTTTACAACTAGGGTTTGATAAGCTCTTCATTGATTTGTAAGTGTATTTCTCATGCAAAACTTCTTGATTGAATGGTTGTAGGTTAAATATCTTACATTTATGGTTACATTGTTATTACTATGCTTAATCATTTAAACCCTAGGTAGCAAGCACACAAGTAGGTCCTTGCTTCATGTCCCCATGATAGAAAACTTGTTTAGCCATTTGATCAAGGAGAATATAACCTAGCCATTGCTACACTAATTCCCCTTTTTCCGAGTTAGTTTTGAAACATAAATTGAAGAAAGAAGACGTCCTAGGCCTAATTAATTTTACACCTAGGGTTTGAAAAGCCTTGGCCCTACAACACTTTTCATCCCTAGATTCATGTTTTGAAGCTAGCCGTTTTTGCCAAAGAGTTTTAAGGAAAGAGGGAGGAGCATGAGGCCTTGCTTAAGCAACACCGGAATGAGCCTCCTCCCCTTAGGGTTTTGACTTTGTGGCCCTGCCATTGCAGCACTAGAAAGCCTAACCCTCCTGTCCTTAAATTTAGATTCTCCCGAGACTTTAGCCTTGCTCCTTGACTCCATTTACCCTAAGGCACTAGTCTAAACTTCCAACGTTGAGATTCTTGTGTAAAAAAAACACCTTTAAACTTCTCAAACTTGAAACCCTACTAACCCTAGAGTCTTACTAACCCTAATTCTATGATGATGTCTTGCCTCTTTTGAACTCTTGCTTGGTATTAAAGTTGCGGCTAGGTCATCTAATGATAGACATAGAAGTGCTGAGTATTTTCATTGGCTTATCTTGCAAAACGTCCACCTCTTTGCCTACTAAACTAACCTAGAATAAAGCTGACGTCACCCCTAGTAGGCTTGACGCAACAACAATATATGTGAGCATATTTAATGCGTTGTGATAATCCAAGGATTGATTTTGTACATTGAATGCTATTATCATTTTGTATTTATTGAAGAAGTAATATTATAAGCCATAGCCTTTATTGCAATCATTGACTTCGTCAATAATTACTTTTATATATGCTCATGTGTATTTCATATTGATAGTCATTGACAATTGAAGCATTAACCACTATTTGCATGTATTAGTTTTATTGTTGCCTTGTCACGCAAACAGGTGCTTCTATTGTGGTTCATCTTCTTCTTGACTATCTTCCTAGCAGTAATCTGTGAAGGGAAAACCTACTTTGACCTTTTGAGCCTTAATCTCTTGATCCTTTTCCTTTCAATACCCCAGATTACTAGGGACATCTCCCTTGGGATTAGTCACCCTGAATAGAAAGACCCCCCCATCGAGGTGACAATGGGTGGGGAAGCTCCTGTTACACCAGTTTGACCTTTACTTTTAAGCTACCTGACCTAGACTACAAACTGAGCGATAACAGGTCCATGTTGTAACACCCCCATTTTCAAACCCCAAATTAGCGTTGTATATTCTAAATATAATATATGACCGAGAGCCAAAATGATGTAATATAAAATGATGTAAATTTAATATAATGAATAAAATGTATCGCTCGCTGCAGATGGACATGGACATAGATTTGAAGGCTAAGTATCCACAAGAGAGGGAAGGGGTCCAAGGGAGAGAGTTTATCCATGTCTATTAAACCAAAACCCACTTCTTTATAAATTATCTTTACTATGAACCTTCCATTAGTTGTTGAGTGTTCTAGAGCCCAATCATTGAATTCATGTAAGAGGGTGGGTGTGAGAGTCACATCCCATATTTATTGAGAGAATGAGGACTGAGTACAATCAGCTTAGAGAAGAGTGCAAGTAAAGCAAGCAAGAGAAAGAGGGGAAATTCGTATGGGAAGGAGACAAAAAAGGGAGATTCACGTTTTTGCATAGAGAGCGATTTTTACATGGAGTTTTCTGACCAACAAAGGAGTTATGAGTGTTGAAGCTTGAAGATAAATGTTGTGGGAAAGTTTGGCAATTGTTTGGAGATGAATTTTCATGGGGCAAGAGGTTCCATGCCTGAGAGTAACGTGTTGTTCGAAATTCGTCAATGGAAGCACGCGTTTTGTTGTTGGGCGAATTGGTGTTGCGGCTATAGAATTCCTAAGGTCCCAACAAGTAGATTTCCTGTCCAACCTGTGCTGGAAGCCCTGGAGAGGAGTGGAAATTCCTAAGGGACTATAAGCAGTGGAGTGGGATTCCATCTCTTTGGTTGTACAAGTTGAGGGGAAGATAGTCGATGGACTGGAATTAGCTATAAGTTTGATTGTTGAGAGGGGGACATTAGCCAGCCTTAGGGACCACCATCTCTTGTGGATTCGTAGCCCCAACTCGAGGGTGACTTGTTGTTGAGAACTGAAAAAACAAGTCTACAGTTGGGAGGAATGTCCATCCTCTGCAGCGGGTTGCATACTTTCATAAGATAAGTGTTCTTATTTGCTGTGTTCATTTCTGTTAAATGTTGATATAGTAATTGTGCAATTTACTCTGAGTTATCGTAGTTAAATGCACCTTGTTTTGAGCAAAATGATGCATTCAAATATCTATTTATGTGGTTGAATGTGGTTGTATGTTGTTTAGTTGTTGTTGTGCACAGTTATAGTAGTGCAATACGTTTTTAAGTAGCATAGACAGTTGCATGAGTTTGAATGTTAGACTATGTTATTTCCGCATATAGATTTGGTATCAGAAATTTTAAATGGGTTGTTTTAGCAATGACGTGACCCAGCTAAGGGTTGGGTACGTTATAGAGTGGTATTAAAGCTTATGGTTCAACACTAGACTCATATGGGCCAAGAACTAGTGCGAATTTGGGCAAATTCGTTGTTACAGACTTCGGTCTGAGCGAATCTGGGGGAAAATGATAGAGAACCAAAGCGAAATCCCCAAATTCATTGGAAAATTCAAGATTTAGTTGTCTCATAAATGTCTGAGATGTTTAAAAGGAGTCAATCAATCGAATTGCAGAATTAGATCCGACCTACAAGGTCAAATTTTGTATTTTAATGGAGGCCGACGGAACTGGGAGAGTTCAATGAATCGACGGTCGAGATCGCACTTGATCTCAAGATCAAGTGCCCAGATTCATTTTAATAAATTTAAAAACTTCTAATGTTTTCAAAGTTTGGCAAGGTGATCGACCGCCAAGATTCATTTTCGCCAGTTGGGAAAGTGCGGTAGATCAACGGTCTGGATTCATTTTCACTCGTTGGGAGGTTGGAGCAAATCAATGGTCCGGATCATTTTGAATAGAAGATCAACGATCTAAATTTATCGAGGAATTTGGCCAAAATTTCTAAGTGTTGAAGTTCACCAACAGAATTCGTCGATGGTCGATGGTCGGATCGACGAGTTTGGTTCGACCAAAAAAATTCTTCGATAGTCGATGGCCAATGGTTGGGAATTGTCAGAATTTGGAGAGAGATTCATGCATCTGAAGGAAATCTTCGATCGCCAATGGCCAATGATCAGGCATAGACAGATTTAGCGAGGTGTTTTAATTTGTCCAAGAGAAATGGTCTATCGTCGATGAAGAAAAGAAGATGATGACGTGTCATGCAACGTCAACATCCATGTGTCATGCCACATCAACATCCATGTGTCATGCAATGTCAACATCCATGTGTATGCCTCGAGGGGACGTGCCATGCCACATCAACATCTATGTGTCATGCCACGTCAACATAGTTGTCGATCACCGATGATCGGAGATTGACAAGATTCGTGGGCAACTTTTGGTTTGCGAAGAAAAACAACCGATGGTCGATTGCCAATGATAGGACATTGGGGAGATCGGTGGAAAAGTTTGGTTTACGATAAGAAATCTTAGATCGTCAATGGAAAGCATATCAATGATCCATATTTCTTTCAATTTGAGATCGATGGTGCAGATTAAAGAGTTGTTATAATAGGAAAACAGTCAAATTTCTATGAATTTTTTGGGTTTTTAAAGGTCATGAACTTGCAGAGCAATTTTGAGGGCCCTAAACGACATTTTTAGGCAATCAAAACCCACGAGAACATAGTGTACCAAGGTACAGTATGTATTTGTAGCTTAAATAAAAGAACTTAGAGAGAGTTATCCATCAAGCTACTCCGGGCGCAAAACAGAGCTTGTATGAGAAAGTTACAGCTGAAACAATTAAGGTAAATTTTCGGCACCAATTTACTTCCATACAGCATAACTCCTTGCTCGAAAGTTTGTTTGAGGCACAGGAGCAGACTATGAAAATCTTTTGAATCATAGAAAACAACCATGGAGCCAGATTTGGGATTTGGGTATGTAAAAATGTGTAGGAATAGAAAAAAGACCCTTGTAGCATACAGAAATAAATTGGAAAAAACAGTCAATTTCTCCAAACCATAATTTTTAGCTCGAAGCTCAGATTTAAGCAAACAAATAGTCGTAGGAAAGGTCTTGAGGAGGAGAAGACATCTATCTACCCAGAATTTCGAATTAGGCACTAAAATTTCTCGAGAAGTAATAAAGATATTTTTACATTAGCAAGAGAGTGGAAAATTACAACTTGTGACTATTGTAACTTTTCGCTCAAAACTCAAAATGAGGCATGAGTACAACCATCGTAGAGCTATTTCGGAGAGAAATATGTTTAAGGAATTAGATTTTGACTTGGTGCATTGTGTTCCTCATAAATTGATGTGAAGAATAACATAAATTGATGTGAAGAATAACCTGTACTCTAATTAATGAATATTTTGTAATATGTTTAATTCTAACAACAATTATTGCATGCACATTCTTGCAGAATTAGAGATACAAAAAGGAGACTTTAGTTCCTATATGAGAACTAAAGATATGGATGATGCAGAAAGGTCTTACAGCCACAAAGAAGAAATCAAAGGTCTGCATGTTAGCATGGGTAATGTTGAGACAAAGTCTAATGGAAGAAGAGACGGAGAGGAGCTAGTAACTATGAGAAGCCTGCAAAGAGAAGTTCAGAGCTATAGGGTCGATAATGAAAAGATCATGAAAGCTTAGGAGAAAATACTTCGAATCCTAAAAATGCTGCAGAAGCAAGTCAACAAAGATTCGAGCACAAAGCAAGAGGCTAATGCTAGGCAAGTAGAAACATCTAGATCTCATGATAGCAGAGATGATCATGAAAGATCTAAACGGTCAAGGAGTATTAGAAGGCATCAACATCATCATTCCCCAGGGCATTCGACCAGAAGAGCATATGCATGTTCAAGGTCAGCAAGTAGCCCTAGTATGTATCTTGTTAGGTATTAGAGAAGGATACATGGGTGAGAAAGGTTGCAAGGGGAGCTAAGGAAAATCAAGCCACCATCTTTTGATGGAGAAAATAAGAAAGGAGAAAATGCAGAAGCTTGGTTGCTAGGAATGAGGAAATATTTCCAGTTGCATGATTACTCATCAAATGCAGAAGCCAGAATTGTAGCCTACCACCTTCAAGAAAAGGAATCTATTTGGTGGGATCAGCTAAAACAGGTTAAACACCTTGATGAGAGGAGAGTTTCTTCGAAGCAGTTCAAGAAATATTTTTAGCAACAATACTTGTCAAAGCAATATTATGACAAAAAGATGCAAGAGTTCTTTGAACTCAAACTTGGGAATATGACCATGAATGAGTATGAGAGAAAGTTCTTGGAACTTCTCAGGTATGTGAGCTTCATCAAGGATGAGACGGTCAAAATTCAGAAGTTCCTGAGTGGACCACCATCTTTCTGCAAGGATAAAATTTCGTTTGATGAGCCCAAGAATTTAGAAGAAGCCATAAGAAAGGCCAAGTATTTGTATGAGCAGAATAAAGGAAGGTCTGCGTTCCAAAAGGCCTGGGATGATAAGAAGAAAAGCAAGATGGATCGAAGGAAGAGAGGATTCAAGCCACCTTTCATCAAGAATAGTTCTCAAGCACATCATCAAGGGCAGCCATCTCAAGGCGATCAGAAAATGATAGATTCCTTGAGAAAGAGGCCAAGACAGCATCCCATAAAGTGTTGGGGATGTGAAGGAGATCACATGTATAAAAAATTTCCTCGCTAAGGAGATAAAATGAAGACTATGCATAGTATCAAGCAAGAGGAGACAATAGAAGACATGGGCAGAAGCATGCCAAGGATCTATGCAGCCTTGGACAATAGACAAACAAACTATCAATCCCACATAAGTGAAGTGGAAGGTAAGATTGATAATCAGCCCATAGCGCTATTTTGATTGATTATGGAGGCTAATCATAGCTATATAGATCCAAATCTAGTTGAAAATTTTGACTTTAATAAAAGTAAGAATGAAAAGTCTTGGTTAGCTCAGCTAGCTAGCTACTGGAACCAAGAGAAGAATTAATGAGCTTGTAAGAGAATGTCCTATAAACATGAATGGAATTAAACTAAGGCAGATTTGAACATCACATCGCTTGGGTCTTATGATTGCTTGATTGGTATGGATTGGCTAGAGAAGCATCGTGTTATTTTAGATTGTTATAACAAGGTTTTCACATGTCTTGATGAGGAAGGGAATTCAAGGACAGTGCAAGGTATTCCAAGGCCTGTATTAGGCCGAGAGATTTCAACATTGCAACTGAATTTTTTTTTTAGAAAAGGGTGTCAGATTTATGCAACTCATATGGATGAACAAATGAAGGGAAAAGAGCCAAGTCTTGAAGATTATCCAGTCTTGAAAGAATATGAAGATGTGTTTGAGGAGTTGCAAGAACTGCCACCAAAGAGGGATATAGATTTCTCTATTGACTTAATGCCTGGAGCTGCCCCAGTGTCCAAAACTCCCTACAGAATGAGCATGCAAGAACTAAAAGAGTTGCAAATGGAGTTAGAAGAGTTGTTGAAAAAATGGTACATACGCCCGAGTGTTTCTCCTTGGGGTGCCCCAGTTCTTTTTGTCAAGAAAAAATATGGAATGTTGAGGTTGTGTATTGACTTCGGATAGTTGAACAAGGTCACATTCAAGAATAAATATCCTTTGCCAATGATTGACGATCTCTTTGATCAGTGAAAAGGAGCAAAGATATTCTCCAATATTGACTTGAAGTCAGGCTATCATCAAGTGAGGATCAGAGAAGAAGACACTAGCAAAATGATCTTTCGGACAAGGTATGTACATTATGAATTTGCGGTGGTGCCTTTTGGGTTGACAAATGCACCGGCTACATTTATGTGTCTGATGAATGGGGTGTTCATGGATTTCCAGGACAAGTTTTCATTGTACTCTTAGATGATTTTCTCATCTATTCCAATATAGAGGAGGAGAATGAGCAACATTTGAGGATGGTACTACAAGTGTTAAGAGAACACAAATTGTATGTCAAGTTGAGAAAATGCACTTTTTATCAAAAGCAGAACCATTATTTGGGTCACATTGTTTCAGAAGATGGCATAGCAGTGGATCCGAAAAAGATTGAAGCAATCAAAAGTTGGTCAACGCCAACAACATTTCAGAGGTTAGATCATTTATGGGTTTAACTGGTTATTACAGAAGATTCAATGCGAGATTCTCCAAGATTGCACACCCAATAACATCTTTGTAAAAAAAAGGAGTGAAGTTTGAATAGAGTGTCAAGTGTGAAGAAAATTTCTAGTGCTTAAAATATTTATTAACCAGTGCACCTATTTTAAAAGTTGCATATCTTGATGAGGATTTTGTTGTGTGCACAGATACATGCAAGGAAGGGCTTGGTGCATAACTTATGCAAAATGGACATGTAATTTGTTATGAGTCCAGAAAATTGAAGGAGCATAAAATAAATTATGCTACACATGACTTAGAATTGGCAACCATAATACATGCCTTAAGGATGTAGAGGCATTACCTCATGGGTAGAAAAATTGAATTGAGGATAGGCCATAGTAGTCTGAAATATTTATTTGAATAACCAACACTAAATGCTAGAGAAACTAGATGGTTGGAGTTTCTTAGTGAATATAATTTTGACATCAAGCACACAAAAGGAAAAGAGAACACAGTGGCTAATGCACTCAACAGAAGGGTGCATAAAATGCATGCTACAATAGATTTAAAAGATAGAATTCTAGAGGCTGTAACAACAGACCAACATTATGTACAAGTTAAAGACAACTTACATCAGAATGATATACAGTAGAAATATAAGGATTACAAGATAGAAGAGGATGGAATCCTCTTAATCCAAAACAAAGTATATGTTCTCAATTCTCAAAGATTGAGAAATTTGGTTTAGAAGGAAGATGCACAATGTGCCATACGTTGGACATCCAGGATACCAGAAAACTATTACAGTTATAAGAGGCTAATATTTTTGGCCTAATATGAACAGAGATGTCACTGATTATTTGGCCAAATGCATGGAATGTCAGAAGTTAAAGGCTAAGCACAGACATCCAACGGGATTGGTGCAGTGATTGCCCATTCCTGAATGTAAATGGGAAGTTGTTACTATAGATTTTATTACCAAATTGCCTAGGACAGCAAGGCAACATGATTCCATCATGGTAGTGGTGGACATGCTTACAAAGGTTGTGTTATCCCCTAGCCTAGGGATAACTAAGGAGATTATGTCTCGAGGCCCACAGGTTCTAGACATGGAGTACCGAGAGCCATATTGACTTGGGCCTGGCCCTGGAGGGCCCATCCTTCTTCTTCTTCAGTGCCTCCACCTTGTCAGCAGCAGCAACATCTATCCCATCGGCTTGGTCCTTCAGCAGCAGTGGGTCTTGCTCCATGAGGTAATGAGTCCGGGTATCATGGTCTGTGTCACTCTTATTCTCAAAACATTTGAATATGTGCATTTAATTCTTTTTACTTCTAACGTGTGCTTGGACCTTATGCCTTTCCACTTGTCTGCACTTGGAAGGAATGACAGGATGCCCTTGCAAGCTGGTTTCTGTTATCATGCAGTTTGTAGCTAGGATAAAAGGCTATAAAATAGAAGGCCAAACTGGCGTAACAGGAACCAATCCCACCCAATGTCACCACAATGGGATGGTTCTTTCTCTTTAGGGAGGTTAGGCCCAGGGGAGACATCCCCGGTGACCAGGGGTTTTGAAGAGGCAAGAGGCTTAATAAGACAAAGATAACATTTCCCCCCTTCACAAGTCACCACCCAAACGGATAGTCCGGCCAAAGGCCAATTTAAGAAGTAAAACCCCCAAAGAAGTATACCTGCCTGGAACAAAGCAACAACAAACTGATATGTGCAAGTTATTCTATGGGTTAGTACTTCATAAGACTATCTGATAAATATATAAGCAATATGGCAATAAATATTGATGAAGTCAATGTTTATAAATATAGCTATGAAAGTAATGTCACTTCACCAATAAATATTAGGACAATATGGCATTCAATGTAACCAATCAACACATCATCTAATAAATGCCTTAGATCACCATTCAATTTCTCAAAGACAAAACGTTGTTGCATCAATGATATAATAGCCAAGGATGACGTCAACACTTAGGGTTAGTAGGTTAGTCTAGGCTAGGGTTAGTGAAATTAGGGTTTTAATTCAAGGTTTTGAGAGTGTTGTAATCAAATTCACTTCAATGCTAGAGGACTTTAGATTAGTGCCTTAGGGTTAAATGGAGTCAAAAGTGAAGGACGCAAGAGTTGAAGGAGGCAAAGATTTTAAGGACTAGAGGGAAGAGTTTTGAGGTATTGCTAAAGCAAGGCCTCAAAATCAAAACCCTAGGGGAGAGAGGCTCACTCTGGTGTTGCTACAACAAGGCCTCGTGCTCTCTCCTCCTTCCCGGCAACACGGCTAGCTCAAGAATAAAGCATAAAACCAAAACAAGAGGGTTTGAATGGACAAGGTGTTGCTACAGCAAGGCCTTTAAGCAAACCCTAGAAAGAGTACGGCCCTAGTTTAGTAGACCTAGGTTAGGGACGTCTCACTCTTCTTGGCTTCTAGATAGTATAACTAGCAAAAGAGGAAGAAGAAATAGGAGTGTAGCTACGACTAGGCTCTTTCTTCCTTCTTCAATGGCTGAAAAATTCTCTATCAGGGAACATGAGACAAGGACCTACTTGTGTGCTTGTCACCTAGGGTTTTGATTTAGCAAAATCATAAATAAATGCAAGAAATTAAACTACAACCATTCATTAAGAAGTTTTGCAGAAAAATACTTACAATTCACCAAGAAATAACCATTCAAACCCTAGTTGTAACACCTTCCTTCAAGAGAAACACCATAAAATGCCAAAAATGTCTTCCTTCAACAAGTGCGCCTCACCAAATCAGCCAAATACCCAAGATAGGGCGCAAATTTCAGACCTCCTTATGGAGTGAATGAGTAGTGATGAAAAAATGAGAGTAAAAATCTCTCATTTATACAAAACCTTGACCTAATTTTACATTTTAGGTCAGGTAAAAGGCTGACAAGGCCAAAATATCAAATCATACTATTTTTACATTAAATTGTCAAATTAAATCCTAAATCAAGCTGAAAAGAGAGTAAAAGCCCCTCCAAAGGAGACGTTAGCCCCTTTTTCGACAGATGGGGCATCCTGGAGCAAAATGTTAGCCCTCCCTCGGCTTCTCCAACCTGCCACACGTGCCACTATTGCCTAGTCTACCTCCCCCAAACGTCCATGATGTTGGGTGACGGCATGGTCAAGATGGTGACGTCTTAGGCCTCCCAAGGCCAACATTCCACTGAGAAAGGGTCATCTCCCCTAGGTCAAGCTCTACCAGGGTGCCTCTGGTGGAACGTCTTCTTCTCCTCTGGTGCAAAGCTGTAGATCCATCTCTATCCTGTATCTGCCCCCTAATGGGGTCTCAGTATCCACCTGATGGGCTCTTCAACCACATGGAGGTCCGAACTGATCATCTCCCCATGTGCACCGGTCCAAGATGGTACCTGTCCGTCGGGCATGGTCCTGCACATCAAAAGCTACGCCCTCCATGGGCTCATCAGTTATAGGGATCATAGCAATGTCAATCACATTTCATCATCAATATTAATAAACACATGCATAAAACCCCTAATAGATCAATCAATAGCTCAAAGATGTTACACAAACCTACTATACAAGTCTGGGAAAAGGGCAAGGCATCTTATTGGGCTAGTGTCCACTGAATAAGGGAAGTTCCCAGAAGAGACCTCTTCCAAGCCATGTAAGTGGATGAAGTGGTCAAGGGATGTCCAAGCAGGTGGGTGCAGGCCGAGGATGCAATGTGTTACCAGTGGATGCCTTTGTAGAAGGTGAGTTGTACCTGTCATGGATGCAATTCTTTCCAAGCCCATTCATGCCTTTTATTCTCTTTGTCATTTCATTTTTTATTGCTTTTTTCTTTTTTGCTCAAGAGATAATCAGGGGACACTGCCCTGCCGTGGTGACTAGTGGTGACAGCGTTACCCACAAGTACTTTCACAGAAATGAGAAGGTTGGCTCGTGATGAGACCCCCTTTCCCTTGGCCATGCAAGCAAAGGTCACTGCCCTGGCGTGGTAACCAGTTGATGGCAATGTCATACTGCTAGGTACCCATGGACCTAATAGGCTGGCTCATGATGAGACCACCTATCCTCTGGCTAGGTCTTGTTTTTTTATTATTTTTAGGGTCCCTCTTATTTCTTATTGAGAAGCCTTTTATTGCTTTCTCAAGGATCCTTGGGTGAAGCATCTTGAGGTTTTATTCTTAGGCTTTTATCTTTTACCAGCTTGCTTTTACCTTCTAGGCCTTTAGCCCTTATTCCCACTAGATAAGGTGCAACCCTAGAAATAGGTCAACCCAGTGCCCGTACAAGTGTAAATAGGACAGGTGAGTGGGAAGCAAGATGAAAAAGTGAAACTGTGAAGGGAGCAGACAATGACTTCTCAAAGACAACCCCCAATGGCTAACCAAAACCAACAGACACAGGCTTACTAGGACATCCTGTCAATCCCCAAAACATGGTCAAGTGGGAAAGTGTAAGATCCAAGCAGTTGTTAGAAACAAAAGGAATCAGATGCATACATTCAATGATTTTGATGATCAAAGTGACACATATCATGATACCTGAACTAATTACCTCATGAAGCAAGAACCTTCTCTGACACAAGACCAAGCTGATGGTGGTGGAGGCTGTTGCTGCTTCTAACAGGATTAAGATGCTGGAAGAGAGAAAAGGTGGGCCCTCCAGGGCCATGTTGAAGTGAATCCTGCTCTCGGTACTCCATGTCTAGGACCTGTGGGCCTCGAGACATGATCTCCCAGTCATCCCTGAAATTGGGGGATAACAGTTCCCATAGGGTTTGAGTTGCCACTGGGGGGGTTCATGAAAGGTCATTGTCCGTTCCCACCATACTTACCACTTTTCATCTCTTTCCCTCTCATCCATCCCATACATTGGTCCGGGCATTGGGTTTTCCAAGCTAGCAAAGGGTTGTACCTTACCTTGTGGGAAGAAGGGGCTAAAGGCCCGGAGGGTAAAAGTAGTTGGCAAAATCCAAAAGCCAAAAGAATAAAACCTTCAGATGCTTCACCCAGGGACCCCCGAGAAAGCAATAAAAGGCTTCTCAGCAAGAAACAGAAGGACCCGTAAAAATAATAAAATCAAGACCTAGTTGGAGGATAGGGGGTCTCATCACGAGCGAGCCTATTAGGTCCATGGGCATGTAGTGGTATGACACTACCATTCAGCTGGTCACCACGCCAAGGTAGTGGCTCTTGGTGGCATAGCCAAGAGAAAGGGGGTCTCATCACGAGCCAACCTTCTCATTTCCGTGAAATGCTTGTGGGTAACATTGTCACCACTGGTCACCACGCCAGGGCAATGTCCCCTAACTAGTCTCTTGAAAGAAAAAGAAATAAGATAAAAAGATAAAAGGCATGAATGGGCTTGGAAAAATTTGCATCCATGACAAGGTGGGGCTCACCCTCTTCAAAGGCACCCACAGGTAAGTCGTACATTCCCCTATCATCACTGCACCCATTGCTTAGACATCCCTTACCACCTCACCCACTTACATGGCCTGGATTTGTCTTCAGTCGGAAACAATCCACATCCAATGAGAAGTAGCCCAATAGGACATCCTAGCGTCCCCTCCAAACCTAGCTTGTAGAATAGCATAACGTCTTTGAGCACTTGTCTGGGAAAGGGGGTTTCATGCACATGTTTAAATAACTTGATTATTAGATGTGATTGACATTGCTATGATCCTTGTGACTTATGAGCCCATGGAGGGTGCACTTGTTGTTGTTGCAGGGCCACCCCTGACGGACAGGTACACATGGGGAAATGATTAGTTCGGACCTCCATAGGGCTAAAAGCCCACTAGATGGATGTTGAGACCCCAGCCAGGGGCAGAGACAAATCATAGGTTTGCATCGAAGAGAGAGGAGGACGTTCCACCAGAGACAGCCTGGAAGGCATAGACCCAAGGGGGTCTTTCCCTTGTCACTATGATGTAGGCCTTGGAAGGCCCATGACGTCACCCAACGTTTTGAACACTTTGGAGGCAGTTGTGTGCCAAGTGGCACGTGTGGTTTGATCCAAAGGCCCAAGGAGGCCTAACATTTTGCTCCTAGAGGCCAACATTGCCCTAAAAAGGCCTAGCGTCACACTAAAAGGGCATGACATCACCTTTTCTGCAGATTTAGGGTTTTATTATGTCATTTAATGTAAAAACTAGATATTACATGTAACTGGCCATGTCAGCCTTTTTGACCTAATTCTAGTCATTGAAACTGTATAAATAAGGGTTTTTACCCTTGTATGTTCGATCATCTTTCACTCACACTTGGTGAGGTCTGAAATTTGTGCCCTACTTCGGGTTTATTGGCTGAAGTTTTTGGTGCACTTGTTGAAGGAGGCTAATTTTGGACTATTTTGGCAATTTTCTTGGTGGAAGTGTTCAACTAGGATTTTTGCTTGATGATTCTTGATGAATGTAAGTAAGATTTATGCAATTCTTCTTAATTGAATGGTTATGCCTATGTTTATCTTGCATTTACATTAAGATTATGAAATTGCTATTTTAAAACCCTAGGAAACCAAGCACATGTTATTGTCCTTGCTTTAAGAGCTTTTACCTACTAGATTTTGCCAAGAAGTCGATTTTTCTTGAAGTTTTTGCTAGAGGCCTTGCCATTGCAACACCCTAGCACTTTTGCTTCATCCAAGCCGTAATTTGCTTTATCTTTGAACTAAAGGAGGAGGAAAACTACTAAGGCCTAGGGTTACCTGCACCTTAGTAGCTATTCCCCCCTAGGGTTTGGTAGTTGAAGCCTTGGGTTACCAACACTTCAACTATTAATCTCTCTTGTCTTTGGCTCTCCTACTATCACCCTTTTCCTTCAACATTTGTTGCCACCTAATAGACTCCATTTTCCCTAAAGGCACTAATCTAAGACTTCCTATTGAGTGATTGACCAAAACAACTATCAAAACCTACACCTTAAGCCTTCTACCAACCACTTCTAACATTAGAATAGTCTAACCTACTAACTTTGTTATTGTTGTTACTAAAGTAAGATACAACCATATTTTGCAGCATTAAAAGCATCTAAAAGCAATTGAAAAAGTTGATTAATGCATTACCTTACTTGCTTCAGACCAATGCTAGTATTCTGATGTTGATGTTTGATTATTCTTGGTCATTTTGAAGCTATATTAAGGCATGTATTGTGAAGTAATTGTCTTTTAAACATTGCTGCTACAAATTTCTGTTTACTTCACCATTATATCAGCCATTTCTTTTATTGATGAAGTCTGTGGTTTTATGAAGTACTAACAACAACTTGTACTTGCAAAAGACATATTTTCTTGTTGCTTTGTTCCAGGCAGGTACATCTTGATATTTCACTACTTCATTGTTTAAAACTCCGGGACTTTCTGAACAGTGGTGACTTGTGAGAGGGGACATTTTAACAAACATCTTAACTTTGCCTTCTCAAACCCCCAGGTCACCGAGGACATCTCCCCTGGGCCATCAACCCTAAATAGAAAGAGGCATCTTATTGAGGTGACAGTGATAGGATAACCTCAAGTTACGCCAATTTTCTCTCCATTAACCTTACCTTTGATCAAAGTACAAATTGCGTGATAGCATTTTGGCGTTGTTGTCGGGGAACACTAAGTCAATATTCCTCAACGACACTTTTTTGGTAAGCCTTTATCCAAAAAACTTTATCTTACAAGCTTACCTGGCAACTCCACTAAGGGTGTTCCTCTCATTCCTTTGATAATTTCCTTTGATAATTTCAAGAAAATTATCTGGTGACTTCACAAATGATGACCCATAGTGGACACTCCCTTCTAGATTAACACTCAACCAAGTGGGAGCTTCAAAACCCCTGAAAGTCTAGAATGAGCTTTCAAAAAGAGGTGGTGTAAAGAAGAAAGTATAGATTTCTTTTACTCTCAATACCTCGAAATTTGCAAAGGAACCAATGAGAGCATTAGGGATTTCAATGATAGGTTCAATTTTCTCCTTAGCAAGCTCCAACCCAACTTTCACCCGAAAAGTGCTATGCTCCACCATTACTTAAACTCCTTAGAGGGAACTTTGCAGTTCACCCTCAAGCATCGATTACTCTCAAGCTTGGAAGAAGCATAAGAGGTTGCTTTCCAGATTGAGGAAAACCTTAGATTCAATGATTCCATCCATCAGATTAACCTCTTGAATAGCAATGACTTATGGGAACCAAATGACGAGAGCATGATAGAACTAGAACCTGACCTCCCATAAATCCTTGAGGTGGAATATAGTGTTTACCCTAAAAAATGGAGCACAAGCTTCACAAACATGGATGATGCTTCCTTGTTTCTCAACAAAATGAACCTCCTGAGGACGTGGAACCCACTCAAGACGTGTTTGGAACACACAAGGATGAAAAGGTTGAATATTCCCTGCCTCAAATTTATGAGGATGACATTCTTGAAGAGGAATATCCTTTGTCTACCAAGTAGGAAGCATGGGACCAAAATATGGGGAAACTACACCTTTTTATGTTACCCTCCAAGTGAATGACTCCCTCCTCCATAACTGTGTTTTTGACCCAGATGCTCCTAGTAATATTATGACCGAAAGAGTCATGCACCAATTAGGTCTGAGCATATCACAGCCAAACACACAAGAAGACTTTACACGGGGCATTATTAAGGATCTAAGTGTTGCTTTACATGCTTTCCTTGATGCCCCTTTTACTATTGATGTATTGGTAATAGATGCTTTGAGCAATTGGGGGATCATACTCCGTAAGGACCTTGTAGAAAACTTGACAAGAAGTTTCCAAAACCGAGGGTCTGAAGCTACCATACCTCACCCTAAAGGAGGATTCTTTACCCTTCACAAAGAACCCATTACATGATCCCTAATTAAGACCCTTGGTGAACCAGATGATCAACTCATATGTGTTAACAATGACATTGAGAATTGGTTCATCCAAGAAGCGAGTTCAGAAGGTAAAACTAGCAAAACCCCGGAAGGAATGTGGTCTTTAGAGTTTGACCGGGCTCATTCGAGTTCTGGTTCAGGGGTAGGTATTGTCTTGACAACCCCATCCAAGGAGACCTTCTATTATTCCTATAGACTTGAATATCACTACACAAACAATGTTGCCGAATACGAACCGTTGATCCTAGGTTTCAACTTGGCAATTGATAAAGGTGTCACACACCTAAGAGTGATAGGGGGCTCAGACCTAATAGTGTCACAAGTGTTACTAGACTTTGCTGCTAAGAATGAGATACTAAAAAAGTATCGTGACTTTGCATGATTCATTGCAAAATCTTTTGAAATGGTGACAATCAAAGCAGTTCCCCGAGAAGAAAACTACGTGGCAGATGTCCTGGCTGTTTTTGCTTCCACCCTACAACCTTGTGATGGCCCACTCCAAAACCTGTGAAAAATGGAAGTCTTGTTTAGACCTTCGATCCCTGATAACTTGGAACATTGGCAAGTCTTTGAAGATGATGACCAGATCATTAGATTCATGGAAAATAGTAGAGAATTCACCGATTCACAAGTAAACTTCCTAGTTGATTCCATGAACCTGGATGTGGTCAACCTCCAAAATAACACCTTGCCAAAAGGATGTGTCCCTTTAGAACACTTCTTTGATAGACACAATGTTTTCAAGGGAAAGAAACCCAACAAGCAAATAGATGAAGCCCTAGAATTCAACATTGGCACAAAAATGGATCCAAGGATGGTCAAAATAGGGAAAGGAACTACTAAAAAGGAAAGGATGGAAATTTTGGATCTCATAAGAGAATTCAAGGATACCTTCACTTGGAATTATGATTAACTAAAGGCTTAGAGGGGTGATGTCATCCAACATATTATACCTTTGACAGAAGGAGCCAAACCTTTCCGACAAAACCTAAGACATATCAACCCAAAATTGGCAAACAAGATACAAAAGGAACTCCAAAAGATGGTTGATGCTGGCATCATAGCTCCCATCAGATACTCATCATGGATGTCAAATTTGTTGAAATAATGTAACTGTGAAGAGTATTCTTATTATTATTGTTATTTTATTCATTGGATTAATCCCCATTGTGGATTAATCATGTCGGTAATTTTATTAGGACCAAATCCCCTTTTGTGGATTGGTCATCGGATAATTGTAATAGGCAGAATAAGAAGTCGGCCCCATCAGTTATTATTGAGACCCAGAATTAAATTAAAGGTGGGTTTACCCACCCAGAGTGAGAGGTCGGCCCTGCCAATAAAGCCCCCTCACACGTGCCAGTCTTGTATATATAGAGAGGCTAGTGCCTCACTTCTACACAACTCACTTGCTCATTCTCTTATGAGGCAAGCTGCAATTACCAGTTGAAGAGAGGGAGAAGAGTGCGGCATCTTTTGGAGAGGACTATCTGTATTGGTTTGAGTTATCTCTTGAACATTGTATTGGCAATTTATGATAAGGAAGCTTTTGCTGGGTTTTCTTCCCCTAGAGGGTTTCCCAGGATAAATGTTGTGTCTCTTGTGAATGTGTATTTCTCAGTGATCTTGTTCTTATGTTGCTCTTATCTATTGAAATGCAAAAAACTATAATAATGGCATAAACATTAACATGGTTTTAGAGCCAACCTGAAGGAAACACAATTTGCAAGAGAAAAACGTCACTGTTGCAGTACCTGCAAATTAGGGTTTTGAAAAAGTGAATCTTTTCAGCTCCCTAACCACCTAGAAAGTTGCACCCTCCCCCAAGGATCATTTTGGCACTTAGAGTGCACCTTTTCAGTGGCTGGATCTCCTGTAAAGTGAAACCTTAGTTTTACAAAAGTACCAAAAGTACCAGAAAACCAGTACCAAAAGTCCCAGAGTACCAGAAGTATCAGAAGCACACGTCCAGAAATCCGCAGATCAGATTTGACGGGATAAAAGTTGGATTTTCTCAGATCCAAGTACACCAGGCTACTCGCCTCAGCCAAGCGCACCTCTTGGTAAGGTCAAAAATTGATTTTAAGCATTTTCATTTTTTGGTCATTTTCGTAGCCTCAAGTACAAGATGTCTGCAAACACAAAGCTTGTTGAGAAACTAGAAGGCATAGACAACTTCCGTGCCTGGAAGTATAGGATCAATCTGATCCTTGCAGAGAATGAACTAGCAAAATTCATCAAAGAAGAAGTGGAGGAACTTGAAGATGTCGTAGAGAAAGCGAAGCATCAGAAGGACTCAATCAGGGCTCAAAGAATCATTGCAGATTCAATCAAAGACCACCTGATCCCCTATGTATCGTCCAAGAAAACTCCGAAGGAAATGTTTGATGCTCTAAGCAAACTATAAGAAGGAAAGAACATCAATCGAAAGATGAATCTAAGATCTCAATTGAAGAATACCAAGATGCAGAAAGGAGAAATGATTCAAGAATATTTCTCCCGAATCTCAGAAATAAAAGAACAGTTAAAAGCGATTGGAGACACCATCGACGAAGACGAATTCGTAATAATAGCCCTAAATGGTCTCACAAGACCTTGGGATGCTTTCATCCAGTCGGTATGTGGCAGAAAGGAGAAACTACAGTTTGAGAGCCTATGGGAAGAATGCATCTAAGAGAGACAAGGGTAGCCAACCGTGAAGCATTACTAGCAGATTGAAGAAAGCCTTATACGGGTTGAAGACAGGAAGTCTCATGTCTACAGATTAAAGAAAGCCTTATACGGATTGAAGCAAGCTCCTAGAGCTTGGTATGGCCGTACAGACAGTTTCTTGACGAGCTTAGGCTTTACCAAGAGTAAAGCAGACTCAAATCTCTACTTCAAAATTATGGATAATGAACCAGTAATCTTACTACTGTATGTGGATGACTTATTCTTAACTGGAGAAGAAAATCTCATCACTGAATGTAAAAAGAGACTTGCCACAGAATTTGAAATGAAAGACCTTGGTCTAATGCATTACTTCTTAGGCCTTGAGGTATGGCAGAGTCCAGAAAGAATCTTCCTTAACCAAGGGAAGTACACGGTCGAAATCCTAAAGAGATTCGACATGCTAGAATGCAAGTCCATGAATACACCCATGGAAGTGAAGCTGAAGTAGTTGGTCGATATTTCGTCAGACTTGATAGATGCCACACAGTATAGACAGATTATTGGATCGCTGATGTACTTGACGAATACGAGACCAAACATTTGTTTTGCAGTGAACACCTTGAGTCAGTTTTTGGTAGAGCCCCGACGTGTTCACCTAATGGTTGCAAAACATGTGACGAGGTACCTTAAAGGTACAATGGATTATTGTCTCAGCTATGATGGAGATCATGACTTCACATTGAGTGGATATACTGATGCAGATTGGGCAGGAAGCGTTGCAGACAGAAAAAGCACTTCCGGATGTTGTTTCAATTTGGGATCAGCCATGATCTCGTGGCAGAGTAGGAAGCAATCCAATATTTCTCTTAGCACAACGGAAGCAGAGTACATTGCCGCATGTTCTACTAGCTGCGAAGCTATATGGCTTCACAAGTTGATGACTAGCCTCGTTGACTTGGAGATGAGAGCAACCATGATTCTACGTGACAACCAGAGCTGCATAAAGATGACAGAGAATCCTGTATTCCATGACAGGTCAAAGCACATAGAAATCTGCTATCATTTCATCCGCGACATGGTACAGAGAGGAGCCTTGAAGCTCCAGTACAATAGCACGGATGAACAGGTTGCTGACGTGTTGACCAAACCTCCATCTTGTGTAAAGTTTGAACACTTTCGAGATAAGCTTGGTATAGTCCGAAAGGACCCTCCCTAAAAGGGGGAGTATATATATTTATTCCTTGCTTCTGACCTCGCTGTTAGACATAAAGCAAGATGAGTCATTGCTTCTGACTGAAATATCCCTGATCCAGCTGATCAAGATATTCGCTACTGTTTTAATGCTCTGGTGTGCAGATCTGATACATTGGGGTTTTCTGGATGCATTTTAGTCGTGTATGTGAGATGTTCTTTGGTTATTGTGGTTGCATGTTGGTTATTGCAGGTGCATGTGGATTATTACATGTGCATGTTGCATATTTAGTGTTTAACAATCATAAAAGGATGCATGCAAGAGTATAGAATGTCAGCTGCTCAATATCATGAATAATAACGGTTCAAGCATGAAAATACAATAACCTATTGGAAAAATAGAATCTAGACGTTAGTAAGATCTCCTGGATCTGTACTGGAATACAATCAAATAACAAAAATACCAGTGATCATAAGAAGATAGAAGATCTGATGCATGCACAGATAGATCGGCAAAAATGTGCAATTTCGACGAAATACGGTAACCGCTATCAGCTGAAAAACTCGATCTGAAGAACCCACTGTCATAATGTGCTCAGAACTGCTCCAATGAATGCGCCATGGTCTCTATACTGGAATGGACGTCTGTCGAAACTCGAATCGGACCTCTACGACACCGGATCTGGACCCCTGGGGGGTTTGCACCCCTCCTTGGATACTGAATGCGCCCCAAAAGATTCCACCGTCGGAATCGACTGCTATATGGATCAAAATGATCGTCTTGTCAAATGATGAAATGGGTCGGAAGGGTTTGGCCAGATCTGATAGGGAACACCTGTATGCAACGCCAAACGTCTGTCCGGAATGACTGCGCCCAAAATGGCTGGATGGATCGATCTGCAAGATTCCACCGTCAAAATCTGATGATGAATGGCTCAATGGAAGCGCCCTGGCTGGATCTCTACTGGGTCGAAACGAATCTGCAATCGGGACAACGGTCTACTGCAGATCTCTGAACCCTCAAAATGACTTGTGCCCTCCTTGGCTGAGCTGCGCCCTCCACAATAAACTCTCCTGAAATGAATGGTGAAATACCTGGATGGTATCTCCGATGGGCTAGGGTGTGTCTCTCAACACCGAAACCGATCAATGGTGGTGGTTTCCTCCAGAAATCCACAAAAGAATAAGGTCAGCTCTCCTACTCCTCTGGAAGCTCTCAACATCAAATCATAACAATGCATCCTGAATTAGGTTGCTTTACCCTTCCTTTATAGCTTCCCGAAACCCTAATTCGTTGTTGACCTTTTCCCTCCAAGTGACTTTTACTTTATTTTATTATTCCTT
>ML791104.1:195701-206001 GCA_009831015.1 Picea engelmannii | reverse complement strand
GGACCAAATCCCCTTTTGCGGATTGGTCATCGGACAATTGTAATAGGCAGAATAAGAAGTCGGCCCCAACAGTTATTATTGAGACCCAGAATTAAATTAAAGGTGGGTTTACCCACCCAGAGTGAGAGGTCGGCCCTGCCAATAAAGCCCCCTCACACGTGCCAGTCTTGTATATATAGAGAGGCTAGAGCCTCACTTCTACACACAACTCACTTGCTCATTCTCTTATGAGGCAAGCTGCAATTACCAGTTGGAGAGAGGGAGAAGAATGGCGCATCTTTTGGAGAGGACTATCTGTATTGGTTTGAGTTATCTCCTGAACATTGTATTGGCAATTTATGATAAGGAAGTTTTTGCTGGGTTTTCTTCCCCTAGAGGGTTTCCCAGGATAAATGTTGTGTCTCTTGTGAATGTGTATTTCTCAGTGATCTTGTTCTTATGTTGCTCTTATCTATTGAAATGCAAAGAACTATAATAATGGCATAAACATTAACAAAATTTGGTAGTTGTCCGAAAGAAAAGTGGTGATATCCACCTTTGGGTAGATTTTCGAAACCTTAACCAACTATCCTTGAAAGACAACTATCCCCTCCCAAATATGGAACATTTGTTACAAAGGGTTACAGGGGCAAGGGATGATGTCCATGTTGGATGGATTTTCTGGATACAACCAAGTCTTGCTCAAGAGAGAAGATCAGCTTAAAACGACATTTACCACACCATGGGGAACATTTATGTATTTGAGAATGTCGTTTGGCCTTATGAATGTCGGCACTACCTTTCAAAGGGCGATGGATTTTTCCTTTAGGGATCTCATTCATAAAATCATAGAGATTTACCAAGATGATCTCACAGTCGTATCAAAAGAGAGGAAAGACCACATATCACATGTTAGAATTGTTTTTGAGCGGTGTAGAAAATATGGTATCTCATTGAACCCTAAGAAATATCTCTTCGGGATAGATAAAGGGAAACTTTTGGGACACATAGTCTCGGAAGGGGGAATCTCTATAGACCTTGAGAGGGTCCAGTCTATTAACGATGTACGTCCCCCAACCAACAAGAATTCCCTGCAATCCTTTTTTGGAAAAATAAATTTCATTCGAAGATTTGTCCCAAACTTTGCCGAAAGGATAAAACCCATGAGTGCTTTATTAAAGAAGGATACGGTGTTTAAATGGGATGATAAGGCCATTAAATATTTTGAAGACATAAAGGATGCTATCTCCCAAGCCCCAATCTTGATCAGTCCTGACTATTCACGAGATTTCATAATATTCTCTTTTGCCTCCCAGGACACCATTGCAGGTGTCTTGCTGCAAAAGGATGCTGACGACTATGAACACCCTATAGCCTTCATGAGCAAAGTCCTTAGGGATTTAGAGCTGAATTATTCCATTACTAAGAAACAAGCTTACGCTTTAGTGAAATCCCTTAAGCACTTTAGAAACTACGTGGGTTATAACAAAATCAAGGCTTATGTTCCTTACCCGAAAGTGAAGGATGTTTTATCACAACAAGATTGTATGGGTACTAGGGGCAAGCGAGTCTCCAAAATCCAAGAGTATGACTTAGAGATAAAACCCACCAAGATTATAAAGGGACAAGGTCTAGCCCAGATGCTGACTGAGATCAACCAAGAGGCCATACAAATGGGAGAAAGTGAACAAATAAATGTGGTAGTCAGTGAATTAGAACATGATGAATGGTACTCCGAGATAATATACTACCTTAAGAATTTATCGTGGCCAAATCACCTAGTAGACTACAAAAGAAGGGCTTTGAGACTTAAGGCTATGAAATATTGTTTGACCGAGAATGGCCTTGGTTGGAAAGATCTTGATGGAGTTCTCCTTAGATGTGTCAATCAAGAAGAAGTTGATAAACTGTTGAAGGAATTACACTCTGGACTTTGTGGTGGACATTTCGTAGCCCGTACTACTGTCAACAAGATTCTAAGAGTCGAATATTATTGGCCAACATTATTTGTTGATACTCACTGATATGTCTGATCTTGCAAGCCTTGCCAATAATTTACTGGTAAACCAAAACTCTCAGCACAGCCTTTAAAACCCGTGGTAGTAGAAGCTCCTTTTCAACAGTGGGGGTTGGACTTTATTAGGGAATTTAATGACAATTCAAGTAATGGCTACCGGTGGATTTTAACAGCCACGGACTATTTTACTAGGTGGGTAGAGTCTATTCCCACAAAGAAGGCCACTGAGGAGGTAGTCATGAAATTTTTGGAGGAACGAATCATAACTAGGTTTAGTGTCCCGTCCAAGATTACCACAGACAATGCCAAGGCTTTCAAATCTCATGCATTAGCAGAATTCTGTTTCAAGTACGACATTGTTCTATCTCATTCCTCCAATTATTATCCACATGGAAACAAATTAGCAGAATCGAGCAATAAGAAGCTTATGAACATCATCAAGAATGTTGTGGGGGAAAACAAGAGGTCTTGGGATAGCACACTTAAATATGCCTTGTGGACAGATCGAATAGCAACAAGGACCTCAACAGGAAGGACCCCTTTTGAGCTAGTGTATGGGTTAGAAGCCAAACTGCCTGTGAACCTCCAAATCCCCATCCTTCATTTTGTTCAACAATACATTACCAACAGAGAAGCAATCCAAGGGCGAATTAACCAGTTAATAGAGTTGGATGAATCTAGAAGCACCACCCTAAACCAAATGGCAAGAAACCAAGAAAGGATCAAGAACACCTTCGATCACAAGACAAAGGAGAGGGATTTTTCCAAAGGAAATCTAGTGTTGTTATGGGATACGAGAAGGGAGAAACCAGGTATGCGCAAGAAGTTGGATGGACTATGAACAGGTCCCTACAAGATCATGAGTCCTGCAAGAACAAACTCTTTCAATGTAGGGACCATGGAAGGAGAAGCTTTGAAATTACTGGTGAATGCTATACACATCAATCATTACCACCCACCATCAGCAAGACAGGTAAGTACATGTAAGTAGATAGGCATTTGCATTCATTGTATATACCATTTGCATTTCATGCTAGAGTAGTTTGTATTTCCGTTTATATATATGATTGCTTTCATTTTCTGCACCATATATGAGCCAGGGGTGATATCACCACCGCAAATGATTACTAATAATATTCTGTTGAAATCAAGCATGTCACAAGTTATGCCAGAGATGTTGAGCTTCTCATGCACTCAATGGTGAGCACATGTCCCTGAGTTGGAGCCAGATGTTATCCCCTAGCCTAGGGATAACTAAGGAGATTATGTCTTGAGGCCCACAGGTCCTACAGATGGAGTATCGAGAGCCATATTGACTTGGGCCTGGCCCTGGAGGGCCCATCCTTCTTCTTCTTCAGCGCCTCCACCTTGTCAGCAGCAACAACATCCATCCCATCAGCCTGGTCCTTCAGCAGTAGTGGGTCTTGCTCCATGAGGTAATAAGTTTGGGTATCATGGTATGTGTCACTCTGATTCTCAAAACATTTGAATATGTGCATTTAATTCTTTTTACTTCTAACGTGTGCTTGGACCTTATGCCTTTCCACATGTCCTCACCTGGGGGGAATGACAGGATTCCCTAGCAAGCTAGTTCCCATAGGGTTTGAGTTGCCACTAGGGGAGTTCATGAAAGGTCATCGTCCGTTCCCACCATACTTACCACTTTTCATCTTTTTTCGTCTCATCCATCCCATAGATTGGTCCGGGCATTAGGTTTGCCAAGCTAGCAAAGGATTGTACCTTACCTTGTGGGAAGAAGGGGCTAAAGGCCCAGAGGGTAAAAGTAGTTGGCAAAAGACAAAAGCCAAAAGAATCAAACCTTCAGATGCTTTGCCCAGGGATCCCCGAGAAAGCAATAAAAGGTTTCTCAACAAGAAACAGAGGGACCCGTAAAAATAATAAAATCAAGACCTAGTTGGAGGATAGGGGGTCTCATCACGAGCCAACCTATTAGGTCCATGGGCATGTAGCAGTATGACACTACCATTCAGTTGGTCACCACGCCGGGGTAGTGGCTCTTGGTGGCATAGCCAAGAGAAAGGGGGTCTCATCACGAGCCAGCCTTCTCATTTCCATGAAATGCTTGTGGGTAACATTGTCACCACTAGTCACCATGCCAGGGCAATGTCCCCTAACTAGTCTCTTGAAAGAAAAAACAATAAGATAAAAAGATAAAAGGCATGGATGGGCTTGGAAACATTTGCATCCATGACAAGGTGCAGCTCACCCTCTTCAGAGGCACCCACAGGTAAGCCATACATTCCCCTTTCATCACCGCACCCATTGCTCAGACATCCCTTACCACCTCACCCACTTACATGGCATGGATTTGTCTTCACCCGAAAACAATCCACATCTAATGAGAAGTAGCCCAATAGGACATCCTAGTGTCCCCTCCAAACCTGGCTTGTAGAATGGCATAATGTCTTTGAGCACTTGTCTGGGAAAGGGGGTTTCATGCACATGTCTAAATAACTTGATTATTAGATGTGATTGACATTGTTATGATCCCTGTGCCTTATGAGCCCATGGAGAGCGTACTTCTTGTTGTTGTAGGGCCACGCCCGACAAACAGGTACACATGGGGAGATGATTAGTTCGGACCTCCATAGGGCTAAAAGCCCACCAGATGGATGTTGAGACCCCAGCCAGGGGCAGAGATAGATCAAAGGTTTTCATTGGAGAGAGAGCCTGACAGGCCTGGACCCAAGGGGGTCTTTCCCTTCTCACTATGATGTAGACCTTGGAAGGCCCATGACATCACCCAACGTTTTGGACACTTTGGAGGCAGTTGTGTGCCAATTGGCACTTGTGGTTTGATTCAAAGGTCCAAGGAGGCCTAACGTTTTGCTCCTGGAGGCCAACGTTGCCCTAAAAAGGCCTAACATCACCTTAAAAGGACATGACATCACCTTTTTTGCTTGATTTAAGGTTTTATTATGTCATTTAATGTAAAAACTAGATATTACATGTAACTAGCCATGTCAGCTTTATTGACCTAATTCTGGTCATTGAAACTATATAAATAATGGTTTTTACCCTTGTATGTTCGATCATCTTTCACTCACACTCGGTGAGGTCTGAAATTTGCACCCTACGTAGGGTTTATTGGCTGAAATTTTAGGCGCACTTGTTGAAGGAGGCTAATTTTGGACTATTTTGGCAATTTTCTTGGTGGAAGTGTTCAACTAGGGTTTTTGCTTGATGATTCTTGATGAATATAAGTAATATTTCTGCAATTCTTCTTAATTGAATGGTTATAGTTATGTTTATTTTGCATTTACATTAAAATTATGAAATTTCTAGTTTAAAACCATAGGAAGCCAAGCACATGTTATTGTCCTTGCTTTAAGAGCTTTTACCTACTAGATTTTGCCAAGAAGCCGATTTTTCTTGAAGTTTTTGCTAGAGGCCTTGCCATTGCAACACCCTAGCACTTTTGCTTCATCCAAGCCATCATTTGCTTCATCTTTGAACTAAAGAAGGAGGAAAACTACTAAGGCCTAGGGTTACCTACACCTTAGTAGCTATTTTCCCCCTAGGGTTTAGTAGTTGAAGCCTTGGGTTACCAACAATTCAACTATTAATCTATCTTGTCTTTGGCTCTCCTACTATCACCCTTTTCCTTCAACATTTGTTGCCACCTAATAGACTCCATTTGCCCTAAAGGCATTAATCTGAGACTTCCTATTGAGTGATTGACCAAAAAAACTATTAAAACCTACACCTTAAGCCTTCTACTAACCACTTCTAACATCAGAATAGCCTAACCTACTAACTGTGTTGTTGATGTTACTAAAGTAAGCTACAACCATATTTTGCAGCATTAAAAGCATCTAAAAGCAATTGAAAAAGTTCATTAATGCATTACCTTACTTGCTTTAGACAAATGCTAGTATTCTGATGTTGATGATTGATTATTCTTAGTCATTTTGAAGCTATATTAAGACATTTATTGTGAAGTTATTGTCTTTTAAACATTGCTTCTACAAATTTCTGTTTACTTCACCATTATATCAGCCATTGCTTTTATTGATGAAGTCCGTGGTTTTATGAAGTACTAACAGCAAGTTGTACTTGCAAAAAACATATTTTCTTATTGCTTTGTTCCGGGCAGGTACATCTTGATATTTCACTACTTCATTGGTTAAAACCCCGAGACTTTCTGATCAGTGATGACTTGTGAGAGGGGACCTTTTAATAGACATCTTAACTTTGCCTTCTCAAACCCCCAGGTCACCAGGGACGTCTCCCCTAGACCATCAACCCTAAATAGAAAGAAGCATCCTATTGAGGTGACAGTGATAAGATAACCTCAAGTTACGCCAATTTGCTCTCTGTTAACCTTTCCTTTGATCGAAGTACACATTGCACAATAACAGGCTACACATTTCATTCTTGAAAAAGTAACTCAAAAGGCAACCAACATTGCAGAAATTTATATGAAATAAATTGCTAAGCTACATGGTGTGCCTAAGGCACTAGTGTCAGATCGAGATCCCAAGTTTTCCAATTTTTGGAAGGGGTTGTTTAAAGGATTTGGGACCAATTTGAATTTTAGTACAACATATCACCCAGAATCAAATGGACAAGCAGAAAGGATTAATCAAATAATTGAGGATATGTTGAGAATGTATGTAATGGACAAGCCTTCTAGGTGGGAGGACTATATCCATTTAGTTGAGTTTGTTTACAATAATGGGTATCAAGAATCATTGAAGATGAGCCCGTTTGAAGCATTATATGGCAGAAAATGCAACATACCAGTAAGTTGGGATAATCCAACGGACAAAGTCATGATTGGGCCAGAATTGTTAAGCGAAATGGAAGAACAAATGATAAAGATCAAGCAGAATTTGGAAGTTGCACTAGATAGGCAGAAGAGCTATGCCAATAAAAGAAGAACATGTGGAGAATTCAAAGTGGGAGAGCATGTGTTTTTAAAAGTTAAAGCCAAGAGAAGCTCGTTGAAATTGGGAAGTTGTCCAAAATTGTCAGCGAAATATTGTGGACCTATTGAGATCTTAGAAAATATGGGGCCAGTTGCATACATGCAAGCATTACCTGCATCCATAAGAATTCATAACGTGTTCCATGTGACTATTAAAAAAGTATGTACCTGACCCTAATCATGTGATTGATTGGAATGGGATCCAGGTGGAACACGAAGGGGATTTCTGTGTGGAACCAGTACACATCCTAAACCAGAAAGTCCAACTACTCAAAAACATAGTCATTGGCTTGGTAAAGGTTCAATAGACCTGCTACAGTTCTAAAGATGCTACGTGTGAGCATGAAAAAGCCATGTGAGAAGCATACCCACAATTTTTTGCAAATTTTGAAGAAAATTGAATGTATCATAAGCGAATGAAGACCCCATCTTGGTAGCTAGAGTTCCTAGAGCCACAACTCTGAGATTTCTTGTCCAACCAATGTGTGGGTTGAGGGGAAAGGGAGTTGTTGGTTGGAATTTCTATGTGAGTCATTAAGTTGTGGAATTATCAAGCATTCTAATGCAATATTTTTATAAATATCAATGTGTAAATTGTATGGTTATATGCACTGAGGACAATGCAGTTTGTAGTGGGAGAAGAATGTAACACCCCCGTTTTCAAACTCCAAACTAGCGTTGTATATTGTAAATGTAATGTATGACCGAGAGCCAAAGCGATGTAATATGTAAATGATACAAATTTAAAATAATGAATAAAATGTATCGCCAACTGCAAACAGACACAGGCAAAGATTTGGGGCCTAAGTATCCACAATAGAGGGATGGGGTCTATTATCCCCCACTTTCAGGGATAATTAGGAGATCATGTCTCGAGGCCCACAGATCCTAGAAATGAAGTACCGAGAGCAGGATTGACTTTAGCATGGCCTTGGAGGGCCCACCTTTTCCTTCTTCCAACATCTTTATCTTGTCAGCAGTAGCAGCATCCATCACCATCGACTTGGTCCTGTGTCAGAGAAGGTTCTTGCTCCATGAGGTAATTAGTCTAGGTATCATTGTATGTGTCACTTTGATCATCAAAACCATTGAATGTATGCATCTAATTCATTTTATTTCTAACAACTGCTTGGATCTTACACTTNGGGGGGATTGACAGGGTGCCCTAGCAAGCCTGTGTTTGTAGGTTTTGGTTTGCCACTGGGGGGATTTCTGAAAAGCCATCGTCCACTCCCATCATAGCACCACTATTTCATCCTGTTTCCCGCTCACTTGTCCCATTGCACTTGTCCAGGCACTCGGTAGACCTATTTTCAGGACTGCACCTTATCTCGAGGGAAGAAGGGGCTAAAGGCCCAGAAGGTAAAAGCAAGCTGGTAAAAGATAAAAGCCTAAAAAATGAAACCTCGAGATGCTTCGCCCAAGGATCCCCGAGAAAGCAATAAAAGGCTTCTCAGCAAGAAACAAGAGGGACCCGGAAAATAATAAAACAAGACCTAACCAGGGGATAGGGGGTCTCATCATGAGCCAGCCTATTAGGTCCATGGGTACCTAGCAGTATGACATTGCCACCAACTAGTTACCACGCCAGGGCAGTGACCTTTGGTTGCATGGCCAAGGGAAACAGGGTCTCATTACGAGCCAACCTTCTCATTTCTGTGAAAGTACTTGTGGGTAACGTTGTCATCACTGGTCACCACGCTAGGGCAGTGTCCCCTGATTAGCTCTTGAACAAAAAGAGTAAAAAGCAGTAAAAGATAAAAGAATGAAAAGAATAAGAATAAAAGGAAAGAATGGGCTTGGAAAAAATGCATCTAGGACAAGTACATCTCGCCTTCTACAAAAGCACCCACAGGTAACATTTTTTTGCATCCTTGGCCTTCATTACACCCACCTTCCTGGACATCCCCTGACCACATCACCCACTTACATGGCTTGAATGAGGTCTCTTCCGGGAACTTTCCTTTTCCGGTGGACACTAGCCCAATAGGACGCCTTGTCCTTTTCTTCAGACTTGTATTGTAGGCTTGTGTAACGTCTTTGAGCTATTGACTGATGTATTAGGGGTTTTATGCACATGTTTAATAATATTGATGATGAGATGTGATTGACATTTCTATGATCCCTGTGACTGATGAGCCCGTGGAGGGCGTAGCTTTTGATGTGCAAGACCATGCCCAACGGACAGGTGCCATTTGGATTGGTACACATGGGGAGATGATCAGTTCGGACCTCCATGGGGATGAAGAGCCCATCAGGTGGATGCTGAGACCCCATCAGGGGTAGAGACAGGACGAAGATGGATCAGAGGCTTTGCACCAGAGGAGAAGAAGACGTTCCACCAGAGGCACTTTGGCAGAGCTTGACCTAGGGGGATTGGACCCTCTTCCATTGAACGTTGGCCTTAGAAGGCTTGGGACGTCACCCTTGATGACCATGATGTCATCCAGCCTATTGGACGTCTTGGGAGGCAGATTGGGCAGTATTGGCATGTGTGGCATTGTTATCACTGAAATTTCGTCCGCACATGGCGACAAGAACTCCACATCGTCAAAACAGGACTGGAGTCATTCATGGCACAGGATTAATTCCACAGCATTGCAAAAGGGTAAAAAACTATACAAAATGACCAAAAATTTGAAGGGCGCTTTACAAAACCCGGGTGCACGTGCATATGCGCGTAACAACAACGTACAATGCGCGCTTCAGCGCACGATGCGTGGCTGTTGGGCGAAAAACCCGCGCGCCTGCTAAACGGTGCATTTATTGAAATTGGTCGGCCTCCCAACCACTAATGGATCGGCTCCCAAGTCGATTTGACACCAAATCCGAGCTCAATCCTCATGGTGGGCTGGTCAAAGACCTAATTGAGCCCTAAAGAGCCCCTTTTCACATTCTAAAGAGGCTGCATAATAACCCAATGCTTGGCTATAAAAAGCCATGAATAACCACCATTTTCTCAAGGAATTCTTTGTATTGTTATGCTGCTGAGATTGCTAAGGACTCATTCTTTGGCAATAAACATCACAAGCTACATTTCATAGAGCTATTCACCCCTCACTTGAGTGAATAAGCTTGGAGTTCTTTCACCCACATTTTCATCTTTTCATTGTAAAGAGAGCAAGCTTTGAGGGCCTCAAGAGCCTTCCATTGGAGAAAGAAGGGACCCAAGTCCCCTTTCTTCATTGTGCCTTTGGATTTCATCAATACATCAGCTTATACATTGGTGATATTGGTCCATTTGTCTCTATTTTTCATTTTTCTACATGCTCATAGTTTTAATTAGTTTTAGTTTGATTGTTGTTTATAACCTTGTTGTTTCTCTTTCTAACCTTTTACCTTACAGCTGTCAT
>ML791104.1:168037-192808 GCA_009831015.1 Picea engelmannii | reverse complement strand
CATGAGTGGCGTAGGCGACGTAGTTTGTGTAAAGCAGAAACCACCAAACAACAATGTCTTGACTGGTTTCTTAGATCACTTGTCTCTCTCCTTGGTAAGGATGTAGCTTCCACCTTCCCACAATATGAAGAGGAAGCCATCAGTAAAGCCCAGCAATATGACCTCATTTACGCACAGTCAGGATACTTGTACACAGTACTTCCTGATATTTCGAAACCTGTGCCATTTGGTCAAGACAAACCGGGGATGTCACACTCAGCAGACGGACTAATAGGTGCCACCACACACCATAGTCCACAACCCCAACCACCACCGATGTATGGAACGCCTCAATACCCACCAACATATGGGGGCACTTCTTATTACCCCCCACCCCCTTACCAACAGCCATACCCTGTTGCTACACCTCCACCCATTAGTGGACCGCCACCGACACCTCCCATACATCCACCTCTTCCAAGCACCAGTGGTCCCCCCTCCACATCACCATATAGTACTAGTGAAAGTGCCACGCCTTCCTATGTACCTTATGGAGCAGCACCACCACAGAATCCCTACTTCCCCTTTCCTGGTCCTCCACAACCCATGGCTCCCCCACATCCTCATACGGGGGTAAATTTTGTTCAACCCTCTGCTGCTCAACAATATCAAAATTTTGAACAGTTGAACACAGCCAATCCATCTCACCCCTCAAACAACCCTAAGAGGAAAGGACGGAACAGGAATAACAACAATCCTGGTCAAGGCAGGAATCAACCCCCACAGCATCAACCCACTGGGGGCAACCAGAACCAAGGGAACCAAAACCCCCAAGAGGGAAACAACAACAAACGCCAAGGGCAAAATACTGTTAAAACCATCCACCCTTGTGCTCTTTGTGGAGTATATGGTCATTACACTCACCATTGCCCACAGATCGTTGATTTCAAAAGATTGAAAGACTCTGGAATCCTTCCCCCTTCTCCTGCGCAACCTGCTCCGCAGCAGGCACAACAACAATATGCGTAACAACCCCCTCCCGTCGTGCTGCAAAATCCTATCCCACATCAAGGTGTGATAAACACCCAACAAGACACACAGCATCCTCCACCTCAGGTGGGCCAATACCACAATCCCAACAATCCAGCAGAGTGAACAATTCTCCTCACCAGTGAGGAAGAAATCCTTCTGCAAACACGCAATCGTCAGTATCCTGCAACAACTGAGTCTACTCCTACATCTCCAGAAACAAACCAGACACCGACAGGACCTCCGTTGGTGATCCCTCGCCCTTCTGTTGAGCCACCATTACGCATCCCTCACATCCCATTGCGTAGGAATGTCCACAACCCACAGGCTAGGGTAGCTCATAACTACAGCTTGGTAGAGGACTTAGCACAATCCCCGACTGCCATGTCAGTTTTGGAAGTCCTCCAAACTTGTCCCACTCAACGAAAATCACTACTTTCCGCCTTGGGGGCAGTCGACCCCGCCGATACTCGACTCATCACCTTCGACCTCGATAGTTGCGAACCACGTCTTCCCGCCACAGTTGCTATTCAAATACCAGTCAAAATATGGAACATCACCGTCCATCGGTGTATCATCGATGAAGGGGCATCTACATGCATCATGTCCAAAACTGTATGGCATAAACTTGGTTCCCTGGAACTGATACCTTCCACCATCACCTTACAAGCTTATGACGGACGACCATCCTCTCCTGAAGGGCTCTTCCAAAATGTCCCCATGGAACTCGGGGGCAAAACTATTCTCATTGACATTGAATTTATCGACGCTCAGCTCGATTACAATATCTTGCTCGGACGTAGCTACATGTATGCTATGAAGGCAGTGGCATCATCCGTCTTTCGGACAATCATGTTCCCTCACAATGGAAAGATTGTAACCATTGACCAAGTCTCACATTACGAGCCAAACCCATCTGCCAGCCTCGACAACATTCTTCCTCTCATTCACACCAACAAAGACGTATATCCACTCATAGAGATGGGTCCTGGGATTTTTAAAGATCCATCCTTGTTAGGGACGTACCATGGAGCTCCACCACTCCTTCCCCCTAGTCAAGTATGCATCATCACTCACCAGGAGGATACTCATCCTCCTCAGGAGGCTTCAGTCATTCCTGATGTCTCAACAGTCGCAGCGCCACTCCCACAGGAGCCTCCTGCGCATTCGTCGACACCCACAGTCCACGAATCCACATCCCCTCAAGGGCCTAGTCCCATTTGGGAGACAGTTTCTCGACCCCTCACTAAAATTCCCTTCTTTTACCCTCCACCCGGTATAGAAGCTTTCCAGGTAGCAGCAACCCTCACACTACCCAATATGGTGTTAGCAATCCCAGTGTGGTACTTACATCCACCTGAGATGGTCCCTCGCCCACAGGCAGGACTCCCCATGACGATTCCTGTTCTTACTCCCAATGCCCCCACAACTCCCATACTCCCTACTCCCCCTGCTACAGCCGGGGGCAGGCGAACAAAGAAGGAGCCCACAACTCCACTTCCTCCGCGCATCCCACCACCTTGCGCATTGTGTGACAAAGAGGGTCACCAAACCAACAACTGCCCATCACTACCGGAATTACGGAATTTGATTCCCCCCAATTCAACCCCCACACCATCCATTACTACTGCTACCACTCAACCTTCCAGTAGTAAAGGGTCGAAGACCAAATTCGCGTGTGCCATCTATTCTGAGTATGGCCATTACACCCATCATTGTCCAGCACTGCCTCGTTTTCAGCAGGCATTAGCTATCATAAGCCGAGACTTTCAGAACAACCCATGCCCTGCTACGTCCTCCACAACACCTATCACTGACATTCGCTATGTCACTACTTCAGTCAATGAACGCATGAGATGCCCTTGCTCTCTTTGCGATTCACTGGCTCATTTTACATAACAATGTCCGATGATCATCGCATATCGGCAACGTCAATTAGCTCTGCTGCACCGACCCGCAGAGGCAGTCATTGACCTTACTTCGCCACTGCCAGATCTACACGTCATTTCTCCCAAGCCCGAGGCACTCCCTACGCCTCCATGGTTCTTAGATGACGTATCTGAGGATTTACCCCGTAACCCACCCAACTCTCCTGTCCATTCCTCGACGAAGACTCTCCATCCCACTACTACAGGTACCCCTCAGTACCTCAATATATGGTTTATGTCGAGTGAACCCTCACCATCTCCTAGCGATACCCCCTATCTTTCTTCAGCAGGGGGCACTCACACTATCACTAAGATCACTCCTCACGATCCATTATATTCCCGTCATTTCCAATGCGACGAAGAAATATTGGAAGAGCTACAATGCCTGGACTCCCCCTGGGACGCACTACATCATCGTGCACTCTTCCTTCCGCAGGAAGCCCTCATGCCTCCTAGCCACAATCCCATTTTCGCGGTTGAAACCAAAGATTTTATCCCATCAGGGACTATCGATTGGTTCAACAATCCCATTCCTGCACCTGACGCTTTTGAAGAAGGTAATCTGGCTAACATTTCCCCCACCATCAAAATCGACATTTCCATTAAACCGGGCATCGTCGAAGAGATCATCATTGGAGCTGCTTGCACTCCTTAGGAAATTGTCGCATATAAAGCCCTCTTCCAGGAATTTAGGGATATCTTCACCTGGTCATACACGGAGATGCCTGGCCTTGACCCCTCTATCGTCGAACATCGCATCGACACCTGGCCCGACATCACACCAGTTCGCCAAAAACAGTGACCGTTACACCCATCCAAGGCCGCGACTATCAAAGCTGAAATTGACAAATTGCGTACGGCCGGATTCATTTACCCCATCGCTTATACGTCATGGGTTTCCAACCCTATACCCGTCGACAAAAAACATGGATCTATCCGCGTTTGCACCGATTTTTGCGATCTCAACAATGCATGTCCCAAGGACAACTTCCCTACGCCTTTCATCGATCAGATTATCAACGACTGCACCGGCCATGAGGTTCTCTCCTTTATGGACGGATTCTCAGGCTATAACCAAATTCAAATCCACCTAGCCGATCAGTACAAAACCGCATTCATTACCCCATGGGGTACGTTTGCATATCGTGTCATGCCCTTTGGCCTCAAAAACGCTGGCGCAACTTTTCAGCGGGCCATGACATACATCTTTCATGATCTGGCTGCAATCATCCTCGCCTACTTGGACGACCTCACCGCTCGTTTTCTAAAAAACGCACCCAACACCTCGATGATTTACGAATCATCTTTCAACGGTGTCGTCAGTACAACATTCGCTTGAACCCTCTCAAGTGTGTGTTCTGCGTCACCGCAGGGTGCCTTCTTGGTTTTATCGTTTCACAAAGCGGTATCACCGTGGACCCCCTCAAAGTCAAAGCCATCACCAAAATTCCACCTCCTCGGAATTTACGGCAACTTCAGAGTCTACAGGGCAAAGCCAACTTTCTTAGACGCTTTGTTCCTGATTACGCTATACGCGCACATGGTTTCCTTCGCTTACTGCGTCACGACATCCCTTTTCATTGGGACGACTATGCCCAATAGTCGTTTGACGATCTTAAGGCAACACTTTCCAATGCACCTTTGATTAGTGCGCCTGACTACAATCGCGACTACATCCTCTACGTATCAGCCTCAACTATATCAGTAGCCAACGTCCTCATCCAGCTCGGAGATGACAATCATGAACACATCATTTACTACGTCAGTAAGAACCTCTTAGGACCACCCCTGAAGTACAAACATGAAGAGAAACTAGCTCTTGCAGTTGTCCTCGCAGTCCAGAAACTGCGTCACTACATTCTGCTGCGCACCACCAAGGTCATCGCAGATTCCAACCCTATGCAATATTTGCTCAGCCGTCGCCAAGTGAACGGAAAATTCGCTCGATGGATCGTTATCCTTTAGGAGTACGACCTCGAGTTTTCGACACCAAAAAGTAAGAAGGCCCTCGTTCTCGCCGAACTTGTCACGGCCCTTCCCTCTGACACACCCAGTACCCCCGTCAATACTGACTTTCCCAACGAACATCTCTTTTACATCGCTTCCGACGATCCTTGGTATGGCGACCTCCTCGTCTACCTACGAACTCAAAAGTTCGATAATCACCTATCACGAGATGATCGTCGGCGCATTCGCCATCAGGCCCCCCACTATCTCCTCATCGGTGACACCCTATATCGACGCGACGTCGACACCATTCTTCGTCGCTGCTTGACTATTGACGAGGCCGACAGAGTCTTAAACGACTGCCACAACGGCGCCTGTGGGGGCCATCTTTCGGGCATCGCCACGACTCAAAAGATTATCCGGGCCGGTTACTTTTGGCCTACCCTGTTTCATGATTGCATTCATGCCGTGAAACGATGTGAGCAATGTCAGCTCTATGCCAACAAAGCCCGTGCTCCCCCCGCTCTTCTTCACCCCGTCATTTCTGCAGGCCCCTTTTGTAAATGGGGCATTGAATTTATGACTTGTAATCCCCCATCCAACAATGGTCACAAATACATTGTTGTCGCCATCGATTACTTCACCAAATGGGCTGAAGCTATGCCCACCTTCAACAACACCGCTGACACTGCAACGCGTTTTTTCTTCAACCACGTCATATCCCAGTTCGGAGTACCACTCCAACTAGTTTCTGATCATGGGAAACATTTTGAGAATGAGATCTTTGTCGAACTCTCATCTCGCTTAGGCTTCTCTCACGAGTTTGCCTCACCATACTATCCTCAATCAAACGGATAGGTCGAGGCAGTGAACAAAGTCCTCAAGACCATGTTACAACACACGGTTAATAAACATAAAACCAATTGGCATCATATGTTATTTTCCGGGCTATGGGCTTATCGAACGGCAGTCAAGACCGCTACCGGTTTCACGCCATTTCATTTAGTCCATGGGGTCGAGGCAACTCTTCCCATCGAGTGCGAAATTCCCACCCTTCGTACCGCAATCGAGATTTTACCTGACACTGCTCCAATGGAGCAGCGCTTGCTGAACTTGGAATCTCTAGATGAAGATCGCCAATCCTCATTGCAGAATAACGAGGCAGCCAAAAAACGATCCAAAGCTACCTTCGATCGCCATGTCAACCTTCGCTCATTTCTCGAAGGGGACCTTGTCCTCGCCTATGATATCGCTCATGATACCTTTGGCCACAACAAATTCGAATCACTGTGGCATGGCCCTTACATCATCCAACATTGCCTCACCAAAGGCGCATACATCCTAGCCTCCCCCGAAGGCCTCACGCTCAAAGAACCCGTCAATGGGTTATACCTCAAGAAATTTTATGCTTAAATGTAGTCATGCTACTTTAGGTCATTTTTTCTTTTCTAGCGTTTTTAATCTTTTTTCCCTCATCTAAACTATCCTTTGTGCTGTTGACAGATGCCTCCTCCACCAGCTTACCACATTGGTTACGCCGACGGTGCCAGCCGAACACAAAATCTCACTTCGGCTGCTTGGGCTCTCTACACCCCTTCACATGAAATGCTACATTCCAGCGACATCTGTTTAGGACCAGCAACCAATAACCAAGCCGAATACACTGTTGTCATTGGCCTCCTGATCGACGCCCAACATCATCATATTCGTCACCTTAGCATTTTCCTCGACTCCCAACTAGTCGTTCTTCAACTCAACAATGTGTACCGTGTACGCGATCCGTGCCTCTTTCGCAAATACCTGCAGGTTAGATTATTATCTCGACATTTTGATTCCATTACATTTACACATATTCCAAGAGAATTGAATCAAATAACAGATGAAATAGCTAACATAGTCCTAGATTGGCATATATCACATCAAGCTACACACACATAAAATATCGCATATATCCTGTCACAGCATATAGATAGAATCAACATCAACACAAAAAATACATGTAAACCACATTTGGATCTCAAAAAGGTGTATACTCATATATATATCAAGGCCTCACCGGCCATCCGAATGTTTACATACAACACAAATACATCGGCCCTCCGGCCCGTACCACATCTTGGTACAAAAATCGGCTCACCAGCCTATCAAAAACAGTATACAAAATACATGATACAATCAGGGTGCCTCTATCACACCCCCAGCTGCCCCTCCCTCAGGAGGAGGTGGTGGCCCACCCCTACCTGCCCCAGGCGGTGGTGGTGGAGCACCTGCAGGACCCTCCTGCCCCGGCGGCAGGCGTCCACTGGTCATGGCGGCCAGCACAGCTGCTCGGCGCATGATCGACCGCCATGGTGGTGGTAACCCTATACACTGCTCCAGGAACTCCTCGTCCTGGATACGGATCCACATGCCCTCAGGCACGTCCCGAAACATCATCTCAAAACGACGGCGTATATCATCCAAATCTCCTCCGGCTGCCGCCGGAGGAGCATGTGATGGCCCCGCACCAGGGTCATCAAATCGGCGCCTCCTCGCCGGTCTCGCAGGATCTGCAAGTCACCCCGCAGCCTCATCCCGTCCGCGTCTCTCTCCACGTGGAGGCATCACCTCTGGCTGCACCGGCGGTCTGTACAACTCCACCTCGCGCCCACAAGGTGTCAAATCTGCACATACACAAAACAAGCAACAAACAGATCGTATCAGTGTCTATACATCATACATATAACCTGGTATATCAAAATCACAGCATAAATCAAAACATGCAAAAACTCAACATACCTCGATGGTTGAACACCTCCCCAGGAGGCAACACCATGTCCGGGTCCCCCCGGAAGTCCACCCCAGCATAGGGGTACTGCAATATAACCTGCGGCATCTGCCGCCATATCTGCACCGCCTGCGCAGTAAAGTTCTCCCGGAATCACTCAATCTCCTCTGGATCTGCTCGAAAACTCACTGTAGCAGCAGGTACAAATGAGGTGGCAATGTGGGCCCTACAGCTATATATAGGCCTTTTGCCAAACTTCCACTCACCATTCCGGGAGCACACGGCGTCCATTTTTCGAACCGTCTTCAGCCACAGGATCAGTGTCCCGCCACCTACATCATGACTGTCCCTGGGCCGCTTTTCATCCCGAGCCCCCGGGGCACCCTTTTTTCATATCATGGCCAGGTACACGCGCGCATTGTCACATTTATCTAATACATGTTCATATTTGTTATTATCTTCAGATATTGTTCACTTTGGGTATTTGGTTGTTTTGTGTGCAGGTACTTGATCGTCATCTCTTCACATCATTCCTTCAGGTATATACTCAGCACTGGCATATAGTCTCTCTCGCTGTATTGCATTTACATTCCCAGTCACACCCTCTGATTTTGGCCTTTAGGATACCCATTTCCGGCTCTGCAGTACTCACACCTCTATTTTTTTGCATCTACGGTACTGGTACCCGGTAGCTTTATTACCCACATGAGTTGTCTCATTCATAGCACCTTTTTGCACTTATGACACTCATGCTGTTCTTCATTACCCTTTAGGGATGGGAGTCCCAATAGCCTTTCATCATGTTGCAGACCAACCACATACTCCTTCTCCTCATTTTGCTAGCTTTCCCACATGGACTCCCAGATCATCGCTTTATGCTTCAGTTCTTTTTACCTGCACATCCGCAGGATCATGAACCCTCCATTTCATCCACCATCAGTTTGCCCATCTGCGAACCTATCTTCGTTTCACCTACCTCATACAGAAACTTGCCAATGGGGCCCCCACCCTTCATCAGTTTTCCAAGAAATTTTTTCCCTCCCTGGGGCACTCATTTCACACTGGGGCACCCGTTTCTGTATTTGTACATTTTTCCCAAAATTATTTATTATTTACTGTACAAACGCCTTTATTTCCAGTTATTTACTTTTTTCGTCACCGTTGGCAAACTGCTTTCCTTTTGGCCACACGCAACCCATGTCACCCTTGGTTGGAGCATTACTCCTCATTTACCCTCGCTGGCATCGTCTATATCTTCAGAGTACTACCCAAGTCACTTACCATTTATCCTCTGAATTTTTTCACCTTATCCCGCCTCTGGCACAACTTATCCTCGGTCTTGGCGTCCCCCTGACACTCGACCTTGTCACACGGTTGCGGCCACTGTTCATCTCATACATTCTCCAGCCAAGGGCAGTCTTGAGTCTTCCCACTTCTTGAATTCGTCCATGTACCTCTGTCACTTCCTCACCACAGTAGATTCCGTGAAGCCCTTTGCTTCTGGGAGTCGCGTCCCCCTTTTTGTCGACATCAACACAATTTTTCAGAAGGGCGACAGTATCTTGATTCTCATTTGCCATTTAATGAGAGATCTCAGACGACACAGGGGGAAACACCATTGCTCCCTGATGTCGTTGACCCCCATAACATTCGACGCCAACACTTTCTCATGTTGCGGTGGGTCTTACTTTGCGACTATTGCAGTTTTTATTATCAGTTGCCAAAGACCTCTGAACTTGGTAGGGCCACCAATGCCCACATCACCATCGCTGTTTATTTCCGCGACCATTACCTATGGTTCAGAGTATGTTCCTTTGCAGAATTGTCTTCTGCCTTTATCATTCCGCCCCCGAGGGCGCTGCAGTTGTCTACACCAACATTTCCTTCATATTTTTTCAGAGTTACATCATACGAGCATGGGGCATGCCCGCCTCGTTTGTACACAGTTGTATATTGTTACGCACCTTATGGAAGGTCGGGTTCTATCGGTTCCTTCCTTATCCAAAGGATTGCTCTACACGGTCCCACTCTTGCTCTCCCTTACAACACCATTCTTAGTAAAAGAAACATTGATGGATTTCGGCTATACGTTTTTCTCCTAACCTCATCCATCAGGGGGCATCTGTTATCACTGAAATTTCGTCCACACATGGCGACAAGAACTCCGCATCGTCAAAACAGGACTAGAGTCATTCATGGCACAGGATTAATTCCACAACATTGCAAAAGGGTAAAAAACTATACAAAATGACCAAAAATTTGAAGGGCGCTTTACAGAACCCGGGTGCGCGCGCATATGCGCGTAATAACAACGTACAATGCACGCTTCAGCGCACGATGCGTGACTGTTGGGCGAAAAACCCGCGCGCCTGCTAAATGGTGCATTTATTGAAATTGGTCAGCCTCCCAACCACTAATGGATCGTCTCCCAAGTCGATTTGACACCAAATCCGAGCTCAATCCTCATGGTGGGCTGGTCAAAGACCTAATTGAGCCCTAAAGAGCCCATTTTCACATTCTAAAGAGGTTGCATAATAACCCAATGCTTGGCTATAAAAAGCCATGAATAACCACCATTTTCTCAAGGAATTCTTTGTATTGTTATGCTGCTGAGATTGCTAAGGACTCATTCTTTGGCAATAAACATCACAAGCTGCATTTCATAGAGCTATTCACCCCTCACTTGAGTGAATAAGCTTGGAGTTCTTTCACCCACATTTTCATCTTTTCATTGTAAGGAGAGAAAGCTTTGAGGGCCTCAAGAGCCTTCCATTGGAGAAAGAAGGGACCCAAGTCTCCTTTCTTCATTATGACTTTGGATTTCATCAATAGATCAGCTTATACATTGGTGATATTGGTCCATTTGTCTCTATTTTTCATTTTTCTACATGCTCATAGTTTTAATTAGTTTTAGTTTGATTGTTGTTTATAACCTTGTTGTTTCTCTTTCTAACCTTTTACCTTACAGCTGTCATGCCTAGCAGAGCCCAACTGGGCATGTAAGCACTCATTATTTGCTCACCAAGTGACGAATTGGGTGCAAACAAGCATGATGGAGGAGCCCAAGGAGGGCTAACGTTTTGCTCCAGGATGCCCCATTTGCCCTAAAAGGGGCTAACGTCTCCTTTGGAGGGGCTTCATGTCTCTTTTCAGCTTGATTAGGGTTTTAATTTGATAATTTAATGTAAAACAATATGATTTTAGTATTTTGGCCTTGTCAGCCTTTTACATGACCTAAAATGTAAAATTAGGTCATGGTATAGTATAAATGAAGGATTTTCACCTTCAGTTTTTCATCAAAACTTACTCACTCCATAAGGAGGTCTAAAATTTGCGCCCTATCTTGGGTTATTGGTTGAAGGAGGATTATTTTGGCATGTTTTGGCATTTCTCTTGAAGGAAGGTGTTACAACTAGGGTTTGCATTGATATTTATTGGTGATATGTAAGTAATTTTCTGCAAAACTTCTTGAATGAATGGTTGTAGTTTCATTTCTTGCATATGTTTATGAATTTTTTTGAATAAAACCCTAGGTGACAAGCACACAAGTAGGTCCTTGTCTCATGTCCCCTTTGAGAGAAATTTTCAGCGATTGAAGAAGAAGAAGGCATAGTCATTGCTACACTCTCTTTCTCTCTTCATTTATTGCTAGTTGTACTATCTATAAGCTAAGAAGAGAGAGACGCCTTAAGCCTAGGTCTATTACACTTTGGGCCGATTTTTTTAGGGTTTTGCTAAAAGAGCCTTGGTGTAGCAACACTCTTCATCATCAAACCCTCTAGTCTTGGTTTTATGCTTCATCTTTCAACTAGCCATTTTTCCATTTGAGTTAAGGAAGGAGGAGAGATCACAGAGGCCTAGTTCACCTACACCGAAGTGACCCTCTCTCCCCTAGGGTTTTGACTTTGGGGCCTTGTTTCAGCAACACCTCAAAGCCTTTCCCTTTAGTCCTTAGCCGTTGCCTCCTTTAGCTCTTGCGTACTTCACCTTTTGACTCCATTAACCCTAAGGCACTGATCTGAATACCTCTTGTGTTGAAGTGAATTTGATCAAAACTACTCTCAATACATTGAATGAAACCCTAACTACACTAACCCTAGCTTACAAACTAACCCTATTTGACTAAGTGTTGTTGTCATCTTCAGCTATAAATCATTAGTTTAGCTAGACGTTTTCTTTATGAGCAATTGAATAATGATTAGAGGCATTAATTGAGTGAAGTATTGATTTATTGCATTGAATGCCACGTTATTCCAACATTTATTGAAGTGATATTATTTCATTGTTATTTTATAAACATTGACTTCGTCAATATTTATTGTCAAATTGCTTATATGTTTATCAGATAGTCACTTATTTATATGAAGTACTAACCCATTGAGAAAGCTTGCATATATCAGTTTATTTTTGCTTTGTCTCAGGCAAGTGTATCTCTTTCGGGGGTTTTACTTTATTGGCCTTTTGGCCAGACTATCTGCTCGGTGGTGACTTATGAGGGGGGAATAGTTGCTTTATCCTTTAATCCTTTGCCTTCTCAAAACCCCAGGTCATTGGGGATGGTCTCCCTTGGGCCTTACCACCCTAAATAGAAAGAACCATCCCATTGTGGTGACATTGGGTGGGATTGGTTCCTGTTATGCCAATTTGACCTTCAAACCTCAAGCCTTTTATCCTTGCTACAAACTGTACGATAACAGGGTCCAAGGTGGAGAGTTTACCCATGTCTATTAAACCAAAACCCATTTCTTTCTAAATTATCTTTACTATGAACCTTCCATTAGTTGTTGAGTGTTCTAGAGCCCAATCATTGAATACATGTAAGAGGGTGGGTGTGAGAGTCACATCCCATAGTTATTGAGAGCATGGGGGTTGAGTACAATCAGCTTGGGGAAGAGTTCAAGTCAAGCAAGCAAGAGAAAGAGGGAAAATTCGTATGGGAAGGAGACCAAAAGGGGATATTCACGTTTTTGCATAGCGCGCAGTTTTTACATGGCGTTTTCTAGCCAGCAAAGGAATTCTAAGTGTTGAAGCTTGAAGACAGTTGTTGTGGGCAAATTTGGAAGTTGTTTGGGGCTGAATTTTTGTGGGGAAAGAGGTTGCGTGCCTGGGTACTAGTAATGTGTTATTCGAAATTCATCAAGGGAAGCACGCATTTTATTATTGGGAAAATTGATGTTGCAACTGTAGAATTCTTGAGGTCCCAACAAGTAGTTTTTTTGTCCAACTTGGATTGGAAGCCCTAGAGGGGAATGGAAAGGCCTAAGGGATTGTGAGCAGTGGAAGGGGATTCCATCCCTTGGGTTGTGCAGGTTGAGGGGAAGAGAGTCAGTGGACTGGAATTAGCTGTGATTTTGACTGTTGAGAGGGGACATTAGCCAACATTAGGAACCACCGTCTCTTGTGGATTCGTAGCCCCAACTTAGGGGTGACTTGTTGTTGAGAACTAGAACAACAAGTCTACAATTGGGAGGAACGTCTTTCCTCTGCAACGGGTTGCATACTTTCATAAGATAAGTTTTCTTATTTGTTGTGTTCATTTATGTTAAATTTTGATATAGTTGTTGTGCAATTTACTCTGAGTTATCTTGGTTAAATGTAGCTTGTTGTGAGCATAATGATGCATTCAAATATTTATTTATGCGGTTGAATATTTTTGTACGCTGTTTAGTTGTTTTTGTGCACAGTTATAGTAGTGCAATTACGTTTTTAAGTAGCACAAACAATTGCATGAATTTGAATGCCAGGCTGTGTGTTATTTCCGCATATAGATTTGGTGTCAGAAATTTTAATTGGGTCGTTTTAGCATTGATGTGACCCAACTAAGGGCCCGGTACGTTACAGAGTAGTATCAGAGCTTCTGGTTCAACACTGGACCCATATGGGCCAAGAACCAGTGTGAATTTGGGCAAATTCGTTGTTATAGACTTCGGTGAGCGAATTTGGGCAAATTCATTGTTATAGATTTCGATGAGCAAATTTGGGGGAAAAATGGTGGAGAACCAAAGCAAAATCCCCAAATTCGTGGGAAAATTCAAGATTTAGTTGTCTCAAAAATGTTTGAAATGTTTAAATGGCGTAAATTAGCCGGACTGTAGAGTTAGATCCAATCTACAAGGTCAAATTTCGCATTTTAATGGAGGTCGACGGAGCTGGGAGAGCTTAATGAATTGATGGTCGAGATCATAGTTGATCTTGAGATCAACGACCCATATTCATTTTAATAAATTTATAAACTTCTAATGTTTTCAAAGTTTGGCAAGGTTACCAAATCGACAGTTGAGATTCATTTTCGACAGTTGGGAAAATGAAGTAGATCGACGGTCTGGATTCATTTTTGGTCATTGGGAGGTTGGAACAAATCAACAGTCTAGATTGTTTTGAACAAAAGATCAACGATCCAAATTCGTCGAGGAATTTGGCCAAAATTTCTAAGTGTTGAAGTTCACCAATAGAATTCGTCGAGGTCGGATCGGCGTTTTTGGCGAAGAGTTTGGTTCGACCAAAAGAAATCTCCAATCATCGATGGCCAATGGTCGAGGATCGGAAAAATTTGGCAATAGTTTCATGCATCCAAAGGAAATCTCCTATCGTCAATGGTCGATGATCAAGCATCAACATATTTAGCAAGGTGTTTTAATTCATCCAAGAGAAATGGTCGATCATCGATGCAGAAAAGAGGATGATGACATGTCATGCCACGTCAACGTCCACATGTCATGCCATGTCAACATCCATGTGTCATGTCACATCATCCAAGTTGATACCTCAAGATGACGTGTCATGCCACGTCGGACAAGAGATGGCCAACGACCGATAGTCGAGGTTTGACAAAATTGTAACTAAGTTGGTTGTCAAAAGAATTCATCGATGGAAAATCATTGATGATCAGGGATCGACAAGATTCGTGGGAAACTTTTGGTTTGTGAAGAAAAATGGTCAATGGTCAATGGCCAATGATCAAGTGTTGGGGAGATCAGTGCAAAATTTTGGTTTACAATAATAAAAGTTTGGTTTACAATCATCTAGAACATTGTATCCAAGCATTTTACTATGGGCTCTTGACCTAATTCGCCCTCATAAGTAGTTGAGGTAAATATTTCAATATTTTCTTAGGAAAATATTGTTTTAATGCAGAGGAGAGTTGAGCTAAAACCTATATAAATGTTTTCTCTCTCCATTTTGTACTTGGGAAATTCTTGAATGGAAAAGCTTGTGAGTAGCTCCAAGCTTATGGAGTAAGGTAAACTATTGTTTGATTTTGTGATTTTGTATTTGTACAATCTTTTATGTGTGGCAATGTTCTAGGTGCACCTCTAGTACACTTGTGATTGTAGGTTGAGAATGTCCAAGCCAAGTCTAGGAATATTTGTCTTGAAGAGATGGAACTAAAGCCTTAGATCTCGTATTATGAGTGAGATCCAGCCCCTTGTCCAAGAGATAAAGATGTTTAAATCCCTAAACCTCCTATGATGAGTGAATGCTTTGTTGATTTTTCACTATGCTTGGCTCAATGAGGTTTATTTCATTTTAGTCATGTACTTGAAACATAAACAAATGCAGCTACACCATTCATAATTGCCGCAATAACCAAGATCACAAGAAGAAATACCATGCACAAGAACACAAGAAATATCATGGGAAAACCCTTCTCAACAAGGGAGAAAAACCCAACAATCCTTTGCTATATTCTCAAGAGAAGATCCTCCAACCACGAAACCCTAATGCACACATGAGGGTGCTCTACTACCTTGAAACTTGCACCTAAGAGAGGTGTGCACTTCACCCCTAGAAGATGTACTTGCTGAAATTTCCAAATGACAAGTGACTTGTGTTTCCTCAATGGGGAAATCACCTTTACTTATACTAGACCAAACACAACAATAGGTGTGTCTGTTGGCACAATAGGGCCGACCTCAATAACTCAGAAAATAATTAATTATTACAATAAACATCAATTATCTTTCACATATGGTGAAGCTGACTTGTACCCTTTACATCACAATTAGGGTTACAAGTAAATCTTACTCTCAGACAATATAGCAAGGGATCTCACACATCCACTAGTGCTCAGCCACTAGGGGCACGTCCACCTGTGCTCAGCCACAAGGACATCCTATTCAACAAATCTCTATCTCACTAAGTCACACAGGAGAATCATTCGGAGTACCACATCGTCTCAACTCTCTACACAGAAGAGAACGATACACCCATCACATGGGCACCTTCACCCCTCACAAGGGTACACATCATTTCATCTCAAACGACACACCCATCCCATGGGCATCCTCACCCCACACAGGGGCATACACATCGATACACCCATATCATGGGCATCCTCCTAGGTCGTCTCACTCAGTCTCAGAGGAGAACGTGTCCTGGAGGATGTCTCACGAAGTTGTAATCATCAACATGCTTATCTACTTCTACACTTACTTTGGTTGAGGAGCTTTTATTGTGAGGCCCTTCCCTTCTCATCTTGTTATCCTTTGCTTGTTGATCATTAGTAGAACGCCCTCTTAGATTGCATCAATGACCCCATAGCCCAAGCAATAAAGCATTAGATCCCTTGCATCCATCATCCCCGACATTTTAAACTTTTCCATTTCCATGTGTTCATGATGTTAGGTTCCCTTTACTCCCACTCTATACTACACAAAGTGAGCCTATCAACCATAGGGAATCCCCCCTTGACTAAAGTACACATTTGTTTAAAGTGCAAAGGAGTGTTGGTGACATGACAGTGGACAACCTCCTAGTTTTACATGTCTCCATCCAGGTGTTCGAACTTTTCATCTTTGGGTGTGAGATAATGTGATAACACTTTGTTGATAAGGTTTCAAACATATGACCCACCCTTTCGATAATTTATGAAAATTGTTCCAATCTGTGATATATGCGACCATCTTATTATTGATATTGGCCGCTACAGTTCGACAATTAATCCTTATTTACCATTTGTATCCTACAAATCAATGCAACACCCGTGACACCCACAACGAAAATTAAAAAAAAATCTTCTCCAATACATTGGTGATTGGATTTTTTCAGTATCACATCTCTCTTTTGATGCTTGTTATAGTGGCAGCTCTACAAATATGACCCATGAATTATAAATGGCAGTTTTTCTACTTATTTCAACATGATCCACCTTCCACAATGGCACAATGACCCTCTTCTTTTACATTGTTTGTGGTATGTGGCTGTATACGATCTAGTTACCAACTTTAGCCAATGGCGATTGTTCCCAATACAACACAATAAACCACAAGCACAAAGATGGATCTAGTTATTATCTCGTTTTAAGTTTATTATGACAATGTTCAAAAGGGTTCTTGTGGCACCCTTTGCAGATATTTACGTTCCTTTCCCAGCAATGTCCAAACAACAATTTCAACAATCCTCCTCTATCCTTGATTCAATATATTCTTCAATTGATTATGATTTTTTTTGGTATCCCCCCCCAAAAAAATATAGGCAACTACGAGTGGTGTCACTATAAAGTGCTCAACTATAACCCAATGATCCTACTTTTGTGACTCACTTCTATTGCTACAGTGATTTCTTATATTTGATCTCAAAAGTCTGTGAAACCTTACGACTATCAACAGCTTGGTGGTTGTGTTTTTGTTCACCCAGTGTTGAATTTCTTCTTGACAAACCTTTATTTTTTTTAATACTTTTCTTTAATTGTTGGTTTTCTTCGATTTTGCAACAGAATGAGTTTTTTGTTTTCAATGGAAATTCTGATTTTTAAATGGCCAAAAGCCTAAATGTGGTCATAGGCCCAAATATGGTTATCTTCTCTCAAACTCTACAATGGGAAAAGGTGTGGCCAAAGACCTAGGATTAGAAATCCTGAGTGGGCTTAATGGTTAAGAACATGTGTTTCCTCCTAAGAGGTCACAAGTTCAAATCTAGAGGGGGGTAGGGTATGTATACCGCCGTAGACTTTACCCATCAAATCGTTGGGTGAAGGGGGTCTCGTACACCAATTTGGTGTCTGGATTGGTCGTGACCTTAATAATAGATTATTATTATTATTATATAAATGAAATGAACAAAGTTCATACTCTATATATCCAGTGTAAAAAGGACAATAAGTTGAAATCCATATAGGATAAGTAATAAATATATTTAATAATGAATGAGAGATGATTACAAAGCCACGTGATAGTATACTTATATGCATTGACCGATCACCATGGTTTATAGGTCATGTCCCTTGATTAGGTTGTGCCTTTTAGTTAGGATGTGTTATTTCACTAATTATTATTATTATTATTATCAATGTTGCAAATATTGTTTCAGAGAATAGATCACTAAGGGTCCGAAAATATTGAGGAAAATATTGACAAGCGAAAACTTGGCCCTAAAAACTCAAAAAATATTGGAAACATCGGCAACCTGAAAAACTCAAAAAACATCAAAAATATCAAGAGAAATTGAAGATATTTGCAAATATATATATAATGTTCACTACAGTTTGATGTAACATTTGGTATCTTATTATATATCAATTTTTTTTCATATTTGTGGGGATGTGATTATTTGATGTTGTTAGCTTATAAAAAACAATTGAAAAAAAATGAATTTATTTCGTATTTTTTAATGTTTGTCATAATTTGTGGATTTTTTTGCCAATATCTTGAGGTCAAGACCCTTAACAATATTTTTCCAATGTCGATGTTTACAACACTGATTAATATAGATTGATAAATAGATAGACAATTTGCACGGTGGAGATTGGAGACCAAGAGCCCTATTATAGAAGCGACACTTAAATGGCTACATGAGGAGGAGCAAGAGAAAGGGAAAGGGGAGGATGACCCACAACCATTGGGGGGGGAGGAGGAGGAGACTAAGAGTGAGAAGGTTGATGTGCCAACCTCAACAACACCCTTCTACACAAAGTGAAATATGTTGATGTGTGTAGCATCCGATAGGTACTTCCACATAGGCTTAGTGTCTAGCATGTGGAAGTCGTCCTTGTCACCTCTCAGAACCTTGGGAAGTTCACTTTATGAGTAATAATTAAAGTGATTGACCTTTTAGAATTAATGGAGATTAATTAAGTTATATGCCTAAGTTTTTGGCATTAGTAATTTAAGTGACTTAAATTAAGTCCTAGCCATTGGATCTAAAAGTGAAGGTGAGATTAGATCTCAGCCTTTGATCACTTTGGAGCAATGATGTATATCTTGTCTCGGGGAAAGTATCGACGAGGGTCTGGAATGTAACTTCTCGGTGACATCGACAGAAAATATCGAAATATCTCAGAAAATGTTGCAAGACAGGGGTCTACCTCAGAATATCTCGGAATATTTCAAATATATCAAACAGGTGTTTAACTCGGAATTTATTGGAATATCAGAGAGATATACAACACTGCTTTGGAGATCTAGGGTTTTGGTTAGTGATTGATTTGGTCAAATCTCAAGATTACAAAAGGTAGCCTAAGTGAGAGGAGACATAGTGATGGTACACAAAGAGTGAGTAAACATTCAGGCATGCAAGGGCAGGGGCCGAGGAAAGGGTGCAAAGGGACAACAAGGGATATAGTAGCCAACAAATAAGATCGAAGGACTAATCTTGAGGTTTTTAGGGCTACACTATTAGCTGATTTGTATTTCCTCTGAATGGCCATTATCCCAGGACGAGAACCCTGATTTTATAGCAATAAAATCATCACAAATCCAGTTTTTCCAAGGGTTATTTACCCAAGAATCTTTGTGCAATGTGTATGGTTTCACTTTTTTGCTTTCACTGATTTATTTGGTTAAGTAACCAAGCTGTGCAAGTAATTTTATTTCGAAATAAGTGTCAGGTGCTAGGTTTAGAAATTAACATGGTATCAAAGCCTGGTCTCTGACAGAAGCCAGATTTGCACAAAGATATTTTGCAGCGGGAAAATTTTATTTGTATGCGAGAAAAATTAATTTTGTAGGTACAGGCTGCAAAGGTAAGAGAAAATTAAAAATAAAAAGGGGTCGTACGATACAACCGTCGTACAGAGCCGTCATACGATTCGTACAGACCGTACGAAATGGTTGAAGTTTGTTGCTGAGTCGTGTGATCTTGAACCAAAGAGTGATTGGGCGTGTGTTAACCACTAAAGATCGGGCTGTAAGTGAATCAGTTGGGTGAGAAGGCACGAGCAATAGGACAACCACTGAGGAAAAAGGTGAAGCACTCGTCGATTTAAAGATTCGTGATCTATAACGACCGATCGATTAAGGAATCCGCACGTGAAGAATAGAAGTCGCAGCAGGTTGAAGAGTCCACAGGCGCGTGATAGCACTAGTAGCCGCCAGAAGGTTGAATCCATGCCGTGTTGCAATGGAGGAAGCCACAAGGAGCTATCGGCCACTGGATTCCCTGATGACTAGACAAAAAGGACACTGGAACAACCAATAGATTCAAGCAGATGAGAGATCACGTGGAGGATTGAGCACTAGTGCTGAGGCTGAGAGGTGACAATAGATCTGCCAAAAGAGAGAAAGGAGGCCATGGGCCACTAAGGGATGCCAGCACAGCAAGGCCAACTGCAGTCCAGTTAGCCAGACAACACACCCAACAGGATCAACAGAACATCGAGCAGGCCCAGAAAGCCATTGGGTAGCAAGTCCAAGTAGCAAATAGAGGTTCGAGCAGCATGTAGAGAAACCTCGAGCAGAAGTCCGAGCAACCAGCTAAGGAGGCAGATGGCAGTAGCCAACCTCAAGTTTTCTTGAGTCATCACATCGCTTTGGAGCAAAGAAGGACTTTTTCTCAAGTGCTTGAGTCACAAAGGACTGTGACTCAAGGGGATCTCGGATGGGTGAAGAAGCACCTTCATCCAGAGATCAAGGGATGAGAACAAGGTTGAGCAGCTCTGAGGGAGTCGACCTTCAGGTTTAAGTGGGCAGGAGCAGCCTTCCACGTCTGTCGAGAAGCAGTCATGGTACGAGATGACCATGCAGGATGCTCAGGAGCAAGAGACTTCTATGAGCATGACCAGAGGGAAGTCTTCAAAGCAAGGTCCGAGCGAGATGGCAGGGATAACTTTCATTTTAGAGGAAGCAACCAATCAAGTGGTGCATTGGAGAGCAGCCATGGTAGTAGATCTGATAGTGAAGACAAAGCCACCTTTAGGTGGTGGAAGTACCTTCCTCGCTAAGAGGGAGTGTTGATGTTTGTAGCATCGAACGAGTACTTCCACGTTGGCTTGTGTCTAGCACGTGGAAGTTGTCTAATGCCTCTCATGACTTAGGGAATTCACCTTAGTTAAGTGTATAATTAAAGTGAATAACCTTTTAGAATTAATGGAGATTAATTAGGTTAAATGCCTAAGTTTTTGGCATTAGTAACTTAAGTGACTTAAATTAAGTCCTAGCCATTGGATCTAAAAGTGAAGGTGAGATTAGATCTCATCCTTTGATCACTTTGAAGATCTAGGGTTTTGGTTAGTGATTGATTTGGTCAAATCTCAAGATTATAAAAGACAGCCTAAGTGAGAGGAGGAGACATAGTGATGGTACACACAGTGAATAAACATTCAGGGGTGTAGGGGCAAGGGCAAGGTCAAGGGCTGAAGAAAGGGTGAAAAGGGACAACAAAGGATATAGCATCCAACCTGTAAGATCGAAGAACTGATCTTGAGGTTTGTAGGGCTTGGTTATTTGTTGATGTATTTCCTCTGAAGGGCCATTATCCCAGGACGAGAGCTCTGATTTTATAGCAATAAAATCATCACAGATTTTATTTTCCCGCAAGGGTTTTTTCAGGGGTTATTTACCCATAAATCTTTGTGCAATGTGTATGGTTTCATTTTTATGCTTTCGTTGATTTATTTCGCTAAGTAACCTAGTTGTGTAGTTATTAAATAAAGTAATTTTATTTCGAAATAAGTGTCGAGTGTTGGGTTTAGAAATTAACAAAACACCCACCAATGGCCATCCATCTTCGACGACGAGCTTCTTCTACGAGAGGACTAGCCATTACCTTTTCCAATTGGTAGCTAGATGCTAGATTAGCCATTGTAGAAGACTCATTATGATGAGATACATTCATTATATATTTAATGTAATTTTGTATTTAGTTTTGAGTCTTGAATGCACAGCTATCCAGACTCAATATCAGTAGTTAATGTTTGATGCAATGTTACCAAAAGCATGTTAAGCCCTAGACAAAGCCCATGTTATGTCTAAAACCCCTTATTACATTTCTAATGTTATATTTGTATGTCGACTAAAACCCTTCATTGCACCCTTTCATTACAATTGTACCCTTTGTCTCCTCTATAGACACACACACACACACACACACACCAAGGAGACCTAGTCTTAGCATCATCATATATCATCTCATATTGTATTTTGAATTGTATATATTGTAAAAGGAGGTTTCCCCCTTGAAGTAGATTGTAATCATCAACTTTTTATCATTTTTAAGGCATTGGATCATAACAAAACATCCCCCCCACTCCCAAGCTCGAAACCGCACTTCGAACGAGAGCGCATTCCCAAAAACATGGAATGCGCTCTCAAAAACAGGGAGCGTGCTTAGGGCAATTTTGGGATGCTCCCTACCCTTTTGGGAGCGCCATGCTCCTTAGGACGCTCTCAGATCCTGGAAACGTGCTCCTTGAACGCTTCCTTGGCACTTCCTTAACACTCCCTAATGGTAAAGAAAAGATAAAGGAAATGCCAACTTTGACTTAATTTTTCAATATTACCATTAATTGTTTCAGGATGTTTGAGAGTGGTTCCAACCTCATCAAACTTCATATGGAAAAAGTAGAATTTCATATCCCATTCAAAATCTAGCAAATTTAACAGTTTTCAAGATTTTAGGATTGATGGGGTTGCAACATTTTCATTGGAGCCTATCAAGTATGAGGGTATGTGATTGGCATTTAATCAAGAGCACCAAGCTCTTTATGTACCCTAGTGTTGGTGGTGTTGATTGTTAAACTCTTTTGCCATGGCCTTAGCAAAAATGTACCCTTCACTCAAGCCAAAATCATTGATTAGGCATGTTAAGCTTTATCTACCACATTTTAAGGCTAGGATTAGGTAGTTTCATCAAAATTGGGTGGTGTCTACTGACCACCTATTTCGACTAGGGGGTTAACTACATGTGCCATGAAGCTATGTACCTGATGGTGCAGAAAAGTTGAAGACTTTCTGGTTCTACAAGGCATTTTTTGCCCCCGACAGTTCTTTTTTGTAATTGGAATTTTCGTTCCCCTGTGTGGGATAATAATGTAATGGGTCTGCATGGATCATATTTTAGGTTAGTTTCCTAGGACTTTATCATTAGGGAAGTGCTTTCATAGAGTGCTTTTTATCCTTAGGTAATTTTTAATTACCCTTGAGTTTTTCACTCACAATAATCCCCCAAAGTGGTGAAAGGCATTCTAATGATCGAGCCCGATGGGTGACTAGGGTCTAGGAATATTGTAAATGGCCATGCTAGACATCTCCTAGAGTCTTGCGAAATTCTGTCGAGTCTAAGTAGTTTTTTTTATGTTTTAAAATTACCCAATTAATGGTAATTTTAATTAAATTTGATGTAAAAATGTAAAAACTAGGTCCTAGGGGATTTTGATAGGGGTGTGAGTACTCAAAAGAAATGGAATGAGACCCCCTTCACCCTTGGACCAAGTTTCAACTCAATTGGATAAGTTTTGATAGGTCTTTGTCCATGAGGATTCCAAGTCAGTCTAGAGTCAACAATTAATTGCTTTAATTTGGCTAAGTAAAAAAGCCAAAAATTGTAATATAAGCAAAAAGGTTTGAGAGAGAGTGGGAAAGGTTTCCTAACCTTTTTCCTAAGTTGGAAAAGTAATTTTCCACTTAAAGAACCCCCCCTTGGCTTCCCTAGGAGTAAGCCTAGACGAAAGAAGTCCAAATCGAGGTGACAGTGGGTTTGGACTTAGGCATTGTGCCTCCAAGGACACACCAAGTGGATTGGAGACTTTTCCACGTTTGCAAGTGTGTATAAGGACGGAAACATATTTGGCGCCATTGTCGGGGATAAGTCTTTTATCCTTGGTCTAAACGACTTAACTTAATTTATTCTTTCAAAACTAAATAATAAATTTCTCCCTAATTTTTTTTTTTAAAACTTGGGTTGTGTTAATTGTTTTTGCTTACTCTCCAAGTGACAACTCCATTTGAAAATTCTTTGAAGTATACTACTAGGAGAAATACTCTCGCTCCTTATAGGCTGCTTGAAATTCTTGGAGAAGAAGCAATCTCTCATATCCATCTCTTGTTGTACATAATAATCCTACAACTTTTGTTTTCCTTCTTGTTTTTGCTTTGTTTGAAGTTCTTGTTTGTTTGAAATAAACTTGGTCGTCTAGCGACTCCACTTCAAAATAATTTGACAAAGTATTCTTCAAGAAGGAACTCACGGCTTGTTTATCTTCATCCTTGAACTAGAAAAGGTTTTTGGATGAGGTTAGCCAGTTTTCTGTAATGTCCCCACTTTGGGACATCATCACATTGCAAAGGTTTATGATGACCAAAGTAGCCAGATGGATGTTATAGCGAGTACAGGGATTATTGAGAGGCATTTTGGGTCCCATCTTGCATCGCTCATCCCATTTCATCATTATGATCCGTTCCGCACAGGTTGGCCTTAGTTTTGTTGCATTCCGACGATTTCCATGATTTTGAGTATTTTGAGCTATAAGTTAATTAAAATCACTGAAGAGGTCATTTTGGGCACATTACTTGGAGGAACCTCTTAGTGTAATAGCTCATTGGAATCGGGAGGAGCAACACTACAGGATGGGATGGTGAGAAGTGACTTTCAGTTGCCAGGGAAGCCACAAGGAGAGATAAGGTGCTTTTCAGAGGTAAAAAGATTAATTAAAGTGATTTAATTAATTAATTAAATATTAATAAATGAAAGTCACTTTGGAGGAAGAAGGTGAGCAGGAAGTATAAAGGAAAGGCAAGGGCCTCTATTGATTCATTCATGTATGATCATCTTTTGATATATGGCTTTTAGATAGTGAGCCCAACATTGGGGGTTTTGAGGGTTTTGACTTAACAAACCCTAGAGGACGATTCGGTGGTGAAAGATTCCACCTAGCTTGTCCCAAGATTGGTCTTGGAGATGAAATACTCT
>ML791104.1:156423-167987 GCA_009831015.1 Picea engelmannii | reverse complement strand
GAGCCCAACATTGGGGGTTTTGAGGGTTTTGACTTAACAAACCCTAGAGGACGATTCGGTGGTGAAAGATTCCACCTAGCTTGTCCCAAGATTGGTCTTGGAGATGAAATACTCTCCCACACCATTCTAGTTCCAGATCTACTAAGTGGCAGGAGGATTCTACATCAATTGCAGGGGCAAAGAGAGAGAGAGGGTGCACCAGTTAGGGTTTCTAGCAAGAGAGGCGCACCATCCATTGAGGGAGGATTCATCCTAGCTGAGGAGAAGTGATTTTGGGAATTCCAGGTATTGGGTATCCTTTGCAGGTGTCATAGCATTATTATTGGTGGACTCCAGAGGTGTTTTGGTGGTGGATTCATTTGTATTGAGAGTGGGACGATTTCCCAAGAGGAGGGCGCACCACATCTTGAAGGATAGCTAGATCTAAGGATCTAGCAAGTATTTTGCCTAGTTGAGCGCTGGGGTTTTCATTGTCGTGCCCCGATCTATCATTCTAGTTGATTGGTGGAACTGTTGGAGGTCTCTAGGAGAGAGGCCGAATTGTTAAGGTTTCAGGCATCCAAGGGGGGCACACCATATATTAGAGGAGGTTCGGATCCATAGGGTTTGAGAGGGATCTTGGAGATTCGAGCACCCGGGTTGTTCTTGCCATCACCCGATTTATTGTTTGGCATATTTCTTGTGGTGATTGGACACCTTTGGCAGCAGGGCCGAATTGTTGAGGAGCTTCAGCTTTCCAGCAGGACGTGGCATCATTCAGTTAGGGCTTTGGCACTTCATATGGCTAGATCTATTCTTGTCTTGATCTTCATTGGATATTTGGCCTTTGGAGGCTTGTGGCATCTTCGATTGGAGCATTTTGTAGCAGCTCCTATCTTCTATTGTCCATCTTCTTAGCCATCTGTTGAGCATTCCAGATCGACATCTTCATTGTAGCAGGTTCTTCTATGAATAAAAGCATATTTGAAATTTTTTGGCTTGTCTATCATATTGCCTATGGTTGAGGTATGTTCCATGATTGTATCTTCTTGTCTATTGCTGCAAACACACATATAAACACATCAGTAAAACCCTAAGCATAACTGTAAACAAAGTGTTTGACAAAATACCACAACCAGAAAAGTTTTAAAAGACACCCAAAACCGTGATGTTTCCTTGCATCCTGGCTTGGGAACATTACAATGGTATCAGAGCTTAGATTCTTGCCAACCAGTGGGAATTAGCACATGCATACAGAGTCATAAGGAGAGATGGATGAGATATGCTTTGAGATATCATGCTTGGAAATAATCTATTACGGTCTTAGCAAGGAAACTAGGGCTCTAGTAACCTTTCCTCAGTATGTAACCTTAAGAAATCCCAGTTGAAGCGAAGAGGATGTTTTACATGGGATCATCATAGCAGATAAAAAGAGAAAAGAAGCAGCTAGATGGTGGGAAGAACAGAGAGACCCCACGCCCATTAGGAGCACACAACCTTGCTACTGTTGCAAGGGGTCGTGGGAACCAGATCATAGGTGCAGGGGTAAGGATCAAAAGCACACTATTGAGGCACACTATGACAGTGATGATGAGAGGTGTGAGGATGGAGCGATAGATGTTGATTTGGGACAGTTTGATGATGATAGTGACTCTTGCACAGAGGCTAGTGATAATGATTCTTGCATAGAGGCTGATGATTCTGACATGCTTAAGGAGGATGGTGACCCTTGTATAGTGGAGAGATAGTCGGACGGACAGGACGATAGCACCAGTACTTCAATAGACATATCACATATTGTTGATGACCTTACACCTCAGCAAAGTGGTGACACTAGTGAGGACTCACACGTGTTTTCACCTACAGGTGACCAGCTTCCTATGGGGGCCGTGACACATATGTTATCTATTCAAACACCCATGATAGCCACGTCACATGAGGAGATCAATGGCATGTCAAATATGATTGAGGAGCCTTGTGTGAGGGTTTCACACCACAAACATGTAGATCCATCGATACGGAAGGAGAGACAGGGAGTACAGACAGTGGACCTTACACATACATATCAACATGACGAGATTGAGTCACATTTTTTGGAGACTCCATTAGTCGAGCAAATTATGGATGCTGACAGGTTGATGGAACACTTACTTCCAGGAGAAACTTGCATTGATGTGGATGAACTCTTTATTGGTCAGGACGACCATAACACGTGTCTGGACACATCTAAATGGGATCTAGGCGCAGATGATAGTAGCAGGGTGAGTGCACAGGAGGATACGGCTGCTCATACAGGATACAGTGTGATTCAGAGGGAGATAGCACCTAGTGATGGGGTGCAATGGCATACAGGAGGACCCAACAACACAATAGACAGAGGGCAATTCAACACGTTATCTTATGCAGAGAGTGTCTTTGGGGACTCCAGAGTTGACACTAGCAAGACTGACAGTAGCAGTGAGGGATATGAGGTGGCACCTCAGCATGACCATGATCAGGAGTCACACCACTTAGCAGCACAGTTGAGAGTCAGTGAGGATATGATCATGGCAGCCACCAGGTGCAGTGATGACATGCATGCATTGATGGAAGATTACTGTTGGAGAGCGTCAGTGGCACATGGTAGTTCAGATGAGGGATTTGCCATGGATGATTTTCATACTCTCAGGGAGAGAGTATCTGTGATGAGGACCGACTACCAACAGTTGTTGACTGACAGAGATTACCTATTGAGGATTGGTGAGATGTATCATGAGGCTCTGAGGGAGCAGGAGTTGGAGATGGATCGACTCACTCGGGAGTTGGAGAGCACTCGAGGATTCTTGACAGGAACACAGACAGCCCTTCAAGAATTAGAGTATAGGTCAGACGAGCCTCTTGAGGAGATTTGTCAGAGATCCACTTCATATGTCTTAGTCGACACTCAGATATATCATTCAGTCACGTTGCTAGGAGATGTTGGTGATATAGTAGAGGAGCACCAGTTGATGGAGGACACTTCCATTGGTGTTCCGAGAGAGGTTGACCTCCATGTAGAGGTTGATCTAGTAGTACGCCCAGGGTCCCAGACCTTTTCTTTTTCAATGGGTATAGAAGATTTTTATAATCCTCTTGATTTTTTAGGAGTAGTTGGTTATCGTCATGATATATCTGAAGATGTTATTGAAAACTTGCCTGATTTTCATAATTATGGTGATGTTAGTGCTCATATCAGGGCCTTTGGGCAATGTATTGATGAATGGTGTGATCCACTATTCATGAGGATTTCTTAATGAAATTGTTTTCATGGACTCTTGTTGAGGGATATGCTTCTGATTGGCTTCATGATTCGGATGATAATAAGTTCAAGACCATACGAGACTTGTTGCATGCCTTTTTATAGAGATTTGGTGATGATCAGGATGAAACTTACAATGAATTGATTGATGCTTTTATGAAAAAATGGAAGGACGAGGATTTTCCAGACATAGGAACAATCAATTCAAATATAAAGATAGATACTTCACCAGATCCCATTGAATAACTTTAAGAAATCATTAAGACCATGCAATTTTCCCATGAAGATCAATTAGAGATCATGGAAGCCAACCTTGTCAGTACACAAAATTGTATTGAGTATCCGGACCCTATAGAACTTGAGCTTCACAGTGAACAAGAAAGGGAAGTTCACATGGAAATTTCGGATGAGTCCATGGATGAGCCAGTAACCGATCTTGAGGAGATAAAGGAATTTGAGTTCGAAGTTGTTGAATATCTAAATAATTCAAGTCCCCACCCTCCTCCCGAGGAACCAATCCCTTTAAGGGAAAACTTTGACAACCTTGATGAAAACAATGCAATGGTTCCTTTGACATGTTCATTTCCAACATCTCAACCAACAGATGACATAATACAAAATGATGGGAAAATGGAAGGCAACTCTAGTTTATCAATTTCGTATCTTTATGAGCAGTGGTTGACTTTCCACCATGGCGGTCATATGCAGCAAGGTATCAAAATTTTACGCAGCTTGTCAAACTCCAATGTTTGGTTGAATAGAGAAAGGTGCATGATTCTTGGATGGCTCTTTCTCACAAAAAACTCCAAGTTGATAAAACTTGGAAAAGGGTCTTCAACGAGCCATCCTGGACAGGGATGTTTCAGACATTTGGGGTTTCATTCCATCCATCACATGGCTGGTCCTAATTCTTTCCATCTTAGCCATTTGGATGGTGGTTCCTCAAGCTCTTTCTCAAATGCTGGCCACTTGGTGTCCAAAGGGACACCCTTTGTAACGTATCTCTAACCCTTCTCCTTTCTTTCAATTTTGTATTGTTTTACTTCATTATGTTACTTAGATTATTCATTATATCATAGTTTCATTTATGTAATTGTTGTATATAGTAATTTATTTTATGTGATTATTGTTTATAGCATTTCATTTATTCATTTTATACATGTATTTATGTTGGGTATTGGTGAGCACTTTGTTTTGCAGATTTTGAAGTTCTCGCATGCTCTCCTTCCCAAAGGAAGATCAAACACACATCCCCATGTGGAGCCAAATGTTGACCACCTATTTCGACTAGGGGGTCAACTTGATGTGCCATGAAGCAATGTACCTGATGGTGCAAAAAATGTTGAAGACTTTTTGGTTCTACAAGGCATTTTTTGCCCCCAACACTTCTTTTTTGTAATTGGAATTTCCGCTCCCCTGCGTGGGATGATAATGTAATGGGTCTGCATGGACCATATTTTAGATTAGTTGCCTAAGACTTTATCATTAGGGAAGTCCTTTCATCGAGTGTTTTTTATCCTCAACTAATTTTCAATTACCCTTGAGTTTTTCACTCACAATAATCCTCCAAAGTGGTGAAAGGCGTTCTAATGATCGATCCCAATGGGTGACTAGAGTCCAGGAATATTGTAAATGACCATGATAGACATCTCCTAGAGTCTTGCGGAATTCTGTTGAGTCTAAGTAGTTTTTTTTTTTTTTTAAATTACCCAATTAATGGTAATTGTAATTAAATTTGATATAAAAATGTAAAAACTAGGTCCTAGGGAATTTTGATAGGGGTATGAGTACTCAAAAGAAATGGAATGAGACCCCCTACACCCTTGGACCAAGTTTCAGCTCAATCAGACAAGTTTTGCTTGGTCTTTGTCCATGAGGAGTCCAAGTCAATCTAGAGTCAACAATTAATTGCTTTAATTTGGCTAAGTAAAAAAGGCAAAATTTGTAAAATAAGCAGAAAGGTTTGAGAGAGAGTGGGAAAGGTTTCCTAACCTTTTTCCTAAGTTGGAAAAGTAATTTTTGACTTAAAGAACCCCCCCTTGGCTTCCCTAGGAGTAAGCCTAGATAGAAGAAGTCCAAATCGAAGTGACAGTGGGTTTGGACTTAGGCATTGTGCCTCCAAGGACACACCAAGTGGATTGGAGACTTTTCCACGTTTGCAAGTGTGTATAAGGACGACAACAGTGTCAACTAATGTCCCTAGAGGATCGAGGTAGAGACAAAGGATGAAGGACAATAGTAATGATGTGGATCCCAATCTAAGCGATGGTGGAACATTGTTTATCATTTATGTTTGTTATTTAAATGTTCTTGCTCGTTTATTCATAATACTTTCTTTCAAAGTTTCAATATAATCATTAATGTACTATGGATGGCATTTCTAACTTCGTAATAATGTAGTATTCATCTACAAGTAGCACAAATATTCATGTTTTCATATATTCTACAACTAATTGGCATTCAACATGTTTTTTTTAATATAAATACAATATAATATATAAATATATATATAAAGGACGCTCCCAAGATTTTTTGGAAAATGACGCTCACGCTTTGCTCCACGCTTTGAAAACTATGGTTTGATGTATCCTTTGGCATCTTATATATCAATATTTTTTCAAATTTATGTGGCAATGTGATTATTTGATGTTGTTGTTGTTGGGATTTGGTGACAACGAATTCCTCCAAGGATGGATTTGGATCCTATTATTCTTCATTGGTTACAACCAAATAGACCAAGTTAGAATATGGATAGGGATTACATTTAATAATCAGTGTCTTGTGTGAATGTATATAAATTCATGTAAGCCCGTAGAGGCAGTGAGAGACAGAGTGAGAACTTGCAAGTCTGTTGTAATCTCCATAATCTGAATAATAAGACAACCGATGCCTATGCTTGGTGGACGTAGCCCAACGTTTGGGTGAACCACATGAAATCCATGTGTTTCTTATCTGTGTGATTGTTAATTATCATACGTGAATTGTGTTTTCCGCATTTGCAATTCTAACAAGTGGTATCAGAGCTGGTTAGAGGAGAGGTGTTGAGGGCGTCAAATTCTCGGAGGAGCCGCAGGAGTGGAATCTGTGTGAGGTGCGTCGATTTTCACATCATCGCAGCGGCCTCCTCTTGGAAGGTGCGACGTCCTATAGGCTGGCCTTCACTTGCTCGAAAATTCTTGAGCTCGTCGCACCCTGGCTATATCGAGAGGGGCGACAACCACTTGAAATCATCGCAGCCTGGTTGTAGTTTGAGGTGCGACAACGCTTTGAAGCATGTCGCAAGGTAGCTCCATCGAGAGGTGCGACGACTCCCAAAGATAATATTCACATAGTTATTTGGAATTTAAGGCATGGTGCAACTCTTTTGAAAGTTATGCTTTATATTTTATAATATTATATTGAATGCATAAAAGGGTGGAGGAGTGTATGAATTCAAAAGGTTATATGAATTAAGCGTGAAGGTGAATGCTTATAAAAGGTGATTTTTATTTTTATTTTAAATAAAAGGTCAGGTTTATACATTGACATTTTAATATTACATTCAATATTAAACTCACATTAAACCTTTTATTAAACTTTTTATTTTAAACCTTTTTGAGGTTTATACCATTATTCCTCCACATATTTTTTCAAAGGGCCTTGGTTATTATAAGTAGTGATTTGGGCATTAGGAGATTTTGTGCTAATGGCTAAGATGCAAAGTTCGAAGTTTGAAGTTGAAAGGTTCAATGGTAAAAGCAACTTTGAGCTCTAGAAGCTCAAGATGTAGGATTTACTGGTGCAACAAGGGTTGCAAAAAGCATTGGCAGGCAAGTCAAAGAAACCAACAGCCATGACGAATGAGGAATGGGAAGATCTGGATGCAAAAGCTCTTAGTACCATTCGTTTATGTCTAGCGGATGATGTTATGTTTAATATCGTAGGAGAGGATACAACATCAGGCTTATGTAGCAAGTTGGAAAGTCTATATATGACAAAGTCCTTGACGAGCATAATCTACTTGAAGAGACAGTTGTACAGTTTGCGGATGAAATAAGGTAGAAAAGTTGCTAACCATTTAAATACCTTCAATACCCTTATAGTTCAATTGACTAGTATGGAAGTTAAATTCGAAGATGAAGATAATGCTATTACACTATTGTGTTCGTTGCCTGAGTCTTGGGATAATCTAGTCACCTCTATTAGCTTTAGCTCAATAGATGTTTTAAATTATGACTCTGTTGTGGGAGCTTTGTTGGTTGAGGAGATGAGGAAAAAATCTAGTCAAGAAACCTCAACTTTAGAGGTGATGTTGGTCAGAGGTCGAACTAAAGAGCAGAATGAGAGAATTTTTTCTCGATCTAAGTCATGACATAGAAAGGGTAAAGCAAAATGCTGGTACTGTGACAAAACAGGACATCTCAAGAAAGATTGTTGGAAAAGAAAGAAATTTGAGGAAAACTCTACGAAGGAAGAAAATTTGGCTATAACAAATTCAGGTTTGACTGATCAAGTTCTATCTATTTCTAGTAATTTACAATATCAAGAAGAATGGCAGTTAGATTCAGGTGCCTCCCACCACATGTGCTCACATAGAAATTGGTTCATTTCTTACCAATCTGTTGATGAGGGTGTAGCATTTACGGGAAATGGTATTCCCTGTAAAACTATTGGGGTTGGCAGTATTAGAATCAGGATGTTTGATGGTATTGTTAAGGAATTAACGGATGTTAGATATGTACCTGAGTTTAAATCAAATTTGATTTCATCGGGAGTGTTAGATTCTTGTGGATATAAGTATACAGGTCAAGGTGGACCACTCACATTGTCAAAAGGTAATTTAGTAGTGATGAAGGCAACAAAGGTTGATAACCTTTATAAGCTGGAAGGGAGTACTGAAGTGGCATCTGAAGTGACAGATGTATCTTCTTGTTTATGGCATAAGCATCAAGGTCATAAGAGAAAGAAAGAATTGCAGGTACTGGTAAGAGGTAAATCATTTCCATACTTAAAAGCTTTGTTTCTGAATTCTTGCTTGTTTTATATCTCTGCAAGTTATGATGGTGGTATAACGAGATGTTGTGTATGGGATCCTACTTCTCACAAGGTCATCATTGACAGAGATATAGTATGTATGGAACAACCAAAAGGGTTGATTCAAGATCGCAACAATAAATTTGTTTGCATGCTAGATAATTCATTGTATGGCCTATTGGTACCCAGGCAAATATACAAGATGTTTGAATTCTTCATAGTGAGTCAGAATTTTTCGAAGGGTAGGAATGACTATACAGTTTATAGTACATTCACAGTCTTGATGTTATTTGCTGATGATATGCTCAATGCAAGCCGAAGCATGGATAAAATCAATAAGAAAATGACTCAGGTGGACAGGACAATTCAGATGAGGGATCAAGGAGCAGTAAAAAAAATTATGGGCATGGAAGTATACAGAGATGGTAATGGTAAGTTGTGGTTGGAGTTCAGTATGAACATTGTAAAACCAGTTTTTATCCCTCTTGCTTTCCATTATAAGTTTTCTTCAAGCATAGGTCTTGTCTATAAAGAAGAAAAGGTTATGTCTCATGTAAGTTCAGTAGGAGGTCTGTTGTATGTGATGAAATGGTTAAAACCAGATGTTTCACATGCTAATGATGTTGTCAGATACATGACAGATTCAGGTGTTGCAGTGAAATGGGTGCTTCAGCATTTGAGAAGCACAAATGTCACCTATAATGGTTACACTAAGATGGTCTGTGATAATTGTAATGTATATTGTAATATAGGTGTCTTGGATAGAAGGAGATCTATCACTAAATATGTCTCACAACACAGTTGTGGAAGACATGTTGGAGGTGGAGTGACCCCTCAGGAAATCCAAACTCATGCAAGTCACACCGGCAAGATCATGAAACTAGTTTTATTAGAGAAGCTGCAGAGGTGCTTGGCTTCTCTTGGGTTGCAAAAAAGGTGATGAACAAAAGGAAGGAGCAAGGTATCAGGGTAATTGTTGTCAAGGTGGAGATTGTTGGGATTTGGCGACAACGAATTCCTCCAAGGATGGATTTGGATCCTATTATTCTGCGTTGGTTACAACCAAATAGACCAAGCTAGAATATGGATAGGGATTGCATTTACTAATCAGTTTCTTGTGTGAAAGTATATAAATTCATGTAAGCTCGTAGAGGCAGTGAGAGACAAAGTGAGAACTTGCAAGTATGTTGTAATCTCTATAATCTGAATAATAAGACAACCGATGCCTATGCTTGGTGGACGTAGCCCAACGTTTGGGGGAACCACGTGAAATCCCCGTGTTTCTTATCTGTGTGATTGTTAATTATCATATGTGAATTGTGTTTTCCGCATTTGCAATTCTAACAACTGTTACCTTATATTTAAAAATAAAATAAAATAAAAATTTATTTTGTATTTTTAAAGCTTGCTGCAGTTTCCCAACTTTTTTGCCAATGTCACGAGGTCAAGACCCTCAATGATATTTTTCCGATGTCGATGTTTGCAACACTGATTCAGAAATCAAAACAGTCACATAGTGATTGTGACTCTAAGCTTTCTGGCTTGGAAAACAAATAATCAAGCAGAGTTTTAAGCTTTGGTGACAGGAAGGACAGAGCCACCTAAGCTTTAAGTTTTAAGATAGAAAATTGATTGGCTAATCAAACCAGTGAATCAAGGGTGTCCCTCTCCAAAACCTTGGAAGACCCTACCACGAGGGAGAAAGTCAAGTGGAAAGATATGTTGGCTAGGAACTAAGGAATAGGGTGTCCTCCCCCTTGCATCACATCTGGATCACCACAAAGAGAGTAGAACCCTCCCGTTTCTTAGAAATCCACTACAGGTAGCATTGGTGAATTCTGTCACATAGTAGAGCAGGGAAAAGGCAAAGAGATCAGCCTAGGAAGAAGTAGAAAGATCCCTACCCCACCCCTTAGACATTCACAATTGGTTCAAGAATTTCCTGTCCCAGCAAGGACTCCCATCTCCGATTCAGAAAGCCAGTTCATCTCTTCCAAAGAAACAGGGGCGGAAGTTCAACAAGGTTACAAATGAGCAGATATGCCAAGCCTTGCTGGGGTTTTGTGAGTAACTAGAGAATAGAGAGGAGAGGTCTTAGCATCTATTTGCTGCACTTAAAGACAAGGTGCTCAGCATGCTGAAGAGCATTCGTGCTGAAGTTTTGAAAGCCAAAGCCTAGCATCCTGCAGCCGTGGAGCCCAAATCTAATGCATAACGGCTATTCTCGGTCTGAATGTTCATTGTACACCTCTAGCTATGCTTATCTTTGTTATGTTGAGACCCTGATGTCTTCTCTAAGTTCTGCTACATTTCATAGTTCCCGTATTTTGAGTAGACAAAGAAATAGTTGTAACAGCAGTTCCCGTGGACCGAAACTTCCATGTATGGTCCTCCTTTGGGAATCGGCATGCTCTGTACCGGATACTGTCAACCAGAGAATTCTACAAATAAATAAAAGTTTTTTTAGCAATAACAAAAGCATTCAAATTTCATACAAGAAAAACTCATGTTAGGAATTTTCCAAAGCTGTTAAGTGTCGAATTTTTTGATGCACATCTATGTTAAATGAAGAATCGATACCATTTAATCTTGTGTCCGCATCTCTCACTTAGTTACTCGCAGTTTCTCATCAAGCTATGTCAACTAGCTATATACCTGTGTGTTCCTCAGCTATATACCTGTGTTTTCCTCAGGTGTGCCAAAAGAGCCTAAGTATTTTACAGCTATTTGAGATATCATGGTAAAGAAACCTATGAGTACCTGAATGAGAGTTGCAGACACAAGATTGAATGGTATAGATTCTACATTTTTATTTATGGAAAACATAGACAAGCATCAAGAAATTAGGCACTTATAAAGTTGACATATCATGATAAAGAAACCTACGACTACCTGAATGAGAAATGCAGACACACATCAAGAAATTACGCACTTACCTTGATAATTTTGGAAAATCTCTAACATGAGTTTGGCTTGTATGAACTAAATCTCGTATATTTTGAAAAATATATAACCAACTTTGAGTCAATAAAAAATGCCCTCCAATACATTTGAAACCATAAGAAAACACATTGTACATCCATACTTCTACATTTTTCACCATCAACTCTAGCCTTGCAAAGATGATCGATTAACTGCATTGACAACTCTACATTGTTCTTTAAAGCGTCCTATCAAAACCCTAATGCTGAATCCCATTACCATCTGTATATTGAAACAGAAACCCTCACTGAAAAATATACATTCATTCTTGCAGATCCTAGCCAAAAACAAAAAAGGAAATAAAATTGCAACA
>ML791104.1:112492-142188 GCA_009831015.1 Picea engelmannii | reverse complement strand
TATCTTGACAAAAGGTTAGGTTAGAGGATAAGCTCTATGATCAACTTTTAATCCTTCTAATGATTTGATCATAGCTTCAACATGCAACACTGATCAATATAATTTCATAACAAATAGATGCATATTAGAATAATCACACCTAGGTTGCATCATTCCTCTGAATGTGTTGGATCTTGAGATCCTTCTGGATCTATGGAAAAAGATCCCTTCTCCTGCAAATACTCTTTAGGGTTTAACCATTAACCATATGTGAGTACATACCTCGAATAACATTTGCAGGTAGTGGCTCCATCTGGTAGCAGCGGTAATCATTACCAAAAAATTCAAGAGTGATTGCAACTGGTTCTACGGCTGCAACTGCAATTGGTATTGCAACTGCAACTGGTTCTGAGACTACAACTGCAACTGCAACTTAGGGTTTTATGAGGAAACCCTAATTTTTCAAACTTCGAATTTTGAAATTCTGATCCAGGGGATAGATGCGCTGGGATGAGGTGAGTTAGCTGGTGCAGTCGGAATTTTGAAAATTCAACTTTTACCCCGTCAAATCTGATCTGCGGATTTCTGGACTGGTGCTTCTGGTACTTCTGGTAATGGTTTTCTGGTATTTCTGGTACTTTTGTGAAACTAGGGTTTCAATTTCCGGGAGATCTAGCCACTGAAAAGGTGCACTCTAAGTGCCAAAATGATCCTTGGGGGAGGGCACAACTTTCTAGGTGGTTAGGGAGCTGAAAATATTCACTTTTGCAAAACCCTAATTTTTGGGTACGGTAATAATGACGTTTTTCCTCTTGCGAAATATGCTTCCTTCAGGTTGGCTCTGATACCATGCTAATGTTTATGCCATTATTATAGTTCTTTGCGTTTCAATAGATAAGAGCAACATAAGAACAAGATCACTGAGAAATACACATTCACAAGAGACACAACATTTATCTTGGGAAACCCTCTAGGGGAAGAAAACCCAGCAAAAACTTCCTTATCATAAATTGCGAATACAATGTCAAGAGATAACTCAAACCAATACAGAAATTCCTCTCCAAAATATGCGCCACTCTTCTCCCTCTCTCCTTTTCCAGTAACAGATCAAAACTTGTCTCTCAAACTGAGCAAGTAAGTTGTTGTCAAATGAGGCGCTAGCCTCCTTTATTTATACAAGTTCTGGCATGTGTGAAGTGTCTCTTCACTGGCAGGGCCGACTTCTTAATCTGGGTGGGTAAACCCACCTTTATTATATTTATGGGTCTTCTTATTAACTGCTGGGGCCGACTTCTTATTCTTCCTATTATAATTATCTGTTGACCAATCCGCAAAAGGGGATTTGGTCCTAATACAATTACCAACATGATTAATCCACAATGGGGATTAATCCTATAAATAATATATCAAATAATAATAAGAATACTCTTTGCAGTTACATTATTTCAACACCTGTAACTACTAATACATATAGAGGTATGTGACACATGGGCTCTAGTTCTTAATCTTGTTTTTGATACGAAAGATTGAGGCAATCTCAATAATGGGAAAAGGTATGACCTCACTGTTGATATATGCCTTCGAAAGAGATTTTTATCATTGTCTATTATGCATTTATTTCTCTCCCAAAAATCCATCACCTAATACATATAACACCTCCACAATACCTATAAACTCCATGTGCTTTGTGCACACCCCCACCAGCCACGATACCTATAAACCTACTTCAATTGAAAAATTACCTCTCCCTCCATAATATGAAAACAATGTTGTTGGGCGGATGCCTATTTTGAGGAAATACCTATTTTTGGAGGGTAAACCCCAATTTTGGAGAAGAACAACTGGCAGGAAAAGTAGCATGTGTGAGGGAAAGCCGCATGCAAAGGAGGAAAGCATGCAAGGTGCATAGGTAGGAAAACTTAACCATGTTAGGGCTAGGGTTTTGGTAAGAGATTGTAACGACTGGTAAGCTTGTAAATTAGTATAAATAAGAACCTAGGAGGTGTAGGTCGGGGCTCAAAGGTTGTTCCAAATTAGATCTGAATTGTAAGAAACTGTTGTGATACCTTTTTGTAAGTTGTTGAGTTGTAGAAGAATCAAGTAGCTAGATATTGAGGGTTAGATCACGGGCTGAGGAGCATGGTGTGACCTAGTTCACCTCACAGAGGTTGTGGAAACTTTTTCACAATTGTATGATCGAATATACAGTGTGCGCAGCGCCATATTTTGCAGCAAATATAAATAAAAGAGACTAAGAAGCCATATCTTTGTGGGCGTAGCCTAGGAAGGGGTAAACCACAGTAAAACCTATGTATTGTGCAATTATTGAATGTCTGTTTACTTTTTGTTAATGGTTTATCATCTTTAATTCATGTTAATGATTGGTTTACACATATGTGGTTAGCTAGATCTATTAGATTGCATTCAAGGGTTTAACATAGGAATGGATCTTAAGAACAATAGATTGAGTAACCGGTTTAAGGCATGATAAAGATCAATTACAATCCCAAATTCCCACTCTTTCCTAGATTGCAAGCACCTGAGCATTGCAGCCATCCAAAGAACTATCTTGGGTGAGACTGCACAGTACATTATGTGTACTATGTTGCTTTTTGGTTTACTAGGAGGGCCGATAGTTTTAGAGGGTTTTGTTGGAAACATGTTCAGATCTGAACCTGGGTTAACTCAAAAAGTAGATAGAGAGATTAATAGCCAACAAATGGTTATGTTGCCGGCTGGAACTGCTTGGGATTGAGTGAATGGGATCTGTAGAAGAAGCATGCAGAGAATGAAGGTATAAAAAGGGAATGTTTAGACCGTGGAATCCAACAAAGGTGAAGATCGAAATATGGTTGAAAACAAAGGAGATTGAGTTTGTGCAGAGGATAACAAAAACCCTAAGATAACACCGCGCAAATATTTGGATAAATACGTGTTTAGCGACTTGCATGAGGTATTTTTCTGTGATTTTCCACATTTGTTGCAGGAGTGACTATTAAGGTTAAAACACAACCATCCAAAAAATCGGATCAGACAACTAGTGTGCAAAAAAGTGGAGATCACGCAGTTACAACAAGTTAACAACAAATTCACGCACGTAGATTTCTGGTTAGACATTATTGTTGCAGGGTTTATCACAAAATTTGCAGTAGATACCGCAAAGTCTTACAACGCAGTAGAGAAGGAGTTTCTAAAAGGAACTAGAGGTAGGTATATCAAATCATTGTATACTTCAATCAAGATTTTATTGTATAACAACGGTGTGATGACTATGGAATCAGACAACTAAACTTCCCTGCGTGCATGGGGAAAGAGGGGAAGCAATGGAAAGAGGTGGAGAAATGGAGGAAGAGATGGAAAATAGAAAGAAGAAGGAGGCCATGGACCCAATCATGATGGAGGAAGATCAGATAAAACAGATAATGGCAACAGTTGGAAAGACGCGCAGTGGAGCACCCTGCCAATATAAGATGAATAATAAGAAGAGAGCCATAATTGATAGAGAGGGCTTGGCAAGTTATGAGGAAGAGGTAGAAGATCTTTGTGTTGTGGAGTAGATTGAGGAAATCCTGCGTGCATCATATGAAAGGAAGATAGGCGGTCCAAGGGCAAGAACATAAGGCATAATTCCCATCCATGTCAATGTCAGTGTGGAACCCATAACCCCATGTGCGACTAATACACCAGAAAGAACACCACCATTTAGACAATAGAATATTAGTGGAAGAAAGATAGCAAGAAACACATCTAAACAAGCAACAACAACTGGAGGAGCCAATTCAGGAAGTAGCAGTCAAATATCTACACCGCGCAGAGGTAGTAGTTCAACACAGTTCAAGATGGTAGGACATGATCCCACGATCAGGTTACCAGGATTTCGGGGAGAGACGTTTGAGGACCTTGAAAAACATTTATTCATCTGCGAGAAGATCTAGGAAGCAAAGAAGATCACATATGAGGATACAAAACTTGAAAAACTAGCTATCATGCTAAGAGACCGCGCAATGGATTGGTACATGAGCCTAGTTGTAAACAGTCCACCAGGAGTAACAAGGACAATTGCAGATGTGAAGAAGTTATTGATCAATGAATTTCATAAGCCTAGCTCAGAAGATCAGTACAAGAATGAGATTATTGAAATTAGACAGAAACCAGGTGAGTCTGTTTGGGAGATTGATCATAGGTTCAAATGGTTGAAGGGTAAGTTGAAGTATGTCATGACTGACATTCAACATATACATCTCTTTGTGAATTCATTGTTACCACATTTGAAATACTCATTGAGACAATAGAAGTTTAAAACTCAAGCAGAGGATTTGCAGGTAGCCTTGCAACTGAAAGAGAACTAGTATCAGAAGGGAGATCCATCAATAGAGGAGCTAAAGGAGGACCTGAAGAATCTAACATTTCAGCTTAACCAGAATAAGGGCAAAGAGAAAAGAGAAGTTGTTTGGTGTACCACATGCAGGACTGAAAGACACCACAAGGATGAGTGCCCAACTTTCACGCAGTACATGGCAACAGGAGTACTAAAACCTCTACCAATAGGAGGACCATGGTGCAAGATCTGTAAGACACATGGGCATGATCCATATCATTGTCCCACGATGCGGAGGTACCAGATAGTACCCAAGAGGTCATACTACAGTTTTTGCAAGTCAGTAAGCCATGATGATAAAGATTGTAGGACAATGGAGATGATGAGGGAAAGAACTTCAGATACCTATAGGGTGCAGGAAGAAATGATGATAGGGCAAGTTTCACCTCAATTCAACCAGGTACCACCTCCATACAATAATCTGCAGTAACAATATAACACTACGCAACCACAATACAATAATTTGCAACCACAATATAAACTTGCACAATATAATCAGGTGCCTCAGTACAATGCACCGCAAGGAGATCGAACTAGCTACAAAGGTGGAGGACGAGGTAGAGGAGGATTTGTAAGAGGAAGATGTCAAGTAGTGTGACACAACTGCCAACAACTAGGACACTATGCAAGAGAATGTCCACTTCCACCTGTGACATGTATGTACTGTCACGCAACAGACCATGACACAAAATATTGTCCGACATTATTGGGGAAGATCCAAGATAAGAAAAATAAAAACAATCAGAATGTCCAGTGGATTTATACAGAGGCCAGGGATGATGGAAGAAACATCAACATAGTCACACAAGGAGGTGCTAAGACATGAACTGATGTAGTAAGACAAGATCCACCACAACACAAATGGGTGAAGAAAAATATTGAAACACAGAAGCAGTTTGATGCACGAAAATAAAATGAGACATTCAAGGAGGCCAGACATGAGTTCCTCAAGCAAGATGTTTCATCTACATTAGAAATGCAACATACTCAGAACATATTAATGTACGAGATGCCTTCATCAATGGACCACACCAAGGAAGCACAACCTTTAGGGCAAGTAAGTACCTTAAAGACTTTTCTGCAATCCCGTGTTAAGCTACTGAACGATCCATCATATGTTAAAGTTTTGCAAAATATGTTAGAAACATGTAACACAAAGGTAGAGGGGAAGTTAGAGTAGAAAACAATCAATCACCTCCATACAAGAAGGAGGACAAGCAGAGAATTTAGGTTGAATGCTAATATTGGAGATTTCAATATGGGGGATATTATACTGGACTTGGGCTCTGAAGTAAATGTGTTACCCAAGAAGACATGGCAGAGTATGGGAGAGCCCACACTAGAATATTCACCTGTCCAGTTGAAGTTAGCAAATCAACAAAGAGTTCTACCAATTTGAAGGCTTAAAGGTGTGACAGTAGATTTGGATGGAGTGCACACTAAGGCAGACTTTGAAGTAATAGAGATTGTAGATGGCACAACACCATATCCAACATTGCTTGGATTGGATCGGGCATTTGATAACGGGGCCATAATCAATTTGAAGACAAGAAAAATGACATTTGAATCAGGAGAATAAAGGTTCATTGCGCCATTAGATCCATCGGAAGGAGAAAGGTTTGTAGAACCCACTTGTCTAGATCTTGAGGAAATAATTAAATTGTACAGAACCACCGCGCGAGAAGAAGATTATGTTAACCCAACTACAGATGGGGTAACCTGCTAGAGAATCATCACATCATGTGCTTCCAACTCAGATACAGGTTTGGAGAATTGGCAATAGAGAGTACATGAAGTTTCTACAAGAAGGTGCGCAAGAATAGACCACGCAGTAAGATAGGTTGGCACAAAGATAAGAGAACCTCCCAGTTTTCATGGGGTAAATGATTTAGAGGAATTTCTATTACAATATGAAGAGGAAGTAGGAGAGAATAAAAGGCTCTTAGACCTCGATATTGCACTCAAGGCTACACCTGCAATATGGTGGGGTGCGCATAAAGAAACAATTCAGGACTAGTACCAATGTAAGCGATTATTGCACATTAGATTTGGCACAGAACATCACAACAGTAAAATGCAGAGGTATGATGGGAAAGGAACACCAGCGGAACACTTAGAGAAGTGCATGACACATTGGAGGATGACACCATCAAAGGAATGGCCTCATCACTTCATTCATACATTGGAAGGAATTCCATAAAGCTGGTAAGTAGACCAGGAAATGCGCAGAGGCACTGTAGAATGGACAACATTACAACATAATTTTATAGTAACCTTATCATTTGAACATGAGAACCCCAACATTGATTCGACACTGAAAAAGATAAGAGGGGTGATATTTATTGATGAACCAAAGCTTGAACTCATGATAGAGTATCAACAATAGAACAAACAAACAATCAAAGAACTATTGTCATGCTATCATGTTGAAGAAGAGGGACCAGATGAGGATGACCTGCACAATATTAATATTATAGAAGTTGAAGGAGAAAGAGAGGTGGAAGGTCCATCTATGGAACTATAAGTATTTGTTGCACCTATCTAGGTGAAAAAGGTTAACATTGGCACAACTGATCAACCTAAAATGGCAAGTATTGGAGACTATTGGGATGACCAAACATTGGAAAGAATAACAGAGTTATTGTGCGAATACAGTGACATGTTTCCATCGACCTTTATAGAGATGAAAGGCATAGCAGGAGAGATAGGAGATATGAAGATACCTCTCAAACATGAGGCAAGACATGTCAGATAGAGACCTTATAGACTGAATTCAATGTATAAGCAGAAAGTGAAGGCAGAAATTGACAGAATGTTGGAAGCTAGTATCATAGAACCAGTAGAGGAATCTGAATGGATAAGTCCTATGGTAGTGTACGAAAATAAACAAGGGGGGATAAGGATCTGTGTGGATTTGAGAAAATAGAATGATGATTTCTTACATTACCCTTTTCCCACCCCTTTCACAGATCAAGATAGCTCCAAAAGATAGGTATAAGACTAATTTTGCTACATAATGGGGATCCTACCAGTACACAGTCCTGCCATTTGGGCTAAAGAATGCACCAACCATATTCTCAAGAGTAGTCATAGTTGCTTTTAAGGAATTCATACATCATTTTTTAGAAGTATATTTGGATGACTGGATTGTATATAGTCTATTAAAGGACCATGTAGAAGTGTTAAGGCTAATGTTGGAAAGATGCAGGCAATGTCAGATATCATTGAATACCAAGATGTGCAATTTTGGAACACCTTTTGGGATATTGTTGGGACATATAGTCTGTAAACAAGGGTTACTAGTGGATCCTGATAAGATTGCAGTCATTGTCAATTTACCACCACCAAATTCAGTGTGCCAATTGAGAGAAACATTGGGACATACATGCTATTACAGGAAATTCATAAAGGGGTGTGCGCAAATTACTGCGCCAATGGAAAAATTGTTAAAGAAGGATATCATATTCCAGTGGAAAGAGGACTGTCAACAAGGGTTGGACACCTTAAAATAAAAGATGGTTACAACACCTATTGTAGTATTCCCAGACTGGGAAAAGGCATTTCATGTGCATGTAGATGCATCAACCATAGCACTTGGAGGAATTCTAGCGCATATAGGAGCAGGGGATTTAGACCATCCTATAGCCTTTAGAAGCAGAAAATTGTCAGAATCATAGCATAATTACAACACCACAGAAAGAGAAGGCTTATCCATGGTATATGCACTTCAGAAGTTCATGCATTATTTGCTTGGAAAACATTTTAAGATGTTCACAGATCATTTTTCCCTAAAATATTTAGTCAACAAGCCAGTGTTGGGGGGGAGGATCTGTAGATGGTTGTTGTTGTTTCAAGAATTTGATTTTGAAGTGATAATTAAACCAAGGAAGCTGAATGCAAGACTAGACCACCTGTCAAGGGTAACTAATGTAGAAGAACCTACCAAATTGGAAGACAACTTCCTTGATGCACAATTGTTTTCAGTACAAATAGTTGATGAATATTTTGTTGATATTATTGAATACTTGAGTATAGAGATTGTGCCACAAGAATTTAGCACAACGCAAAAGAAAAATCTAGTAGTCAAAATTGCAGACTATCAATTGATTGCAGGACACTTGTATAAAACAGGCGCAAACAACAGTTTGAGAAGGTGTGTACTAGAGCATGAGAGGCCTAGAATTTTGGCAGAAGCTCATGAGATAATAGTTGGAGGACATTATGTAGGAAAATCTATCGTGCAGAAGGTATTGTGCGCAGGATTATGGTGGCCAACAATTCATAGAGATGCCAAGGAATATTACCAGACATGTGATGTTTGTCAGAGGGTAGGAAAACCCAACAGAAGGGACAAGATGCCCCTAAGACCACAAGTAACTTTGTAGGTATTTGAAAAATAGGCAATAGACTTTGTTGGACCAATCAATCCACCAACGAGAAGATCAGGAGATACATATATCATTACTGTGACATAATACTTAACAAGATGGGAAGAAGCAGCACCAGTCAAAGACTACAACACAAAAACAACAACACACTTCTTGTTTGAACAAGTGATCACCATATTTGGATGTCCAAGAGTTTTGATGAGTGACCAAGGTACTCACTTTATCAACAGTACTATCAGGGCTATGGTTGAGGATTTTGAAGTCTATCACCAGAAGAGTACACCCTACCATCCTCAGGCAAATGGAATAGTAGAAGCTTTCAATAAAATTTTGGAGAATGCTTTGACAAAGATATGCAATATCAACATGGATGATTGGGACTTGAAGATACCAACAATACTATGGGCATACATGACTACATGTAAGAAGTTGACAGGACAAACACCATTCAGATTGGTGTATGGGCAAGAAGCAGTGGTGCCATTAGAATTTATGGTACCCAGTCTGCATGTAGCAACAATCATGAACATGACAGAAAGAGGCGCAGTAAAGGAGAGGTTAAATCAACTAATGGAAATGGAAGAGGATAGGATTCTAGAAGGATTTCACCAAGAAGTACAGAAAGCAAGAGACAAAGCCTAGCATGACAGACATATAAAGAGGAAGAGTTTCAAGGAAGGAGACCTAGTTATACTCTATGACAGTAAATATTTTCAACATCCTGGTAAGTTTAGAATGCACTAGCTAGGGCCCTATGAAGTAAAGACTGTCACAGATGGCGGATCTGTGCAACTAAAGGATATGGCAGGAACATAACTGAAGGGAATGATCAATGGGAGTCGACTGAAACTGTACAGGGACAGTCGACCCCCTAACACTTAAAAGTTACAACGTAGTAAGAAACTATGTACATAGTGTATTATAGCAGAAGTCAAGACAGAAAAATGACAAAAAGACATAAAAATGAGAAAAAGAAGGAAAAAGAAATACAAAAATAGAAAACAATGAAAATACAAAAACACTGGAAAAAGTCGCATGCAGTAATTACTGTGACAAATATCGGAAGATCGCACGTAGTAAAAATTGTAGTCGACGTAAATGCACGCAAAAAGTGAAAAGTGAATATGACCAGGTCTATAAAAGGCGAAAAACACATAGTTATTCAACACTTAGCGAATTTGGAGCCCAGGGCGAGAAAAAGAATCCATGCCCTAGTTATCTATTTACAAAAAGAGTAAGCAAGCTTGTGAAGTTGAGAGAGGATAACTCCACCAAAATTTGGGTCGCCAGGACAGTTCGTCTGGATTACCTGACAGGGTCGAAGGCACAAGGAACGAATGCAACAACTAGAAAATATAGTCAATCTTGAGGATTTTACCACCTCGGACCCAAAATATATTAGCCCGACACAGGTCGAGGAAGAGCTCCCTACAATGCAACAAGGAGAAATAGGGCAGAGCTACAGGGCTCAGAATGGAATTTCAAACCCTAACCCTGAGACACCCGCAAAGCCCGATGAAACAATGGGACTGCGACAATCCCAAGCACACGAAGAGGTGTTGGTGGAGGACATCACCGATCGACCAGATTCTATAGGGGAATAAGAGGGTGCAGAAGCAGAGGCAGGCACATCTATTGCGGGACAGAAAAGGAAGACACCTGAAAGTATGGAGATTACACTTCTGTGTGGATGACATGTTGGGAAAGGTACCTAAGCTGACTTACGCCGACCATGACATATGCGATGAGACCAAGTTCTGAAGGTTGGCCAAGGAGACGTATCTCATAAACACGGGGGAAATCAGACCCCTAGGTAGACTCGTACTAGAGCCCATGCAGTGGATCACAGGGCTCTACAACTCAGTCATTATGAATATATTGGACATACCACATTTTGGGCACGTCAAGAATGTTGACCTATGTGTTAAACAACTAGTCACTCTCGTCCATGGAAACATCTTGTGGATGGATAGACCAATACATATAGATGTGGCATTGATTTCCAAGATCACTGGACTACCCACATTCGACGCACCTCCAGAAGAGTATCTAGATAACAAAGTGCGCGAGAAGGAAATAACAGAACAGGTGAAAACACAGTTCGACACCACTAGAGGTAGCAGAGGCATCGTCATCAAAGATATCCATGACAACATGACAAGATTCGCTAACAAACTGATGGCATGTAAACTATTGAGGAAATGTCGCAAAGAGGAAGCACCAGCATGCGCGATTGTAGTAGCCGTGCAGTGCGCTAAGGGAGTGATGTTCAGCTGGGCGTTGTACCTGCTGAACTATTTTTTAATATACTATCACGATGTGCAGGATAATGGAGCCGAGTTCCATTATTCATGGTTAATCATATTCATAGCATTGGTAGGGTGGAAGGAGCCCAAATTCTTGACATTTTTGCACAAGGAAAATGGAAAAATGTCACGCGGCCAGATATGAGTCCCTTTGGTAGGCAAAGGATAATAAGATGCAGCAGGCCAATAACGTAGTCTTCGACATGTTGCTAGAATACATACAGTAGCATACAACAAATGTATGGTACATACCAATGTAGGTAGCGCGAGAGATATAGGGGATAGCCAAATTAAAGGCATCCCAACATCATATATGGATCCAAGCAGTGAGGGATCCTAAGAAGGAGTGTCTCAAGATGTAGTACTGTGTCACGAAAAAGGATGTGGAATAGATCATTAAATATTGTCTTGCGCAGTGGCAGTCACCAGTAGCAAAACCAACCACAAGGACAGACACAACACAATCCTCTAAGCCTAAGGAAAAGGTTGAAGCAGGCTCGTCAATAAGAACAGGTAGTCTAGCTGACAATACTCAAATGACTACGGCACAAACTCAACCAAGTGGGAGCAACGCAATACCAAAATGGACAAGGAGGACACCAACTGCAACAAGGACAGGAATCCGATCACAGATGAAAAAGAAGGATACTGCACATGCTGCAGAAGAAAGAGATCAAGGTACAACAAGTGGGGAACAACCCTCACAAACAACAAGGAAGCCCACGCAGGGAAAAGATGCGAGCAAGAAAAGAAAGTACAAGACAAAGGAACCAAACATCACCCTAACATGGGATGATGTAGATCTCATCGCGGACAAGGTCCAACAGGTTAAGAAATTATGGCCAAGATCCTAGAGGTTCATGAAAACATACAACAACTACGGAGCCGGGAAAAATCACAGGCTACTGCGCAGCCATAGGAGAAGACACAGTGGCCACCAACGCTGGAAGAAGCAGAGGAGACAGTGCAGTTAGTTGTCCAGGGTAGGGAGACCTTTTTGCTAACGCGTCAAATGATCAGGGTTGATCAGGAGATGACATAGAAACCCTTGGAGGAGGTGGAACAAGTGGAGATGGTGATGGAATAGATCCTTACAAAGGCCTTATATGGGCTATAGGCTAGTGTAATGCAAGAAGTGCAGTCTAGGGCCCACACATATGCCACAAATTTGGAGGTGGGCAGAGGGGTCGCAGAGATGCTCCAAATAACTTGCGACTAGTTGACCACAAAGAAGGAGGAAGAGAAAGAACACAGTAGGGGCTGACAGCAGCGTACAACCGCATGTCCAATAGTGTCTAGGAAGCAGAGAGAAGCACAAAGGAGAAGATCAACCTCATTACGCAGAAAATCGATCAGTATAGGCAAAAGATCAAGGAACTAAATGAAAAGCTCAATCCCACGACCCCTCCTGAGGTCCAAGAGCAGAGAAAGAGGAAGCTGCACTCCAAATGACAGAAATGAATAAACGAGCAAGTGTAGCAACAAAATTATTTGACAGAGTCGCGCAGCTTTGGACAGTGTTGGAAGAGGATGAGTAGGTTCAACAGTGGGCCCAAGAAGAAGAGAGACTCAACGTAGCCATACAAGACCTCAAATAGAGACAGAAAACAACGAGCATCACATAGTGTCTAAAGGGTACTCAAGATATGAAGAAGTTGTAGTCAGAGTTGAAAGCAACACAAATGCAGAAGCAGGAAAGACAGGTGCAAGTGGAACCCCTTCAAGAGAAAGCAACATAGATGATCGCGCAGTTGGAGGAGGAAAATAAAAGCATGACACAAGCACAGACAGAGTGCACAACACTGATCCGAGAAGAGATGATAGCACAAACAATGGAGGTGCTCACAGGAAAAGATATGCAGATAAGAGAAAGAGGAAAGGAACCGAAGGACAATTTCCACAGCCTTGCAAAGGTTGTTTAGGGAGCGTACATTACCTAGGTGGCTCGGGACGAGCCACATGTCAGTGTTGGGGATCTGCTGGGCGCAGGCCTATTTTGAGGAAATACCTATTTTTGGAGAGTAAAACCCAATATTAGAGAAGAAGAACTGGCAAGAAAAGTAGCACATGCGAGGGAAATCCGCATGCAAAGGAAGAAAGCATGCAAGGCGCGCAAGCAGGAAAACCTAACCATGTTAGGGTTAGGGTTTTGGTAAGACATTGTAATGGCTAGTAAGCTTGTAAATTAGTATAAATAATAACTTAGGAGGTCTGGGTCAGGGGTTAGAAGGTTGTTCCAAGTTAGATCTGAATTGTAAGAAACTGTTGTGATATATTTTAGTAAATTGTTGAGTTGTAGAAGAATCAAGTAGCTAGATCCCGAGGGTTAGATCACAGGCTGAGGAGCTTGGTGTGACCTAGTCCACCTCACAGAGGTTGTGGAACCTTTTTCACGATTGTATGATCGGAGATATAGTGCGCGCAACACCATATTTTGCAACAAATATAAATAAAAGAGCCTAAGAAGCCAGATCTTTGTGGACGTAGCCCAGGAGGGGGTGAACCACGGTAAAACCTGCGTATTGTGCGATGATTGAATGTCTATTTACTTTCTATTAATGGTTGATCATATTTAATTCCTATTAATGATTGATTTACACATATGTGGTTAGCTAGATCTACTATATTGGATCTTAAGAATAATAGATTAATAACCAGTTTAAGGCCCGAGAAAGATCAATTACAATCCTAGATCCCCATTCTTTCCTAGATTGCAAGCACCTTAGCATTACATCCACCTAGAGAACAGTCTCGGGTGAGACTGCGCAGTACATTATGTGTACTGTGTTTCCTTCTAGTTTACCAGGAGGTCCAATAGTTCTAGAGGGTTTTGTTGGAAACCCGTTGAGATCTGAACCTGGGTCAACCCAAGAAGTAGATAGAGAGATTAATAGCCAACAAATGTATTGACTTAATTTTTCTTAATTTTAATCCTCACTTTATGAATGAATGTGATAGGATATTGGCCAACAAGTGAAGCCCTTGTGCCTTCTGGTACACTCGCACACATGGCCTTTGAAGGTGGAGTAGCATAATATGCCATTAATAGTAACTATGGTAGTCAAAGGTGGGGAAATTACGATGCTTATTTAGGTCAACGATTTGAGTCTGGTTATGAATTTCGCATAGCCTCTCTTTATAGAATTGTGTAAGGAAATTTGGGTGTTGAATTCTAGTGTTCTCTCCATTTAGGATGCAATTTGTGGGATAACTTACATGCCTTTTGTTACATGTAGCACCTTGGAGGTTCACTTTGAGTTTTTATTGGTCATGGAGAACCATAGCCACCCAAGTGAGTGTGTCCTCTATGAATTGTTCAACATTAGGGGAGTTCCGAGGAGACATGAAAGCATGATAGAAAGTAACCAATCCAAATTGTTGGTTTGACGAGCCAAGGACAATCCTAGGAGGAGACATAGAGCCTAAGGGATGCAAAAATTCTTGAAATTGTTGTTCAACAAAGGAGGCAAATCGATAGATTTAAGGAGGAACGCAACATATTGCATCATATGGTGATAGACTTGGCGAGGATCACTCAGTCTGGGGTATCTCATCATAGATAGTCAATTATTGCAGTTCTTGTGGAAGCTGAAGAGGAGGAATTGATCTGGCAAGAGCGAGGATAAGTGGTGATGGAAGTAGTGGAATGTGAGGATAATCATCTACAAGAGGAATAGAATGAGGCCCACAATGGCCATGCCTTTATCTAAATCTAGGTTTTATTATGTTTTGTAAATCTATTTTGATATTAGGGCAGTTTAACAGGGTATAGACCAATGGATTCAATGCCATTCCTTTGAAAAGGAAAAAACAATAGACTCTACTCTAAATTTTTTGGAATTTTGTAATAACTTTGGTACTATGGCATCAGGGTAACCACTCCATTTTTGTATTATTATGTTAAACAACGTGGATGCAACACCCTTTTAATACAAAATTAATCTTTGATGTAAAAAAAAGGCTCCACACTTTATTAATATCAAAACCTTTAAGGTAGAGCAACACCTTACAATGATTCTTTTATGGAAGGAATCCACTCTTATTCACTTGCCTCTTAAGGTAGGGAAAACTCTTAATGAGATAATCTCTAAATACTATTATTTCACATATCCCATGAGGAGAACTCCATCCTTATTTATAGCTATCTATGAAACCCCTAATCATGGACATATCCTAACTACCTATTGGACCTTCTTTAATGAGGACACATTACATTTATTACATGCTAACTAACTAGTGGGCCTTATTTAATAATAACAACCATAGTCGACCCAATCCACTTTACATTGAATGACCACCATGACTATACAATTACTACTCTAGTGGGCCCTACACTCCCCCATTACACCTCGAGGGAGGATCCCAACACTCCACCCCCCTTAGAAAATCTTTGCCCTCGATGCTTGTAGTGAAGAGGTACAACCATAAACTAGGATCCCATGGAAAATGTTTGATCGTAATGATAAAGTAGGCCAAGGAACCAAGATCCCATGTACGAGTGCTACCCTCAATGCCGCAATAGTCCCAAAAGCTCCACCATAAACTTGGGTCCCATGTACAGGTGTTGAAGTAGCTAGTGTCCCATGTGCAAGTGTTAACTGCAATTTTGAAGGAAGACAAGGAGTTTATCCATAAATGTGGGTCCCATGTGTGAGTGTTGAAGTAGTCAAAGAAACCAAAGTCTTGATTAGAAGTGCTTATTGTAAGGCTGAAGAATTTCATGAAGCTCACCCATAAATATGGGTTCCATGTCCAAGTACTAATGGTGACTTCTAATTGATGACACTTGAGCTCAATGGATGGATGAGTATGGTGCTCCAAATGCTTGATATGGTCATGTGGATCTAAATAGAAACCTCCACATGTATAATATCATCCATATAGTTGGAAAAGGTCATATTCAGATCTGGAAGGGATACTACCAATGGAGAATATGCAAGTTGAAAATTGGTAGTCATAACCTTCCCTTGACTTCCCTCGGTAATGTTCTCTGGCTAGGGGAAGTATATTCATCAATTAGAATGTGAAAGGAGTTGTCATCCTAGAAATGAAAAAATTCCACATACCACTTGTTATCAACCAATCTAGCACTTGCGAAAATCCTTCACAAGATGCAAAACAAGTGAAACATATGGAATTATTTGCCATTGTCACCTAACCAAGTACTTTCCTCATTTTAGTGAAGAACGGAGATCCAACACAAGGGAGGCTTCCCTAGCAACCTCAAACAATCCTATAGCAAGCTAAGGCAAGTCTACGACCCCTTACCTTGGTTACTCAAATAAGGTGAGGTAAGGGTGGTTTAAACAATATAAGTTAAATGGGTGTGTGTGTGGGGTGCTTCCAAGACAATCAATGATAACTATCAAATAAAAGAGTAAAGTAAATGCCCCGAAACACTAGCTATCAAAGAAAAAAGAAAAGGTTGAAACACTAGCTATTAAAGAAAAAGTAATTGATGTATTAAAACTTGAAATAAGAGATGATATACTTCAACAATAACAAGTTTATGACAACAAGAAGTAAACGATCCTAAACTAGTCAAAATGGAATGGAAAAGTGCATTAAATGCAAGCTAAAACACTAATAAGTCACTAACTAATGATTGTTGAAATAAAATAGCATGAAACTACTTAAACTGAATTCAAGATGCCAAGCCTACTGTCTAGAGATTGCAATTATGCAACAATAAATGGTATTAAAGTTTATTCTAGGTGAAAAATGTAATACCTTTGGCTAAAAATGACAAGAAATTAATATGCAATGCAACATAAACCGAAAAGTAACACAAGACATCGAGAGAGAGAGAGAGAGAAGGGGGGGGGTTGGGCATATGGAGTCTAATATGCAACTTCTATGGAGAAAAAAGGCAAGGAGAAGACTTGTCAATTGAACTCTAGGGTAGTCCACTACAAACCCTTGGTATCATTATTCTATAAGAGCAACTTAATGTAGTCCACTACAAACCCTAAGAGGCCTTCCTATGTCTTCTAGAAACCTTTACTAAGGGATCTAAGAGGATATTGTTCAAAACCCTAGGGTAGTCCACTACAAACCTTGGAATGCTAACCTACAAGAGAAAGACTAGGGTAGTCCACTATAAACCCTAGAAAAACCCTTGTGTCCTTCAACAAGCTTTAAATGAATCATAGCATGGAAGATAATCCACTACAAATCTTCCTTAGGGTTTCAAAGAAAAAATTATCCAAGACAAGCAAGATAATATGCAAAATCACCACTTTGATAAAGAATCCACTTAATACATCAAGAATAAACCATCCAAAACTTGAAAGGAACACTTACTAGTCAAATTGTTCACATGAAAGAAACCATAGACAATGATATCATCCAGAAACATTTGCAAAGCATCGACCAGATCACTCCCAAAAGAAGTGCGCACAAGTACTCCATGATGAAAAAAAGAGATAAGAGACAAGTATAGAAGTGTTTCTCCACAAGTGAGTTATGATATACAAGTAAGGGAAGCACTAGCATTTTATATGAGAAAACCCCAACGCTTTACCTCTCAATAAGCCCCTAAAATGTAAAATATCCATGATACAAGGTGGATAGGTCTAGGTCGACCTCAAAAATAGCCTCCAATATTAATATACAATGCTAAAACACCAAAACGTCACCCTAGAAGATGACACATGTGAGTGTAGATTCCAAAGTGAGGGTGATATTATCTCCTCCAAGGGTGCAAGAGCTTCCAAAGGCCACACCTCATTCAAAAAGGTGTGAAGCATCATCAAGAGTCACATCCCCTCATCCAAAGGTCATGTCTCATCATCAATCCATGCCCACTCATTTTTATGACCCAAGGGGGGCATATATGGGGTTACATGTATATGATATTGTTGATATTGTGGTAGTTGCGGGAGGTTTTTATGTCCATGTGTAACCTTTGGCTAGAATAAAATATTCTAGAAGTAAGAGAAACCCTAAACAGATTACTAGAAACCCTAGAAGACAAGTCGGCTCAGTAAAAGAATTAATATTAAAGTATTAGCTTCTAGAAGGACAAGTCAGCCCAGACAAGTGACAAGAACCACTATAAATAGAGGGCGCTTGAGCTCATTTGTACTCACTCACTTCACTCACTCTCTCAGCTAAGTCTAGTGCAAGTTTGGAAGGTACATCTTCTTGGGTAATTCTTGGTCTGTCTCTCTAGCGCTATCTAGCCTAAGATATGCACCCTATCTTATGCATATTAGTGTTATTCTTGGTGACGTCTTGGAAGAATTGCAACTGCAACTACTATAATTGAGTAGTGTTTTTGTTCTGTGGTTTTGGGACTTTATGTCTAGTGCGATATCTTTGAAGAATATGTGCTCTCTTGGTTATCTGTTGGTTCTAGTGCTACTTCTAGAATCATTCTATCTACCAAAGGTTATGGTGCTCGGGGGTGGTTGTGTGCCTGTGGTTGGGTGACAATATTGTGATATTGGCTACAATTAAACAAGCACATCGAATATTTTAACAGGTTATGGGCCCACACTACCTTCAGAATAGTCTAATTGTTGGAAGGTAGAACAAGAGTTCTTTGTCAATCTCGTTGTAGCACTAGTTGCAGCTACAACTAAGGTTTCTGATTTTGTAGCTGCAACAAACCCTAATCCAACTCTTTGGGCACCTTAAGTGAAGGGTTGGACCTAAATTCTTGGACATTCTAGTGCGCCTTAGCCTAGCACACCTCTTGGTACCTTCATCTAGCAAAAACATCAAGGTTGATTTTTTGGGTCAAAGTCAAAGTCAAAAGTTGACTAATCAAAGTAAAAAATTGACTAGTCAAAGTCAAAGGTTGACTTTTGGTCAAAATTGATTTTGTGGTCAAAGTTAAAATTTCATGGTTTCTAGCTTGTTCTAATCATTGAACCTTTTTTATTCAGTTTCTAACCTCTTCTTGTCAAGATGGTGTTGAGTTTCAGATTAGAAGACAAGTTGAACGATGCTGCAAATTTCAAAGGTATGCACTTGTATATACTTTCATGTTATATCATCCAACAAAGCATGAGTGTGTTTTGCAAGGAATGTACAAGAGATCTTGTCTAAGCAGTGATCTTGGATTCAGTATATTTAGAGGAACAAACAGTTGAGGCTCCAGGTTCCAAGTCTGATTGATCAAATTGTTAAGTTTCAATTTGCACATATTAAGTTTGATAGTTGTTATAATACATGTAAACACTATAGTTGTAACAACAATCTTTAAAAGGTTCTATTACTGTTAGGTGTACTTGGCTGCTCGTCTAGTAGATATTTCTTGTTTTTCTCCTGGGCAAGTTACCTTGGTAATTCTATGATGACTACCATTCTTGTTACCATAGACACGTTCTTATGAAAATGCTATTGGAAATACTTTTTCTCTTGTTGTTCTTGTTCTGAGTAGGTCACAAGCGATAGATCCGAGAAGGAGCTACAGTGACAGATGACTCCATCAAGTGGTGAGGTAGGTGATCTCACCAAGTACCAATTCTAAAGGAAGTGTGTAAAGAAGAAGGAGTTTTGGATCTGACACACTCAGATGTGTGTGGACCAATGTCAACCTCCTCACTAAGAAGAAGATAAAGATCTTGAGGATCGATAATGAAGGAAAGTACACCTCCAAGGAACTTGTTGCCTTTTGTAAAGAATCCAGGATTTGCAGGGAGCTAAATGTGCCACATAATTCTCAATAGAATGGTGTGGCAGAAAGAAAGAACTAATCCATTGATGAATTTGTTAATGCAGATGAATGACCAAAATCTATCCACGTCTCCATGGGAAGAAGTAATTATGACAGTCGTATATGTTCATAATAAGAATTCTTCTTTGCATATTGAAGAACATGACTCGAGAAGAAGCCTTTTTCGGAAAGAAGCCAAGTGTGGAACACCTAAGGAGCTTTGAATATATTCATGTTCCCAAGGACAAAAGGAAGAAGTTGGAACATTCAGGAAATAAGGGCATATTCGTTGGATATAGTGAGACATAAAAAGCTTACAAAATCTATGTCCCAGGTCAACAGAAGGTTGAAATCAGTAGAGTTGTGACTTTTGATGAAGAAGAACACAAAGGTCCCAAGGAAGAAACTACATGTTCTCCAGAACATCCCATTGAAGATCCAAAACAACCACTTGAATATGTGGAACTAGTTATTGTACCTAAGACCAGAAAGAAGCAGAAAGGTATAAATCTCCCAGTGGCACCTTCAAGGAAAGCAAGAGGCCCAAAATATTCTCTAGTTATGCGGCACTCGTGACAAGTCTTTTCAATGCAGAACCTTCCACCTTTGAATAAGAAGCCAAGAAGAAAGAATGGAAGGAAGCTATGATGGAAGAATATCAATCCATCATGAAAAATGATGTATGGAAATTGTGCCTAGACTTGAAGGAAAATCTGTATTAACTTCAAAATGGGTTTACAATATAAAGCATGCAGTAGATGGGAGTATCGATAAATACAAGGCAAGATTCGTGGCTAGAGGTTTCTCCTAGCAAGAGGGAGAAGACTATGATGAGACGTTTTCTCCAGTTGCCAGATATACCTCTATTAGAGCCATCATATCTCTTGCAACATTCATGGGTTGGAGTTTACATCATATGGATGTAAATACCGCTTTTCTCAATGGAGTAATTGAGGAGGAAATATACATAGAGTAACCTCAAGGTTTTGAGGTACATCCGAGAGAAACCCATGTATGCACATTAAAGAAGGCCTTGTATGGACTCAAGCAAGCTCCAAGAGTTTGGTATGCACAAATTGATAGTTACTTGACGATCCAAGAGCTATGTTGATCCAAACCTTTATTACCAGGTCGTGAATGATGCACTTGTGATCCTACTACTATATGTTGATTATTTGTTTCTAACATATACAAAGCCTCTCATTATTCAGTGTAAGAGGGAGCAAACCTCTGAATTCGATATGAAGGATCTTGGTCTCATGCATTATTATTTTCGACTACAAGTATGGCAGAAGCGTGGTGAAATATTCCTAGGGTAAGGGAAGTATGTTGTAAATATTCTTTAGAAGTTTGGGATGATGGATTGCAAATCCATGGCAACTCCCATGGTAACAGATCTGAAGAAGTTGAGGGACTCTGATTCTGATCTAGTAGACTTGTCCCTGTACCGGCAGTTGATTGGCTCATTGATGTATTTGGTTAATACTAGGCAGAACATATGCTTTGATGTTAACACGTTGAGCCATTTCCAGGTGGAACCTAAACATGATCATTGGATAGTTGCAAAGCACATTTTGAGATTTCTTCGTGGGACGTTAAACTATGGTCTTAGATATGCCTCAAACAATGATGTACAACTGCATGGATTTATGGATTTAGATTGGGCAGGGAGTGAAGATGACAGAAATAGTACTTTTGGTATATGTTTCATTTTGGGCTCTGCTATGATATCATGGACTAGCAGGAAACATAAGTTTGTTGCACCCAGCACTGTAGAAGCAGAGTATATTGCAGCTTGTGATACTTGTACAAAAGCAGTATGGCTTCGTAAGCTGGTTTTTGGACTATTTGATTAGGTGTTGGATTCGACTGTGATATATTGCGATAATCAAAGTTGTGTGAAGCTTTCAGAGAACCCTGTATTCCATGACAGGTTGAAGCACATTGAGATCAAGTACTAGTTTATCCATGATAAAGTCCAGAAGGTAGAAGTGATTCTCCAGTACATATCCATCGATGAATAGACAATTGATATTTGTTGGGTATGTGTTATATTCTTTGCATGTGTGTGTGTGGGCGTGTTAGATTCGAAAACTGCGTCTGCGGTTTTTGCTATTTTTGGCGGTTTTCTAAATTAATCCCGGATTAAGGGATTAGGGTTTTGGTAGCTACAGAATACCTAAAACATTGTATATATTGTATGGTGAATGGTGAAATTAATACAAAAAAAAGAGTTGAAAGGTGCGGCACCAAGGAAGGTTGGTTTTCTCCTGGTTAAGGGTTTCCATTGTAATTCTCTGTGTACTATGTGTATGAACCATTGATTAATTTATGTTTTGCTTAAGAATATGTATGCATTGCTTTACTTCACAGGTTTAAAACTTACATGTGGTATCAGAGCTCGTTTTTGGCTTAAGAGGGATGCCTTTGTTGCAGAGGGTTTGGCTTGGTCTTGATAGATCAAGTTTATCTTGGGTTTGTGATAAACCTGGGTTTAGTGGGAGCTTTTGCAGTGGTGATTCAAGTGTAGAAAGAGGAATGGCGAGCTCTTCTAGAATCGAGATAGAGAAGTTCAACGGTAAAAAAATTGAGTTATGGAAGCTCAAGATGGAGAACCTTCTTGTAGACAAAGAATAATGGATCGATGTGGATCCTGGTACACATCCTACTGGTACGCAACCTATTGGCACAAAGTCGACTGGTACACAAACTACTAATACACCACCTACTGGTATGTCAAAGGAAGATTGGGAGAAGTTGGACAAAAGAGCAAGGAGTACTATTCGACTCTACCTGGCATATTCAGTGTTGTTGAATGTCTCGGGAGAATCTACAACCAAGGAAATATGGGATAAGTTAGGGAATTTGTATCAATCAAAGTCCCTGGTAAACAAGTTGTTTCTTCGAAAGAAGCTGTATCATCTTAGGATGGAAGATGGAGATTCTGTGACAGAACATCTAAATGCCTTTAATACTCTGGTAAGTCAACTTGTCTTTGTTAATATTACGATTGCAAAAGAAGATAAGTGTATTACTTTGTTATGTTCTTTGCCAGACTCTTGGGATAATCTGGTTGTAGCAATTGGTAGTACCACTCAATCTACATTGAAGTATGAGGATATAGTTGCATCCTTGTTATCTGAAGAGATGAGGTAGAAAAGCATGGATGGCCATAGCACAGATGCTTCATTTGTAAGAAGTCGTACCCAAGACAAGAATCTTGGTGAGCCTTCGGGGGGGAGATATAAATCTACAGGTAGATCTAAGTCTCCAGGAAAATCTTTGAGGAAATGTTGGAAGTGTGGTAAAACAAGGCATTATAAGAAAGATTGCAAGTCTAAGAAGGTTGATAAACCAAATGGATCTGATAGTACGTCTTCCACAGAGGCGAAAACCTCCACTGAAGAAGGAGGTGATGTTTACCTGGCATCTACAAGTACTCAGGTGCGTCATACCATATGAATCCTCACAGAGAGTGGTTCTGTGAATATGAAAAATATGATGGTGGTGATGTATTCCTAGGAGATGACTCAACAACCAAAATCATGGGACTTGGAAGGGTTAAGTTGTTGCTAAAATATGGAAGGATTAGAACTCTCCCTAAGATTCTACACATTCCAAAACTAGCTAGGAGCCTAATATCTGTAAGCAAGTTGGATGATGCAAGAGTTGAAAGGGCACTTGCAAGATGGTACGAGGAGCAATGGTCTTGATGAGGGGAGTTCAATGTGGAAATCTGTACAAGTTATTGGGAAGCACTTATACTAATGGGTCTAACAATTCTGTTGTCCATGAGCAGAGAAATAAAGAATACAAGACCAATATTGTCCCTGGAAAGAAGACCATGTTGTGGCATCAAAGACTAGGGCATATTGGAGAAAAGGGCCTTCGAACACTACACGATAAAGGTATGGTTGAAGGTATGTCTAATTGCACTCTGGATTTTTATTTATGTGAACAATGCATATATGGTAAACAAAATCGAGTAAGATTCCCATCTGGTGCTACAAGATCAAAGGGGATATTAGAGTTGATACATAGTGATGTGTTTGGGCCTGTGCTTGTTCCATCACTAGGTAAATTTGTGTATTATGTTTCATTCATAGATGTTTTCTCAAGGAACACATGAATTTATTTTCTTAGAAATAAATATGAGGTATTTGATAAATTTAAAGAGTTTAAGGCTCTGGTAGAAAATTAGACAGAGAAGAAAATAAAGGTATCGAGGATAGATAATGGTGGAGAATTTTGCGAAAATGAATTTGAAGAATTCTGTAAGAAGTGTGGTATAGCAAGGAAAAATACTACTCCATACACACCTCAGCAGAATGGAGTTGCAGAAAGGATGAACAAGACACTGATGGAAAAAGAAAGGAGCATGCTTAGTGGTGTCGAGTTAGGATAGGAATTATGGGCAAAGGCAGTGGGTACAACATGTTACCTGGTCAATCGGTCACCCTCATCAGCGCTGGATGATAAAACTCCACACGAGGTATGGACTGGTAAGAAACCCTCTCTTGAACATCTCAGAGTGTTTGGTTGTGATGCTTATGTACATGTTCCAAAGGAAAATAGGAGTAAGCTGGATAATAAAGCTGAAAAGTGTATCTTTATGGGTTATAAATATGGTGTGAAGGGTTATAAGCTTTGGAACCGAGAAACTAAGACGATTGTTTACAGCCGAGATGTTGTTTTAAGAGAGGTAAAATATGCTTCCAAATAGGAATTCCTACCAAGGCAAGAAGAACCTGAGAAAATATAGTTTGAGTTGGATGATGCAAAATCTGAATCATCTGAAGAAGATGAAGCAGAAGAAGAAGAACCTCATACCCCAATATTAAGGAGATCAATGAGGGAAAGAAGGCAACCAAAAAGGTATAGTCCACTTGATTTCCTTCTAACTTTGCTTTATCTATTACTGATGATGATCCGAAAACTGTCAGGGAAGCAGTAAATTCAGAGGATAGTAAACTTTGGAAGAAGGCCATGGTTGAAGAAATGGATGCCTTGGATAAGAATGAGGCATGGGATATAGTTGAGTTTCCAACTGGAAGAAAATCTGTTGGTAGCAAATGGTTGTTTAAGAAGAAGTTTAATATAGAAGGAAAAGTGGAGAAACACAAAGCTTGGTTAGTAGAAAAAGGTTATTCCTAGGTAGAGGGAATTGACTTTGGTGTGATTTTTTCTCCTGTTGCTAAGTTAACTTATATTAGATTTCCTTTATCTATTGATGTTGCTTTTGATCTTGAAGTGGAATAGATGGATGTGAAGACAACATTCCTACATGGGGATCTGGAAGAAGAAATCTACATGAAGCAGCCATAAGGCTTTGTTGTGAAGGGAAAGAAAGAGCTGGTTTGTAAGCTAAAGAAGTCACTATATGGTCTGAAGCAATCACCTAGGATGTTGTACCAAAAGTTTGACACATACATCCTTGGATTGGGATTTGTGAGAAGCAAGGCTGATCACTATGTATATTCCAAGTAGGTTGGTAATCACTTCATTTATGTAGTGTTGTATGTTGATGACATGTTGTTGGTAGGAAATAACACAGATGTTATCAAGGAGGTGAAATTGCAACTATCCTCCAAATTTGACATGAAGGATCTCGGTGCTGCTAACTTCATTATGGGAATGGATATTAAAAGAGATCGTGCAAACGAGAAACTCTGGTTGAATCAGAGAAAATATGTTGAGACAATATTGTATAGGTTTAATATGCATGGAAGTAAACCGGTCAAGGTTCTTATTCCTATAGGTGTAAAGTTATCTGCATACCAGTGTCCCAAGACACCGGAAGAAGAAGAGGACATGTCCCATGTTCCTTATGCCAGTCCAATTGGCAGTTTGATGTATACAATGGTCTATACTAAACCAGACATTGCATATGCAGTGGGAGTGTTGAGTTGGTATATGTCAAAACCAAGGAAGGATCATTGGACAATAGTAAAGAGAGTCTTCAAGTATCTTCATGGCACTACTAGTTATAGATTGTGCTACCAAGGAAGACCATGAATGGACAAAGTGGTGGACATACATGGATTTATTGATGCAAACTGGGTTGGAGATCTGGGTCGCAGAAGATCTACAAGTGGGTATGTGTTTAACCTATTTGGAGGAACAATCAGGTGGATGAGCAAAAGACAGGTAGTAGTGCCACTCTCAACTACAAAAGTTGAATACATGGCAACCACTCATGCAAGCAAGGAAGCAAGATGGTTACAAATATTGTGTTTTGGTATTGGGTCGGTACAACAAGTAGTGAGATTATATTGTGACAGTCAGAGTGCAATATTCTTGGCAAAGAACCCAACTTATCATTCAAAGACAAAGCATATTGATGTTCAATATCACTTTGTGAGAGACATGGTTGAAAAAAAGAAGGTGTTGTTGGAAAAGGTTGACACTTTGAAGAATGTTGCAGATTCATTGAAAAATTTTGTGAGCACAAAAAAGTTCTCCTGGTGTAGAGTAACAATGGGCATTGTTGCCATGGATTGTTGACTATATAATCCTGTGAACCCCTGTATGCAAAGAAAACAATAAGTGGGAGAATGTTGGGTATGTGTTATATTCTTTGCATGTGTGTGTGTGGGTGCGTCAGATTCAACAACTGCGTCTGACGATCCCAAATTTGTTCGCTCTATGTGTCGTGTGCACCAGGCACTTTCCTAGGGAGTTCCCAAAGGGGGCTAGGTATGGTCCTCCCTGGTTATGCGCAACGTTCAAGGAAACAACCCGTTTTTTTTTTTTTTTTTTTNTGCGGTTTTTTCTATTTTAGCGGATTTTGCTATTTTTAGCAATTTTCTAAATTAATATCGTATTAATGGATTAGGGTTTTGGTAGCTATAGAATACCTAAAACATTGTATATATTGTATGGTGAATGGTGAAATTAATACAAAAAAGAGTTGAAAGGTGCGACAACAAGGAAAGATGGTTTTCCCCCGGTTAAGGGTTTCCAGTGTAAATCTCTGTGTACTATGTGTAAATCCTAACCTTGTACAATATCTACTGCAAACAAATATTCATAAAGAACAAAAAATATACAATGGCAAATACAAACATTACACAGAGATTTTTCCCCTGGAAACCCAAATCGGGAAAACCAACATATTCTATATTCATTCATAGTGTTACATTGTTTACAATACAATATACATATAGGATTCAGCGGAATCCAAAACCCTAACCCAATGACCTAGATTAGTCCAAAACCCTAATTCCTTAACCGAAAATAGAAAACCATTGACAAAAAACCATGTGCCAAAAAACCATCTAAATACATGACACGTTTCCTGAGGTAGGTGTCACGTTTCTCGAAGCATAAACTATTCTTCTAGGACGTATCTCCGAATTAGAAGAATTTTCCTTGTAGCCCATGGCGTGGATTTCAACATTTGGGAGGACAAATATTCTTCTAGGACTTATGTCAGAATTAGAAGAATGGTCCTTGTAGCCCATTGCGGGGATTTTAGCATATGTTGGGACAATCATTCTTCTAGAACATATGTCCAGATTAGAAGAATGGTCCTTATATCACTATGTTGAGTGAGTGACTTATGTGAGACACTACTACTCGTGCAAAGAATATAACACATACCCAACACTATGTGTATGAGCCATTGATTAATTTTTGTTTTGCTTAAGAATCTGCATGCATTGCTTTACTTCACAGGTTTAAAACTTACAATATTTTGATGAAGCCTCTGTCTAAGATACAATTTGCATACTTGAGGGACAAGCTGGGACTCGTGGAGATTGCTCCCTTGGTTGAAAGGGAGGAGATGACTTCCTCGGTTGGGAGAGAGTGCTGATATATGGAATCATGGATAGTCAATGTGCTGGTGGACAAACATTCTCCAGGTGGAGAATGGTCCATGCAGAACAAATTGTTGGTGGACATACATTCTCTCTGTGGAGGATTGTCTAGGTTGACAGATTGTTGGTGGACAGACATTCTCCTTGTGGAGGATGGTCCAGGTTGACAGATTGTTGATGTACCATGGAAAACTATTCTCCTAGGGCATTACCCGGACATGTAGAATGGTCTAGGACAACTATTCTTCTAAGAAGTATGTCCGGATTAGAAGAATGGTCTGTCTCCCTAAGTTCAAAGTAATGACCGGAGTGAGGATATTGGTACATGAAAAACATTTTCCCCGTGTTCATAGTAGTGGCCAGAGGGGGGAAAATGGTCCAGGACAACTATTCTTCTAGGATGTATGTCCGGATTAGAAGAATGGTCCTTGTAGCCCATGGTGTGGCTTTCAACATCTGGGAGGACAACTATTCTTCTAGGACATATCTTTGAATTAGAAGAATTTTCCTTGTAGCCCATGGCGTCGATTTCATCATTTGGGAGGACAAATATTCTTCTAGGACTTATGTCCGAATTAGAAGAATGGTCCTTGTAGCCCATTGCGGGGATTTCAACATTTGTTGGGACAATTATTCTTCTATAACATATGTCCAGATTAGAAGAATGGTCCCTATATCACTATGTTGAGTGAGTGACTTATGTGAGACACTTTGTTGAGTGCGTTGGGTCCAACACATGACTTATTCGACATCATGCCTGATTACTCAGATGGAGTATGGACTCGAGAGATGATGCATATGATGATATGATTTGATGCCAGGAGGTTGTTTTAATGCATGGTGATATCCTGTGTAGCTATTAGTTGATTATAGTGGAGACCGTGTGTCTCTCGACAGTAGCTATGTACTACTGTGGTGGATGTGTTCTAGTGGTAGTGACTGTCTGTCACTAGATAGTAGTTGTTCGCTACTTGGAGTTGTTGTGTACCATTGGATAACAATTGTTTACTACTATGAATTGACACAGTTGTGATCTATTGGATGGAATTACGGTAACTGAGTGCTACTACTTGATTGTCATGTTTCCTTGGTTGGTGTGCCAATCAATAGTGTTGGAGGTGATTGCTAGCTATATGGATAGTGGTGATGATGCTCGTAACTTGATCTGCGTGATCATGAGAATAACCTATGTAGCTATGATGATGCTACCTGTAGAATGGTCTGCAAGACTATGTGAGCCTTGACCATACCATGTGAAATGGATGGATGTGTTTGATACCATTACAGTTAATACCTCCCTAGCTAGGAGGGAGTGTTCATATTATGGTAGCTACGGGAGGTATTAACCTCCATGTGTAACCTTTGGTTAGAATAGAATATTTTGGAGGCAAGAGAAACCATAAACATATGTGTAGAAACCCTAGAAGACAAGTCAACTCAGTAAAATAATTAATATTAAAGTATTAGCTTCTAGAAGGACAAGTTGGCCCAGACAAGTGACAAGAACCACTATAAATAGAGGGCACTTGATCTCATTTGTACTCACTCACTTCATTCACTCTCTCAATAAAGTATATCGCAAGTTTGGAAGGTGCATCTTATGGGGTGATTCTTGGTCTCTCTCTCTAGCTTAAGATATGCACCCTATCTTCTAGTATCTCTTGGTGATATTCTTGGTGACGTATTGGAGTATATTGGTGGTGTTCTTGGTGACGTCTTGGAAGAAGTGCAACTACAACTGCTGCAGTTGAGTAGTGTTCTTGTTTTGTGGTTTTGGGACTTTCTGTCTAGTGTGCTATCTTTGGAGAAAGATGCGCTCTCTTGGTTATCTATTGGTTTTAGTGATGCTTCCATAATTGCTTCCATAATCATTCTATCTAGCAAAGGTTATGGTGCTCGGGGGTGGCTGCGTGCCTATGGTTGGGTGACAATATTGTGATATTGTCTATGGTTAAACAAGCACATCGAATATTTTAACAGATATGACCCCAAGGGGGGGCATATATGGGGCTAAATGTACATGTAATGTGTAAATGTATAGGTAACAAGGTCGACCTAGCATTTTCTTGTCAAAATGATTAGAGTAGGATAGTTGTAGGTCATGTTGTGTGTTTCCTTTATGCATCTTGATTGTGTTTACTTACTTTTTTTTTTTTTTTT
>ML791104.1:79688-112480 GCA_009831015.1 Picea engelmannii | reverse complement strand
ATTTATGCATTTATAATTAGTTATGTTTTTTTATTTAGTCTTGTCTAAGAAAAAATGAAATAATGATTGAATATAATTTTGTTTCTTTCCATGTACTCTATCCCCCTACTCGTTTTCAATAATGGTTTTATGTTACAATGTAGCAATTTTTTTTTTAGATTTGATGCAGAGTGCAAGTCTTGGAGATCTAGAGATTATTGAGGTTCTCATACACTCTACAGTGAGCCCATGTTGGAGCAAGATGTTACCCCCTCACACTAGGGGTAACTAGAGGAGATTTGTTTTCACGATCCACATTACAGACATCAATTTCGATGATGACATTCTAGATTCTCCATAGACAATTTTCCACAAATTCCTTCTATTTTATGTTCGACTCACTCATATCAGGTGACGTGGTGGCTGACACACATGAGGTACATTTTTTTGATACTTCATATTGAGTGATAATGTTCAATGTTTTAGGCATGAAAATGGTGATCACAGATTGAATTGGATTATGGATCATGATACTTTGAATTTATACCTTTTGCCTTGTTTCACCTTGGTGGTCATCATCATTTCCTAGTCAAGTGTTGTTACTCTTGGGAAAATTTGTACTACCATGGGCTTTGATAGGGGTAACATGTCCATATCCCAATCCATACATAATACACCCCATCTCTCCCATCTCCATTTTTCTATCTTTTGGTTTGGTTGTCATATGTCACCCATAAAGGTTCATTCCTCGTAATCCCATGAGAAGAATGAGCTAAAATGCTCGAGGTTGATGCAAATCGATATAAAAATAAAAATAATATATAATATAGAGAGAGAAAATGCTATAACTCAAAATGAAAAGAAAAGTAAAATGAAAGAAAATCAAAGTAAAAAACCAAGAAAGAATGAGAAGCATGAGCTCTACCCCCTCACCTCAAGTCCTATGCAAAGAATGCATACCTGGAAAAAGGATTCAGAAAATGAAAATGAAAAGCCAACAAAATTGAATGAATAAAAAAAAGGAAAATAAGGGTTTGGAAAGACATAGCACTGAGGAAAGGGTGACTCATTGCCTAAGTATTCCCTCATACAAAGGCACTCACGAGGATGACTATAATACATAACCTTTCATGACTATGCTACCACCCATGAAGTGAACCCCACACCATACCATGTGTCATTACACATACTCCTTGATGGGTTTCTTGGGAAATGCTTCTTATCCTAGGTACTAGCACACCTAATAGGGGTTAATAATGATCCCCCCATACCTAAACTTGGCAATTTGTATAACTTTATGAGCTAGTGTGAAGTTTGAAGAGGATACTTAATGTGACATATCTAGTGGCTTTTGCATTGACATGACTCACTTTATATGTTGTATTTGACTTGTGTACAAGCCTATGGTTTTGGCATTGGACTACATGAACCCCTCCTTGGATGATGGATTTCACATGGCTACCTACTTGATGCCTTGGTCCTTTAAAGGACGTTGAGGGGCTACTAGCACACTTGATGGAGGTCATCCCACTACTTGAGAGAGGTAATTTCACTCATTTGGGAGAACGTCGTGCCTTTTGATGACATGGATCTTTTGTTGAGACACCCTAACACCCATGGAGTATGAGTTGGCCCTTTTATGATGCAACAATTAACCTTTAAATGATGATTTGACACCTCTAGATGGGACGTTGCACCTATCGGGGATGATATGTCACTTGGAGATGAAATAAATCAAGAATGTTGGAGGGAATGTTTCACTTCTTGAGCCCCCTACACATCATTTTGGAGTGAGATATCCACTTTACGAGGACATTCATGCCACATGTGTGGTCCCTAGCATGCACTCTTGATGGGTGATTTGGCATTAGAGCATCTTTAATTCATCTTGGAGGCATCGTTGGGGGTCTTAGTCATGGATATTTTATGTCCTTTTGCCTTATCTCTAGGGTTGTGAGAGATAAATACATTATTTTATGTTTTTAGGGATTTTAATGGATGAGAAGGGTTCTTGATCTCTCATATAGACAAGAAAAGCACTTCTCACTTGTAAATCATTGCTACTTGTAGAGAATTATCATTACTTGTCTACTACTTATTCTCTCTTATACAAATCAATATGGATAGCTAGTTAGAGAGACTTTTTGGAGAGGATAACTTGTGGATACTTTTACTTCTTCATGGATGTTCATTGCTGGGGTTTTTATGGATGAAAAATTTCTTGAGTAACTAGTCTCACTCTATCTTGTGATTTTGTTTATGAATGAATGTAAGTGTAATGATGCTTTCTCTATTAATGGTTGTGCATTCTCTCAGTTCTTTCTTGAACAAACCCTTCTTGTCAAAACTTTTGGAAGGTTACTAGTGAAGAACCTTCCCTTGAATTATTTTTGAAGATCTAGTACGATACTAAGAGGATCCTCTAGGATTAGTAGCGAACAACCCTAGATGTCACCCTAGATCCACTTACATCTCTTCAAAGGAGTCTTTAATTGACCCCATATGCCCCAAAATATATAGTAGGCACTACTCTTCTCCCAATAGTAAATCACAAAACTTAAAATTTAATCTTTATTTCATGTTTTAGGGTTATATTAGGGTTTTATAACAACAATATATTCATTTTCAGCCATAAAAGACTTGGACATTTTGGTATTCATACTTAGCAATCATATTTAAATCCTAGATTGTGTTGCTGATTTATTATTTCAGCCTAATTAGGGATGGGCTTATAGGGTTTTAGGGTTGTTATATGCATTTGTAATTTCAAATTTTGTTGGTTGATTTAACCCTAATTTTTTATCCATTGCTTTAACCCCATTTTTATTGGCTTATTACTTGTTTCAAGGGTTATATTTGTTGTTGTTGTTATAACTTGTATTACTGTTGTAATCCACCATCTTTCTTTCAAGTTTTACAACAACCAATATATTTTTCTTCCTTTGTAATTTTTGGGGATCCTCTTGTGCTAAAAATTCACTTGATAAGCCTTCTAAATTGCCCTAGATCCCCATCCATTCAAATCTGGAAACCGCACAAACTTACGAATTTATCTTTTCCTTATTCTATTGGTGGTAGATAAAGTATCTATATGGGAGGTCTTGGACTTGATTGTGCCTTGCTTAAGGATTCCTTGAGGCTACTAGGGAAGCCTCCCTTGTGTTGGATTTATTCCTTCACTAAAACGAGGAAAGTTGTTTCCTAGGTGACAGTGGTGACATCTTCTGATGTTCCACTAGTCTTGGCACCTTGTGAAGGTTTTTCACTCATGCGCTAGATTGTGTGGTAATAGGTATTACAATAACAAAACTTTCTTGAATACTCCACTACCAAGGAAAGTTACATCTCCAAATTGAATACAAATATAAATGCTTTCCTTCTTTCCCTACGTTATCCAAGCATTGACATAAATACATAGATATATGCGAAGATAACAACATATTGAATATATTTTCAAATGAAATTGAATGGGCTTGTGTTTTCAACCAAGACTAGCACCCCAAAATGGTGTTAATAAATAGATGATCAACCTACATATTCACTTGTAATTACCCCCCCATTCATTAACACAATCTCATTAGCTCTATTGTGTTTTATTTTCATCCACTTAGAAGATAAGACACCAATTGAAATTATTCACCAAGGATAGTGTTGTATCAACCACCAACAAATATGGATGGATAAATGAAATGTCAGTTGATCACCTTAAAATTTTATTGATTTAGGAATTGATGGTTGTAGGAGAATAGTTACACAGGTCATTGAGTATGAGTGACCCGATCATCCTTTTGACAATGCCCAAGCATCAACAAGGAGGCGACTACCATATTAAGTGCAAATGGTTTGAGAAGTAAGGACAATTGCTAATTCCAAAGTTATGGGATTTGTTATCGCACAGTTTGTAGTTTAGGTCAAAGGCTAAAGGATAGAGGCCAAACTGGCATAACAGGAACCTTCCTCACCCAATGTCACCTCAATGGGGAGGTTCTTTCTATTTAGGGAGGTTAACCCAGGGGACACGTCCCCGATAACCTGGGGTTTCGAAGAGGCAAAGGTACAAAGTCAAGATTAAAGTTTCCCCCTCACAGGTTACCACCAAGGTCAGACGGTCCGACTAATCAACCAATAAAGAAGTGTATGCCCAAATGAAAACACCTGCCCGGAACAAGACAACAATAATACAGTATATATGCAGGCTATAACTCAATGGGTTAGTACTTCAATGACTATCTAATATCAATTAATAAGCAATCTAAAAACAATAGATATCAATGAAGTCAACGTTTTATCAATTAGCTATGGCAAAAGCATCAATTCATCAATAACTATCAAGATGATGAAGCTAACAATGTATCCAATCAACACTTTACTCAATAAATGCTTTAATTCATCATTCAATTGCTTATCATTAAGAATGACTACGTCAAGATGGATTATTCAAGGGTGACGTCAGCCTTATGGATTATTCAAGGGTGACATCACTCACTCTTCTAGTGAGGTCTGATTTTGCGCCCTATTAGGGTTATTGGCTATTTTGAGGTGGGTGGCCACCAATATCCACCTGGATCAATTCTCCCTCCTTAGGAAGCAATGGTCTCCATTGCGTTGAGTTCCCGGGGGAGAGGGAAAAGCGTTTGTTGAATCTGCATCTTGGTGAGCTGCTTGCCTTGCTGGAGACATCGCACTGCTCAATTTATGGAAGTTTGTCACGAACTTGTTGAAGTTGAGGCCGTTCAAAAAGTCGGGCTACATGAGAGGACGATGTGCAGAAGGAATCTTTGCGCTTTGTTGCAACCTTGTCAACTTGCTTCTGTTTGATAGAAGGTGCTTGGGGCGAGGCTGTAGTGGTTGCAGTGTCCTTCTGTTCTCCTTTTGAACAGATTTTGAAGAAGATAAATTTTGCAGTATGAGATACTACCTTGCGACACTTTTTAGATGGAACAATATTTGGAACTACCTCTGGTATTCTATAGAGATGACCCCCTAGAGAAACAATGACACTGCGGGGTCGAGACTCATAAACAACATGGCGCTTCCACATATATGGTTGGCCCAAGAGAACATCACAGACATCCAGTGGGGAAACATCACATAATACCTCATCCTTGAAGGGTTGGATGCCGTATGACAATCAACATTGTTGGATGACATGAAGATCTCGTCCTTGGCGAAGCCACTCGATGTTGTATGGCTGCGGGTGTGGTGTTGTTGACAATCCCAACTGTTTGACGACCTCTGCTAAGATGAGGTCCTTCTGGCTTCCGCTATCAACAATAAAATGCAGCGGGGTCCCCTTCACCCACATATGTGAATGAAAAAGGCGCTCCCCCTCTTCAGGATCTGTTGGTTCTTCTGGTTGGATTGCTGCGGTCGCGATAATAGCAGTGGGGTTCGCGTCAATGATCTGTCCTTTACCATTATTTCCAGATTCAGATTCTGAATCAAGGTTAGGCTCTTTGTCTTTAATATCAGCCACTAATGACTATTTTGAGCAACATTCATCGGTGTTGTGTCAGGGGCTTTTGTGGAACTCGCACCATTTTCCGGTGTCCTTCTTTGTCTTCCCGTGACCCTTATTTTCCTGTGTCTTTTACTAGTTTTCAGTAGACTGTTTGTTAGGGCCATCTTTGTCATACTTCGGTTGTTGTGGATTTGCAGACCCAAACTCCCATTTGTTCTGGTGCTTAAATTTCTGCTCGATTTTGACAGCATATAGATAAGCAACACCGAGTGATGAGATGTTCAGAAAAACCATTTCATTTTGGATGTATCTGTGTAGAGCCCCATGGTATTTTAGAACCAAATGTCGCTCGGAGTCTTTGATACCCAACTTGGTGTGCAAGGTATGGAAGGTATTGGTGAACTTCGGAACTGATTGGCCGCTCTCTTGTCGCTGTGTGGTCCATCTCATGTACTGGTCCTCATAGTTGCCAACAGGGTAACACTGTTCCTTTACCGCATCCACAAAAAAAATCCCAAGTGGGATCGACCCCATATATTCCAGACTCCTCTATGGAACTTTTCTCCCAGTAAGTTTCCCACCAATGTTTGTCACGAGGGAGAGATTTAAGGAGTGAGAATGTGATCTTTTCTTTTTCGAAAAAATTGTGAACAGGGAAATAACCTTCTAGCAGAGTTAACCATTTTTCTAGGGCTTCTGCATCTATCTATCCTTCAAATACAAAAATATGAAAATTAAATTGTACCTTGAAAGGCGAGGTGCCTCCAAAGTGGCCGCTTGATGAAGATGCACCTGCTTTTATTGGCAGGCGTTGAAGGATGTGGGCAAAATTCTCCATCATTTCGTCCCTCTGTCGCATGAGAGCTTGCTCAAGCAATAGATTGATAGGATCGTCTGCTCCGTCGTTTTTCTTTTCTTCTGCCATTAAGGGTTTCTTGGTGTGTGAGAGTGATTGTCTTCAAGAGAGACAAGCTCGAGACCCAACTTGCTATACTCGAACCTCATCAGGGACATGCACTGAAAAAACGATCAAGAGCAGCCTTCTCTGATACCACTGATCCAGATTATTTTCGGCACGAAATGAGAGTGGAGATATAATAAAGAAATGTAGAGAGATATCACATATATTCAATAATATAACATAAATGTATCAGAGATGTAACCATAAACACAGATATACAGTAATACACGATTTCTATTAATGAAGGAAATGTACAGAGACTGTAAAAATGCAGAGTGAAAGACTCGCTAGAATGGTGGCAGCTTATCTCTGAGAAGAGATGTGACGGCTACTCGCATTCGTAAGAACATGGTTAAAATGAGGCTCCCAAGGAATTTTTACAATAAATGGGAATGCCCAAAACCCTAGACATCCAAAAACCTAACCCTAGGAGATGAAGTGCCAAAAGTCATGTGGGCCCCGTTTGGGTAAGTGAGTACATCAACTTCCCGCTGTCGTAACTTTTGCATACGATCTCCGTTTTAGGCGTGTGATAGCTCGTTGGAAAGGTATTGTCGAGGAGATTCATTTTGGGGGATCAATTATGCCTTCAATTATCATTTAGAACCTTGATATCGAAAAACCTTCATTTGGGCCCTCAAAATGACCCCGGAAGTTAAAAACTGCTAAAAATAGTAAATTGCCAAAATTGCCAGAAAACTGTTTTGAGCTAGTCGAAAAAGGTGGGTGGCCACCAATATCCACCTGGATCAATCCTCCCTCCTTAGGAAGCAATGGTTTCCATTGCGTTGATTTCTCGGGGGAGAGAGAAAAGGGTTTGCTGAATTTGCATCTTGGTGAGTTGCTTGCCTTGCTGAAGACGTCGTGCTGCTCAGTTTGTGGAAGTTTGTCACGAACCTGTTGAGGATGAGGCTGTTCAAAAAGTTAGGCTACATGAGAGGACGATGTGTAGAAGGAATCTCTGCACTTTGCTGCAACCTTGTCAACTTGCTTCTATTTGATAGAAGGTGCTTGGGGCGAGGCTGTAGTGGTTTCAGTGTCCTTTTGTTCTGGTTTTGAACAGATTGTGAAGAAGCTAAATTTTGCAGTATGAGATACTACCTTGTGACACTTTTTAGGTGGAACAGTAGTTGGAACTACCTCTGGTATTATGTAGAGATGACCCCCCAGAGAAACAATGACATTGCGGGGTCGAGACTCATAAACAACATGACACTTCCACATATATGGTTGGCCCAAGAGAACATCACAGACATCCAGTGGGGCAACATCACATAATACCTCATCCTTGAAGGGTTGGATGTCGTATGACAATCGACATTGTTGGCTGACACGAAGATCTCGTCCTTGGCGAAGCCACCCGATGTTGTATGGTTGCAAGTGTGGTGTTGTCGACAATCCCAACTGTTTGACGACCTCTACTGAGATGAGGTTCTTCTGGCTTTTTCTATCAACAATAAAATGCAGCGGGGTCCCCTTCACCCACATCTGTGAATGAAAAAGGCGCTCCCCCTCTTCAGGATCTGTTGGTTCTTCTGGTTGAATTGTTGCGGTCGCGACAATAGTGGTGGGGTCCACGTCAATGATCTGTCCTTTACCATTATTTCCAGAATCAGATTTTGAATCAGGGTTCGTCTCTTTGTCTTTGATCTCGGCCACCAATGACTGTTTTGAGCGACATTCATTGGTGTTGTGCCAGGGGCTTTTGTGGAACTCACACCTTTTTTCGGTGTCCTTCTTTGTCTTCCCGTGACCCTTCTTTTCTTGTGTCTTGGATTGGTTTTCAGGAGACTGTTTGTTAGGGCCGTCTTTGTTATACTTCGGTTGTTGCGGATTTGTATCCCCAAACTCTCATTTGTTCTGGTGCTTAAATTTCTGCTCGATTTTGACAGCATATTGATAAGCAACACCGAGTGATGAGATGTCCAAAAAAGCCATTTCAGTTTGGATGTATCTGTGTATAGCTCCACGGTATTTCATAACCAAATGTCGCTCAGAGTCTCTGATACCCAGCTTTGTGCACAAGGTATGGAAGGTATTGGTGAACTTCGGAACTGCTTGGCCCCTCTCTTGCCGCAGTGTGGTCCATCTCATGTACTGGTCCTCATAGTTACCAACATGGTATTACTATTCCTTTACCGCATCCACAAAAAAATCCCAATTGGGATCGGCCCCATATATTCCAGACTCCTCTATGGAACTTTGCTCCCAGTAAGTTTCCCACCAATGTTTGACATGAGGGAGAGCTTTATGGAGTGCAAAGGTGATCTTTTCTTTGTCGAAAAAATTGTGAACAAAGAAATAACCTTCTAGTAGAGTTAACCATTTTTCTAGGGCTTTTGCATCTATCTGTCCATCAAATACAGGAATATCAAAATTAACTTGTACCTTGAAAGGAAAGGTGCCTCCAAAGTGGTCACTTGATGAAGATGTGCTTGCTGTTATCGACAGGCGTTGAAGGATGTGGGCAAAATTCTCCATCATTTCGTCCCTCTGTCACGTGAGAGCTTGCTCAAGCAACATATTGATAGGATCGTTTGCTCCGCCATTTTTCTTTTCTTCCGCCATTGAGGGTTTCTTGGGTGTGTGAGAGTGATTGTCTTCAAGAGAGACAAGCTTGAGACCCAAATTTCTATACTCGGACCTGGTCGGGGACATGCACTGAAAAAACAGAGTAGCTTGCTCTAATACCACTGATCCAGATTATTTTCAGCATGAAATTAGAGCGGAGATATAATAAAGAAATGCAGAGAGATATCACATATATTCAATAATATAACATAAATGTATCAGAGATGCAACCATAAACACAGATATACAGTAATACATGATTTCTATTAATGAAAGAAATGTACAAAGACTATAAAAATACAGAGTGAGAGACTCGCTAGAATGGTGGCAGCTTATCTCTGAGAAGAGATGTGATGGCTACTCGCATTCACAAGAAGATGGTTACAATGAGGCTCCCAAGGAATTTTTACAATAAACAGGAATGCCAAAAACCCTATACATCCGAAAACCTAACCCTAGGAGATGAAGCACCAAAAGTCATGTGGGCCCCGTTTGGGTAAGTGAGTACATCAACTTCCCGAGGTCGTAACTTTTGCATACGATCTCCATTTTAGGCGTGTGATAGCTCGTTGGAAAGGTATTGTCAATGATATTCATTTTGGGGCTTCAATTATGCCTTCAAATATCATTGACAACCTCGATCTCGAAAAACCTTCATTTGGGCCCTCAAAATGGCCCCGTAAATTAAGAACTGCTAAAAATAGTAAATTGCCAAAATTGCCAAAAAACTATTTTGAGCCAGTCGAAAAAGGTGGGTGGCCACCAATATCCACCTGGATCATCACATTTGACCAGACATGATCAATAACGTTCTGTTTACATGTTTCTTTTGTCCAAGAAGAAATGGAGATTGTGACTGTACATGTAATTTTCCATTTTTTTGTTTTCTCATTGCATTGATACATAACAATATTGAAGTCTCCTAGAATGAATGTGATTTTGTTCAAATGAAAATTGTACAATGCTTTTGCAATCATATTCAATATGCTTGTCAGAATTGCAGATGGCGTTGCACATATATTCATTATTGCAATATGCAATCCTTTGACTATTACTCTTGCTACAAGGACCTCCACATTTAGTTCTTCAAAATGCATATGTTCCAATATTGGTAGATGTTGTCTGACCAATATGATCGCCTCATGTTTATTGCAATTTGATATGCAATTGAAACTTGGAAACTATTCATTTTGAATCAACAACGTCATTTATGTTTCTTGAATGCACAAAATATCAGATTGCATTGTATCATAGTCACTGGCTATGTCATTAATATGTGTATGCAAAATACATGTGTTTAGTGAAAGAATTGAGATGCATGACTCCAATTGCGGAGATTTCCAATCATATTCTAGATTCCAGTCTACATCACTGCACAGATGTTGCATCTTGGTGACTATATTTTGTTTAACATTGAAGTTATCCATTTTCAAAACACTTAGAAGATACAAAGACTCTGTGCTCCTTACACGGGACAATGTTGTGTACGTTAGTCCACGTCTTCGTACCCCAACAAGATCAAATGCAACACTTTCCAGGGTTATACCCTATGATTTGTGTATTGTACATGTACATGCAAGTTGAACTAAGAATTGTTTACGAATTTTCAAATGACCCGTCTTTGCTTTTGTGGATATTGGTTTTTCTATGCGCAATATGGTCATACACTTAGGAGAAATGTCTATGCTATATAAAGAAGCTAACCTGGTAGCATGGCGATGTCCAATATGCGAATCACAAAACTTTATCCATAAAACATCAGCCTTATTTGTTTTGGTGTATGCTTTGACTATTCCATCTGCACCATTCACTAAACCATCTTGCGAATCGTAGTTACATGCATATATTCTTCTTTGTTTGTACATGTTTTATGATTCTTAGTCAACTATCAATGGAAAATAGGGATTGACTTCCAACCTGAGAAGATTCATCATTGAGGACATGTAGTAGTTTCTGATAAAGCTTTGATAATGTGTCTAAGATTTATTTGCTAAGTGGAATGAACCAGGACTTGTTGAAAGGCATTAGAAATTCATAATGGATTGTTGTTCCACCTGCATTGTAAGCAACATTACTTGTGTATGATAGTATCTATCCCTTTGGTTTCAAAGGATTAGTTGTTTTATCTGCATCGTGTATTCGTATAAGAATTTGGAATATCATTTTTATCCTGAAGGTTTTCCTTGTTCTTTCTCCACCCATAAGAAACAAGTACAATGACATTTGCATGTCTCTTAATTTACTTAAGGCAATGTCTTTGACAATTTCTTGTTCTCTGTTCAACATTCTTCTAAGTTTGTAATATTCTTTATTCTCAAGCAAAAATGGATGGCCTGTGACTTGGAATACAAGATTAGTTAATATTTTGCTATTTTTTCCTCCAACGCATTGGAGGTCTGCTTGCAAATCATACTGTTCACAGTGAATTGTGCTCGTTCCTCATTCGGTCAATGCACCATCAATGTTGAGAAGATCATTATATACTTGTTGAATCACACTTTCCATATCACCCCACATTGGATTGATATTGTATGCAAAGTTAGGTTAAGTGGATTATATTGTAGTTTCGTGAAAACAATAACCAACTTCCCATGTAAGCTAATTATGTTTTAATGTATAATCACTTTTTTCAAACGAGACATATAGTAATAGTTTCTCTCTGCAAAAAATTTCATAATCAATGTATTTTTTATATTTGATGAATCATATCACATTTGGTTTTTTCCTTTTCGATATGTGTGAACCATCCTTTATGTACTTGGAGACAAATTCAACAAGACATATATTCTTAATGGCATGTGGTCATTCAATATAGTAATCAATAATAGAGTGGTACATGAAATCTTCTGATTCGTCGGGTTCTTGTTTTAATAAAAAGGCTGGCATTAGGAAAAATGTGTGTGATCTATTGGAGAAGTATTTATAAATATACACACCCTTGAATTGATATTCAATGGTAGAGCAAGCACAATATGAACTGCTTGCCAGGCAGAAATTTGTTGAAGATTCAACATTGTATTTTCAAGCATACATATCATTTGCATAACATCAATTTTGTTTTTTTCATGCTCGATGCGGAAGTGCATGATAATAACTAGCATAAATTGTCCGCACAAGCATTGAAAATACAAGTGCTGCATGTGCTAGGGTTATACCTTTTCAAAGTGTGGAGGTGCACAAGACATAACTGCACCGAGTGCAGACATATGTTCATAGAAAAACCTTTCCGACAACCTGAAAAATGCCCTTGTAAAAAGGGATTTTGACTAAGAAATTTTGCAAATATAAATACATTACTGAGGTGGATTACTTCAATTTGCGGTGCCCAACTATTGGAAGTGTAAAGGTGTGCAAGTGCACGACAATAAATGGTATAAATTCACTACACAATTAGTGAAAATAAATACACAAGTGTTGGTTGTGCTAGTGATATGCCTATGAAGAGTGTGGATGCGTGGAAGACATAATTGCATAGAGTGCAAACATATGTTCATAGAAAAAGCCTCAGGACAACCTAAAAAAATCCCTTGTAAAAAAGGCTTTTGATTAGGAAATTTTGCAAACATAATACATTATTGAGCTCCAATTGATTCAAAGAAAAATGCTTGGCCCGTATTTATTAAAATTTATTTTCCACACACATGAATTACCTTTGAAATATGGACAATCATAAATAGAAACCATTATCTAGCCAACACAAAAGCGAGACATTTGCTTTGCACTAGTTCTAAATTCCCGCCCTCCTCGTAAATCTGAGCAACTCAACCTGCCATAAATGACCAAGCCATTGTGGAAACCACATGGATTACCACAATTCATGGTGAAAAACTATTGGAAGTTCCAACGTGCATGAGCACCACAATGCAGGGGTGTCAGAGGATTGGTATCAATTCTCCACACATGAATTGAAAATATACCAAATGTTCACTGTGCCAGGAAAAAACCTGTACAAAGCACAAAAGATATAGCTGTGTGGAATGTGGAAAAATATTCAAAGCAAAAGGCTCTACACATAAGCAACAATGTATTGTACATGGCGATATTGACCATCTACTACATAACACTCGTCTTTTTAGATTGGATGCATTTTTTCATATACTCTTGCACATTGTTTATTTGATGCATTCCACGCCCCCTTTCCATTTCCGTTACTCTTCCATTGAATTAGGAAATGGATCAATACATCATTTCTTGGTTTGTTTAGACAACAAATATATAGATGCAATGGAACCATATCAATATGAACTAGGATCTGATTTCTAGCATGAATTGCATTATATTCGTGACATTAACACATATCTTTCGAAAATGTAGTTGTCTGCATCTTCAAATCTAAATGAAAATGACAGAGCACTATGAAGACATACACTTTTCATAGGATGAACAACAAAATGGTTAAATAAAACACATGAGAAAACTCCAATAAAACACAGTACCTGCACTATGCATAAAGCATACACTATTAAGAAACAAGCACACAAACTAATTGCATTTGTCTATGAAACATAAATCAATATCACAAACCATTGGTCAAAGGCAACATAGTAGATGGACACCCTTGGCTTGTTCAAAAAGTATTGTAGATACTCTGTAAATATAACTCACATGCATATTTATCCACTGCTTAAAGAAAAATTGAACCAATCTATTGCCCAATTCAAATAACTATATAATCAAAATTATGGCTATAAATTAAGTGCATTTCTATCCAAGAGTTTTCAGCTTTTCTAATCTCCATCCTATTCACTATAAATAAACAAGTAATTTAAAATCCATTCATTCTAAAAAAACATTGCAACATGAAAACAATAATTCCCAATGCGCATGATGTAATGTTCCTCAACCCAACTGAGGTCCATTACACGCGAAAAATCCATACAAATTAAAATTTACTGTCAACTAACTTCTTGTATCTTTTTTTTTTCCAAAAGAAATAATTACTCAATTATATTAAAATATAATCTGTTCTCATAAACATGTACATTCAGAAATCCGAGTAGGATCAGCAGACATGGATTCCATTTCCTTAAATTGGGGAATCCAATTAGAAGGTGAATGATGTTACCCTGGAAAAATAAAAAAGGAGAGATCTCATTCCAGAAAGAAGAGAATGTTGAGATGTTTCTGCCAAAAATAGTGCCAAGAATTCAGAGGAAATAAAAACAGGTGATGGCGACCATTAGAAGATTTTGATAGAATGTGAGGGTCCCTCGTGACCATCCATCCAATGAGTGTAGATGATCACAAGAAGTATGTGAGAAGATAAGCTTCTTGAAGTGGTGAAGTAGATTGTTGATACGGTCCATCCATGCCACGAGGGTGATCGATTGAATCTTACCACTATTATTGAGCCAATCTATTACAACTTTGGAGTTGTTGATCAATTGAAGGTGTTCAATATTGAGCCTCATGGCCAAGTGAAGTGTTTCCCATGCCCCCAATAGTTATGCCCTTGTGTTAGTGCCTGGGCCACAGCTGAAAGTCCACCTGTATTCGGAGTTTTTAGTCAGTCTAATCAAGCGTCCTGCACCACTCAAATCTTCGCTGAGTTTGGATGTACCATCAAACCACCCCAAAGTAATATTCTCAACAATGGAGGGGTTTATCAGAATTTTGGTTTTCCCTTTGTAAGGATATACTTCTTTCCAAGTCTGGTGAAGGCCAAGGGCTCTGTAGACAACTGAATGGATAAAAGGAGTAATATTATTAAAGATCAAGTTGTTTATGTCCAACCAAAGATGTCATATAACCAATGGGGGCAAAAGTTTGTAGGAACGCTCTCTTGAAAGCCAATGAGTAAAACAATCTGAGATGGATGTCCCATTCTAGGCAGAGGTGAGATGTATGACCTATGCAATTAATTTCTAGACCCGTGTGGCAAAATTGCAGTGAATGAACAGATGTGCCATCATTTTTGCTTCTTCAAAACAAAATTGGAAAATATTTGGGCCGATCCAACCTTTCTTCAGTAGATTGTCCCATGTGGATATTTTGGTTTTGTTAGTAAGCCAAATAAACAACTTAACCTTTAATGTGATTTTCCAGCTCCATAAATGTTTGCGCCAACCAGATGTGTTGGGAAAACTTTCAGACTTGATGATAGATGAATATAAGTTTTGGACATATATATGTCCTATGCAATCGTCGTTCGCCCACAAGAGCCTGTCTGCACCTTGCTGAAGGTAGATACCTGATAAATTAAGGGTTTTCCAATAAAGGTCCCACTCCTCTGCAATATTGCGTGGAATTTCTCGCGCATCACTCGAAATACAACCCAGAAACAGAGTCCCCAAATCGTTGTGAATTGAAGCTTGGAATAAATATTTTATGTTTTTTGTGAGTAGACGAGTAATGAGTGTTGGATACAGGAAGGAGGATGCACCCATGCCAAGGATCAATGTGGCCCGATCTTGATGGACTGGATGGAACCAGACAACCAACTAATCCAGAATTTGATCCACTGAATAGCTTTATTCAGATTTCTCCACGTCTGTGAGACTATCCAGGGGAGAGGAGGAGCCGAAAGGAGCCAAGTCTGTACTGAAATAAAGGACATATATTTATCCTTGAAAACCGAGTTCCAAATTCTTGTAGAGCTTAATGCTCTCCAGAGTGTGTTGGTTGCCAGGGCATAGTTGAATTTGAAGATGTTTCTAATGCCCCAACCCCCCCTGTTTTTTGGCAAAGCTAATGCTTCCCATTTGTAGAGATGTAGATTGTGTTTATATTTACATCCAGACTAGAGAAAATTATAAGTAATTTTCCTGAGTTTATGCATGACCGGTGGGGGAATGGCAGCCAGTGCCATCCAATACACTCGCTATCCTTCAAGAGTAGCTTTGATAAGTGTATATCTTCCCCCAATAGTTAGCCACATGTTACACCCACTGTTGATTTTTTTACTCACCTTTGTTAGCATCCAATCCCAGTCCGAACCCTTCTGGTGTTTAGCTTTTATAAAGTATCCAAGATAATGCATACCATGTGAGAGATGTGTGAAAATGTGTGGGAAAATAGACTTAAGATGTTCTAAATCCTGATCCTGAATATTGGCGAAATGGAAAGTAGCTTACCAGCTACACATTACAACCATATTTAAACTATTGTCCATTACCATTAATTAAATGCATCTACAACATGTTAAAAACAACATGAAATGCAACTAACAAACTCAAATACAACAACATATAAATCAATATTATACACAGAGTTCATGCACAACAATTTAACTAATAAATACAACACATAAACAAATAAAGCACTTATCTTTTAATTCAACTGCGCAATCAACTTATTGGGACGGACGTTCCACCCAACCATAGACTTGTTGTTCCAAATCTCAACAAAAAGTCAGCCCTGAGCTGAAGCTAGTAATCCAAAAAAGAGGGTGGTCTCTCACTATCCACTCACAGCTCAAAAATCTCACAACCTATTGGTATTCTCTTACAACTATTCCAATTTTCCACTAGCTCTCTTCCTCTCAATCTGCCCAACCTAAGGAATGTACCCCTTCATTGATCTCAGTCACTCAGGCATGCCATTCATTTATCAGGGTCTCTCTCGCACATGTAATCAAGAATCTCTTTTTTGGGAACTCAAGGGAGCTCATTTCTAGGAAAACTTCTAGAAACAACAACCAAACACTTGTTGTTACAATGCAACTCACACATGAGTTCACTCTTCAGGCCTGGCAACCTGGCTCTCTAGTCTCCAGCTCCAAAATGCTCCAAAAACACTCAAGCATGCTCTAGAATTCACTCTCCATGGTTTCTCTAGCTCCAAGTTCTCTTTTTTTTCTCTCTACTTGTTGTTCATGCCAAAACATTGACTATCTAAAACTATTTTAACTTCCCATATGAATTTCCTCTCTTTGGCTTACTTGCTTGACTCACATACTTCCCCAAGCTGATTGTACTCAACCCCCATGCTCTCAATAACTGTGGGATGTGACTTCTCACACCCACCCACCCTCTTACATGCATTCAATGACTAGATTTGGGGACACTCATTCAGAAAATATATTTTAATACATAATGATAATAAAATTCAGGAATGTGGGTGGAATTAATACTTGTGGATTAATTCATCCCCCATATCTGTCCATATTCCCCAGCAACTGGCATCACATTTTATTATTGAAAATTCAGAAATACAATTCACATATACATCGATTGGTCATAGCCACACATTATATCTACATCAAGCATTAATTAAATTGGGGATTATAGCAGTGATGTTACATAGTATTTCCTACTTTCTAACATAGATTTGTATATGCCCAAAATTGGAACTCTTGCAAATCATCATTCACAACACTTGAAAATTGAGATGACCCTTGTCTTTCTGAACAATACTGGCTTATAGCAGGATCAAACACAAAAAAGAACAAATGGAACAGGCTATGGAATGCATCAACTAAACAATCCCCAACACTATATGAAAATGCATCCAAACTATAAAAAACATTGCTTTATAGTACATAGTAAATAATGCATTCCTCCCTAGATTTATATCTTTCGGCATCTGTTCTCTCTGCCACATTTTAATTTATGTCATTCAAACCATCCCTAGGATATCTCCATAGCATCAAGCAATTGCAAAATAAAAAGAACAATACAAGCTCATAACAACACAACTTTTTTTTTTTTTTTTTTAACTTTGATTTTTTCTAACGTATGCAATGTATGAAAATAACCCTTTACCAACTTAACTTAATTACAAAAACATAAAATAAGAATCAGTTTCTAATTTTATTTGGTATATAATTGCAATGCAAAGGATTTCTTACTCTCTGACATAGATTTGTAGAATCCAAAAATTAGAAGTTCTGCAACTCGTGAGTCACATCACTTGAAAAACGACAAGAGTTTCGTCTTTTTGAACTATGACTTCAAAACAACACACATTATTTTTGTTCACCTTTGATTGTTTTCGGCCTACACAATTCCTGTAACAACCCCCTGACCGAGTTAACTTTCTTTGGAAAAAAACAAAATAACAATCAACTCCCATTTCTATTTCACATATACAACACACAAAAAAATATTCCACTCCACCAGTCCAGGCAATAACATAGCAGAAGTAACTACACTATGCATGAGGTTTTTTTTCATTCACCTTTGATTGTTTTCGATCTACATAATTTTTGTAATAGCCCCTGGCTGTCTTACCTTGCTTCTCAAAAAAAAAATAGTAATCAACTCCCAATTCTATTTTGCATACACAACACACACAAAAAAATTCCACTCCAGCATTCCAACTAGTAACATAGCAGAAGTAACTGCACTATGCATGAGGTTTTTTTTTGTTCACCTTTGATTGTTTTTGGCCTACATAGTTTCTGTAACAACCCCTGACCATCTTAACTTTCTTATGAAAAAACAAAATAGTAATAAGATCCCAATTCTATTTCGCATATACAACACACACACACAAATTCCACTCCACCATTCCAGTCAATAACAGAGTAGAAGTAATTGCACTATGCATGAGACACACACACACGATCAAACAACAATTGGAGAAACTATTTTCACTTTTCTGAAATAGATAAATTAATATGGAAACAAACTGGTTAAAAGCAAGATACTAGATTCACAAGATTTTTTAGCCTCTGAAATATATTTGCAGAATCCCAAAACCAGATGTCTTGCAAGTTGCTAGTCGCAACACTTGCAACTTGAGAAGAACCTCGTCTTTTTGGCTAATAGCAGACTATATCATGATCAAACACAAATAATTCAACAATTATTTAGAGCAAAAGAATTCAATTAAAACTCCTTGTAATCCATAAAATCTCCCACGCAAAATCATGTCATACAACATACATAAATCCCTTCAAAATTTATGGATCTTACTAAATTTAATGAAGAATTGAAAGTGAATAATCTATGTTTTTTTATTAAAACTACTCTATATATTGTATAATAAATATATATGCATATTATCTGGCCCACAACTTTAAATGTCCCCAATCACCAACTGACATAGTAGCAAGATTTAGAAACCTAGATTGTCTCATAACTTTGAGACTCGTACATGCACCCATTCCAACCATCCGTTGAATGTGCATAATTAAATTTCCTATTAAGTTCCCATTGTTGCCCCTACAATAAGATGTTGTTTTGAAGGACCAATTAAAAAAAATTAAAAATTGAATCGCTCGAAACACAGTTAAACTTTGGAAAAAAAACATGAAATTTTTGGTCAAAGCAAAATCAAAATCACAATCAACACAAAAATGATTGCTATAGTTCCAGGCCTTTGGCAGGGACTAATAAGAAAAATGTGTTTTATCTGGTTGGTAGTGGCCTTTAGTTAATAAATATTTCAAACCCACATGCAAGCATGAGTGGTGTTTTATTTAATATATAATTAACTAACAAAATAATCAAATAAATAGGAACACATATTAAATAACATTAAAACCCACCTACTAATACTAAGGTTTGTATGTATTGGGCTCTTTCCAGCGGGTAAGCAAGCTGGAGAATGTACTAAAAGTTGGAACTCCACTGACCCCCTATTTTGAAACAAGTTCAAAAGGGCATGGAATAATAGTGCAAGAAGTCAGAACAGGTTGGGATGCAAGCGCAGATGCAAACATCTGCAGTGTTTTATTTAATATATAATTAACTAGCATACCCCCTAAGCGTGCGAATGGGAATGCTGAAGTAATTCGAGGGAGGTTTCATATTAATGTTCTTAATTGAGATTATAAGAGCTTTGAGGGAGGTTTCATATTAATGTTGTTAATTGAGATTCTACAAATATTGTAATTAAAATGAATGTATTTGAAGTTGATTGTTTGGCTCATGCCTCTAGTTGGTTGACTATTTGGATGATGTTTGACTCATGCCCCCAAAGTCTCTCAACTTGTATAATAGAAACATGGAACAATTCACCACTAGGGTTCACCACTCCGTTCATTGAGCAAACAAACAATATTTGGTAGTGCAACCTTTTACCTCAACCCTTTCTACCCACCTAAACACTATGCCCACCACCATCCATAAGCAAAGACCTTACATAAAGCCCCTAAAGCACCATGTATCTTCCCTCGGTGCATGTCTCTAAATACATGTTTTGAGTTTATATGTTTCCTCTATTTTTTAAAATACTTTATATTTATATTTATAAAGTTTATATTGTTCTTCCATATACATAAATATTTATAGTTAATATATATACAATTTAATATATAATATGTAGTACTAGATATATAAACATTTAAAGATAAAATCTTATTAGTCCCTCCCAAAGACAACGGGACTATAGCATTCGATTCATCCTTGAATCGATATTAGTTCAGGTTTGACTTTAATATATTTATGCTCTTCCTAACTTTTTAGTATAGTTTGTAAATTTTTTTATTACATAATTTACAAAAAAATATTTATTTAAAATCTTATTGGTTATAAGATTTGAAATCTTATTGTTGGCTTCACTTCTTTTGATGTAATTTTTCATACCCTATCCTAATTTGTAATATGCAATTTTTTATTATTTTACATAAGTTCTAAAACTTATTACAGAGATGAAGGCTTATATTTAATGCAATATAAATGATGAATATTACAGAGGTGGCGGCTTATATTTAATGCAATATAAATGATGAATAGATTGCTCCATTGATAAGACTCCTCCATTCTACTCTATTTTGTCTCACACATTCATTTATTGGTAAGACGGACGGAGGAGAGGAGAAAACAAAAAGTATCCCTCGTGCATTCATTTCTCTGGTTGGACGAACGGCGGGAAAACAAAAGTATCCCTTGGGCATTCATTTCTCTCCCTCGCGCATTCAATCCTGAGTTGGACACGATGCAAAAACGTGTACGAGTCTGTCTAGACACCATTCATTCCCCCTATATAGTTATGGTTTACCAAATCAAACCATACTTTCCCACTACTATATTTGGATCTATCCTCAAGCACACAAATTAATGGATTTCGATAGAGATCTATAGATGGAAACATCCAAAGATCAAACCATTTTTTATATCTTAGTTTAATATTTCTTCTTTCTATTAAAAATGTTAATTTGGACAGTTCCTCTACCATTTCCATTATATGATTTGTACTTTACCATGTAAGCTTAAATCCATATAATTTGAGCTTTGCCACATAAACTTTATGAATACTAAATCCTACACAATTTTGACGAGCTAGCTTTGGAGTTATAAACTTTATGAATACCAAATCCCACACAATTCTCACGAGGTTTGGGGTTCTTTTATGTGCATACCATTAATGAGGCCCTCATTATTAAATTCAAAAGACAAATGAGACATTGCATCTAAGGTTGCTTCTTCAAGTTATTTTTTTTTACGTCAAATTTAAACTTAGTTAAGTGACTAAGTAGGTAAATTGGCTAGTTGCATAAATTGGATTATTAAATTCAAAAGATTGCATAAATTGGATTATTAAATTCAAAAGACTAACGAGACATTGTATCTAAAATTGCTTCTCCAAGTTATTTTGTTTTGACATCAAATTTAAATTTTATTAAGTGACTACGCAAGTAAATTGGCTATGCGTAAATTGGCTAGTTGCCTAAATTGGATGGTTGCATACTTATTTCCTCACTAGTGCTACATGGTAGCTTAGTTCATTACTTCGCAGGATTAAGCTGCAGCTCTTGTTTATTATAAAAATAGTAGTTTTTTTTTTATATATAATATATTTATATATGTTAATCTTTATTTTTTATATACAAAAAGTGTATATCTTCTTTCCATATATAAATATTTATATATTTACAATTATATTTGATCAAAATAGTATTATAAAAATTTAATATATAATAAGTGTAATGTTATTTATGTAATGATATCCACATATTTATAATATTCTTTGTTTTCTTATATAAAATTTAAGATATAATAAGTTTATAAAATTTTATATATAATAAATTTAAGATATAATAAGTTTAATGTTATTTGTGTAATAATATGAATAAGTTTATAATATTCTCGATTTTCTTATATTGTATGCAACATTTAGAAATTACAGACTTACTATCACTCTATTTGTAATTGTGTCATATTTGATAGATAACCAGAAGTAACAAATAGATCATTATGAAAACAGTGTTTCAAACATTGTAAAAGAAATGAAGGTCAAAGATGGAACATATTAGACAATTCATAAGGTACAACTCACTTAGAAGAGTTTCACATTCTCTTTGCAACACCAACCTACCCAAAACACCAACCTACCCAAATTTTATGTTCCATCTTTACAGCTCTCAACACTTGTCCAACATTCCTACCGGCCGCGTGCATGAGCAACAAAACCATTTTTAAAATCTTAAGCACATAATGGTTTAAATATAATAGTGTTTATTAAAAGTTGTGTACAATCATTGTTTTCTACTACAAGGTTTTTCTAATAACCTAACAAGTTAAGATGCACCTCAATTGAAACACATTCACATCCTTTCATGCATTATTCGATATGACCACCGTTGGATCGCTATCATGGATATTTAAAAAATATTTATCGTTCTTCGATATGACCAAAAGATTTACACATTAAACCACTTTACAATAAAACCAATATGCCATGAATTTGATGGAAAGAGAACTGAAAATGTTGAAACATTGGGTTATTACTTTATTTCCAAATATAAATGATTGAAAAGAGCTCCCTAGGTAATTTTGTACGATTGATTAACATTAATTTAGCAACATATCAACATTAATTTATGGTAATGGATATAGAATCTTCCATTGGATTGGATTATCTTCTTTTAATTAATTTATGGTAATGGATGGAGCATCTTACATTGAATTGGATTAGCTTTTTTTTTTTTATATAAATTGTTTCAATATCCATTTATCTTATAAGTTATTATTACTATAATATGATTTTTTTTTTTTACATAAATTGGAGAAGATTGTATTTATAAAAAGGCACATCCATGGTTTCTAATTACATAGGCAGTGGCTGGTAAGTAGGGTAGATCAACAATATCATTCTTTCAGTTACATTCAAAACCAAGCCTAGAAATCTTTCAAGTGAAACTTGATACATGCAAAATTGTTCCTATACCGAGTTTGTTAAAAAATGGTGAAAATATGCCTTAAATAGGATTACAGATTCAAAATTCCATCTTACTGGCCTTCTTTAATGAGGTCTTCATCAGGAGGTGGCTCTAGAGCGACATTCAAGTCTGGAAGAACTGCACTAGTTCATGGTTTGCTGCCGACTTCTTCATTCTGACTCTGAACTGAAGAGCTTGGAGATCTCGCATCTAACCTAGCTTCCATTGCCTCTCCTTGCCGACGAAGGAAATCAACTTCATCTTGCAGTTGTCCGATTAGAGTTCAGTGCTAAGCTAGCGTTTCCAAAGTGAAAGAGAGGGTTGAGTTGTGGGAATCAATTATGAGAGAAAGTCATTGAGAGGTGGTGAAATTATCATCCACCATCTCGTCCTCCATGTTCATCCGAGCTTGTTGCTGAGCGTTCTCATGAGCCATGGCACAAGAAACACTGCTTAAATCAATTTGACCAGAGACCACACCAACACAATTCAGATTGTATTTTCCCGGTTTACCAGAGGGACCATACCTGCCTAACTTCTACTTGATCAACATTATTTGTAGATATTTCTCTCCCTCTGCTAAGAATGGAATCAAGACTGTTGATTCCCTGAGATGGAAAGGGAGATGACGGTAATGGGGGAACATATGCAAACTTTTAGATTTATCATGATTTAGAGTTACCTTGGTGCATGAATATAATCAACTTCGAATTATCCCACGATTCAAGTGTCTTTCATACGTTGAGGTGGCCTGTACTGGCTGAGTTTCCATGTTGATACTCACGATGACAGTCTTTTCAATAATCCTCAACGTAGGTGAAGAATTGGATGACGTGATGTTGTAGAGTACTTTGTGCCATGGAGTCCCACGAGGGAAGTTCGCGAGGAGGCCAAACTTAGCGGGGAGGCCAAACTTAGCCATGAATTCGATGGAAAGAGAACTGGAAATGTTGAAACATTGGTTTATTACTTTATTTCCAAATACAAATGATTGAAAAAAGTTCCCTACGTAATTTTGTACGATTGATTAACATTAATTTAGTAACATATCAAAATTAATTTATGGTAATGGATAGAGAATATTACATTGGATTGGATTAGCTTATTTTAATTAATTTATGGTAATGGATGGAGCATCTTACATTGGATTGGATTAGTTTTTTTTATTTTATATAAATTGTTTCAATATCCATTTATCTTATAAGTTATTATTATTATAATATGATTTTTTTTTTACACAAACTGGAGAAGATTGTATTTATAAAAAGGCACGACCAGGGTTGCTAATTACATAGGTAGTGGTTGGTAAGTAGGGTAGACCAACAATATCATTCTTTCAGTTACATGCAAAACTAAGCCTAGAAATCTTTCAAGCGAAACTTTTTACATGAAAAACTGTTCCTATACCGAGTCTATTAAAAAATGGTGAAAATATGCCTTAAATAGGATTACAGATTCAAAATTCTATCTTACTGACCTTCTTTAACGAGGTCTTCATCAGGAGGTGGATCTAGAGCGACATTCAAGTCTGGAAGAACTGCATTGGTTCATGGTTTGCTGCTGACTTCTTCATTCTGACTATGAACTAAAGAGCTTGGAGATCTCGCATCCAACCTAGATTCCATTGCCTCTCCTTGCTGACGAAGGAAATCAACTTCATATTGCAGTTGTCCGATTAACGTCCAGTGCTAAGCTAGTGTTTCCAAATTGAAAGAGACGGTTGAGTTGTGGGAATCAATTATGAGAGGAAGTCGTTGAGAGGTGGTGAAATTATCATCCACCATCTCGTCCTCCCTGTTCGCCCGAGCTTGCTACTGAGTGTTCTCATGAGCCATGGTGCAAGAAACACTGCTTAAATCAATTTGACCAAGGACCACACTAGCACAATTCAAATTGTATTTTCTCGGTTTACCAGAGGGATCATACCTGCCTAACTTCTTCTTGATCGACAATATTTGCAGATATTTCTCTCCCTCTGCTAAGAACGGAATCGAGATTGTTGATTCCCTGAGATGGAAAGGGAGATGACGGTAATGGAGGAACATAAGAAAACTTTCAGATTTATCATTATTTAGAGTTACCTTGGTGCATGAATACAATCAACTTCGAATTATCCCACGATTCAAGTGTATTTCAGACGTTGAGGTGGCCTGTATTGGCTAAGTTTCCATGCCGATACTCATGATGACAATCTTTTCAATAATCCTCAATGTAGGTGAAGAATTGGATGACCTAATGCTGCAGAGTACTTTGTGCCATGGAGTCCCACGAGGGAAGTTCGCGAGGAGGCCAAACTTAGACATAAATTCGATGGAAAGAGAACTTAAAATGTTTAAACATTGAGTTATTACTTTATTTCCAAATATAAATGTTTGAAAAGAGTTCCCTACGTAATTTTGTACGATTGATTAACATTAATTTAGAAACATATAAACATTAATTTATGGTAATGGATAGAGAATATTACATTGGATTGGATTAGATTATTTTAATTAATTTATGGTAATGGATAGAGCATCTTACATTAGACTGGATTAGCTTTTTTTTATATAAATTGTTTCAATATCCATTTATCTTATAAGTTATTATTATTATAATATGATTTTTTTTTTTACATAAACTGGAGAAGGTTGTATTTATAAAAAGGAACAACTAGGGTTGCTAATTACATAGGCAATGGTTGGTAAGTAGGGTAGACCAGCAGTATCATTCTTTCAATTACATGCAAAACTAAGCCTAGAAATATTTCAAGCGAAACTTGTTACATACAAAAATGTTCCTATATCGAGTCTGCTAAAAAATGGTGAAAATATGCCTTAAATAGGATTACATATTCAAAATTCTATCTTACTGGCCTTCTTTAATGAGGTCTTCATCAGGAGGTGGCTCTAGAGCGACATTCAAGTCTGGAAGAAATGCACTGGTTCATGGTCCACTGTCGACTTCTTTACTTTGAACTGAAGATCTTGGAGATCTCGCATCCAGCCTAGCTTCCATTGCCTCTTCTTGCCAACAAAGGAAATCAACTTCATCTTGCAGTTGTCTAATTAGCGTCTGGTGCTAAGCTAGTGTTTCCAAAGTGAAAGAGAGGGTTGATTTGTGGGAATCAATTATGAGAGAAAGTCATTGAGAGGTGGTGAAATTATCTTCCACCAGCTTGTCCTCCGTGTTCGCTCGAGCTTGCTGCTGAGCATTCTCATGAGCCATGGCGCAAGAAACTCTGCTTAAATCAATTTGGCCAGGGACCACACCAACGCAATTCAGATTTTATTTTCCCGGTTTACCAGAAGGACCATACCTGCCTAACTTTTGCTTGATCGACAGTATTTGCAGGGATTTCTCTCCCTCTGCTAAGAATAGAATCGAGGCTGTTGATTCCTTGATATGGAAAGGGAGATGACGATAATGGGGGAACGTAAGAAAACTTTCATATTTATCATGATTTAGAGTTACCTTGGTGCATGAATACAATCAACTTCGAGTTTCCATGTTGATACTCATGATGACATTCTTTTCAATAATCCTCAACGTAGGTGAATAATTGACTGACCTGATGCTGCAGAGTACTTTGTGCCATGGAGTCCCACGAGGGAATTTAGTGGGGAGGCCAAACTTAGCCATGGACGTGACTGAGGAGCATGTCCTGTGATTTCCCATGAACCAGGAGATATTGGGGGTATGTCCCTGCCCCTTAAAGGAATTTCCCATCCTTCATGAGCCCTCCAAGTGTCGAGCCATGAGAATCCTAGAGCCAGGTGGTGCTGAGCTGATGTAGGATTGAATCATTAGGGAGGTGCTACAAAGTGGACCCGCCCCTGAGTTTTCATATGTTAAGGGGCCAAACCGATTGCCTGATTTTCCATGTTTTCAGCTGCTTCATTATTTCCATGGAGGATGTGGAGGAAGTTTGCTTGGACATGAGCGATTTGGTCCTACCTATAATTCTCTATAGCTTGGTATTCTTTGGAGTGGTTCCCATAGCGAAATGTCGAATTATATTTTTTGAGTCCCCTACAATAGTGATACAGTTTAGCTAATGTTCCTGGACTAATAACACGCCTTGGTATATCACGTAAGCTTATACCATATTGTTGGAATTTATGCCTAGGTTCCAAGAAACATCTAGCAACCTTTGTCCTCTAGGGCTACACAACACCCCTCCAACACCTGCCTCTCCTGGGTTGCCTTTTGATGCTCCATTGAAGCAAAGGACATGTCCTGCTTATGAAGATAACCAAAGATTGTATTCCTGGTGTGAAAATTGAAGCTGCCAGCATGGTTTATGTGGAGTTTTCAGAGAGTGGAGGGAAGTGAGGTTCACTTTTTTCATCCATTTTTCTTCTTCTTTTTCCAAGTGATTATCTATCAACATTCTATATATTCAAGAGGAAAGGAACTCTCCCATTTGTCCTAGCGCATGAGATGTTACTGAGGAGGGGGAGTTTTTTTCTTTTTAAAGATAAGTTTATTCCTTGCTAGCCAAATTTTCCAACAGACGAACTTTATAGAAGCCTTCGAGATGTGATGAAAGGTCAGTTTTTTGGAGAAGGATATTTTATAGGCTTTGCTCCATTTTCCAATCAAGCTTCGACAGGTTGTTGGCTAGGCGATTTGTTGTGTTAATTCATAGTAGATTGTATGCAAAACCTGTTTGGAAAAATTGCAATTCATGAAGAGATACTCTATGGTTTCAAAGGTTTGATTACATAGGGAACATCTGAAGGGCCCCAATAATCCTCTTTTGAGCAGATTCTGCCCTATTAATAATTTTTTATGGGCTAACTGCCAACCAAATATGTTGATCTTCGGTAATGCATCTGCGCTCCAGATCTCCTTCCATATGGTTTATTTTTCTGGAAGTTGGGATTGAGAGAGGATAATTTTATAACCTTCCTTCATTGAGTAGCCTGCATCACCCCAACCTATTATGTCCTTCTGTTGGAGGTGCACTAGGAAAATCCATTCATGTTCATAAGGAAAAGGCGTGAGGCATTGAGAAAATTAGGAGGGACCTCTCCCAAATTCCACCCCTTCCAAGATCCATTGCAGTTCCAATCTGAGATGTCAAAGATGAGAGACTTCCCTTGAGAATTTAGCTAGATTCAGAATAAGTCTAAGGCGAGGATGCCAGATAAGATTCTCGAGTCTAAAAAGAGGTCATCCCAGATATTGATTTCTTTTCCATTCCCTAGGCTCCAAAATATATGATTCCTTATAAGTAGGAGATAGGCACATAGAAATTTCCAAATAGGAGACCCTGTTTGTTGCGTTGTGACTACATCCATGCTTCTTTTTCGGTTTCTTGAGAGGTATTTGTTACATATTGCCTTCTTTCACCAGTCATTTCCATCTGAGACCAATCTCCATAGGATATTTTCACCTAGCATTATATTTATCTTTTCCAGATCCCGAATTCCTAGCCCTCCATTCTCTTTTGGGGCTCATACTATGGACCAATTGACCATATGGTTTTTTTTTTCATTTCTTTTCTCCCTTGCTAGAGGAATTTTCGGATCAATTTAGCTATTGCCTTCTTTTTTTATCCCTATTGGAGTGAGGAGATCTGAGAATTGGAAGATTGGAAAGGAAGATAAAACTAACTTTACTAGCACCACTCGACCAACCAGGTTCAACCAGATTGCTCCCCAAATTTCGAATTGATCTTTGATCTTTTGAAGGATAACTTTCCAAGCTTCACCAGGGAGGGATTTTAAACTAATAGGGGTGCCTAAATACTTTAATAATTTCTAATTATCAGAGAAGGGGAACCGTAAAATATTTGAGATTCTTGCCAGGATACTTGCTTTAATGTTCCAAGCATATATTTGATTTTTCTGTTTGTTTATGATTCCTCCCGAGACTTCTTCGTACTGGTCTAGAACCATTTTGAATTTGTTGGCCATAGTTTGAGAAGCTCCTCCAAGCAATAGAGTATCATCGATGAAATGGGAATTATTTATTCTTCTTACCCCCCTTGCTATCTTCATGCCGGGAATATTGCCAGATCTTCTTTCATGTTCTATCCTTTTGTTTAGTGATTCTGCCATGAGGGCATACAACATTGGGGAGAGTGGGAATCCCTGTCGTAATACTCTTGTGGCTTGGAAGAAAGGATCATGCCTTCCATTTATTAGAGGGGCTATCCAAGGGGTGGAAATATAGGCTCCAATCCAGGAAATAAAGGAGTGATTGAACCCAAATTTCTTTAAAACTTCAAAAAGGAAACTATGCTTAACACGATCAAATGCATTTGCCATGTCTATTTTAATAACCATACTTTTTTCTCTGTTGTTAAAGCTGGAGTGGATTGCTTCCTAGACCAGAGTGATGTTGTCCCAAATTTGTCATTTTTCCACAAATCCACCTTGATTTGGAAGGATGAGTTGTGGAAGCAAGTGCTTTAGTCTATTTGCTATGATTTTTGCCAGTATTTTGTAAGAGATGTTGCATAGAGAAATAGGGCAAAATATATCAAAGGAGTTGGCATTTTTTTCCTTAGGGATCAACGCTAAGAAGTAAGTGTTGGTTGCGCCTCCCATCCTACAAGACTTTTGGACATATATTATCATATGGATAAGGTAGTTTTTGATGATTGTCCAACAAATTCTGTAAAAATAAAGAGTAAAGCCATCAAGTCCCAGGGCTTTGTTTGGATCGAACCGATTTAGAACTGCTTTGAATTCTTCCATTGTGACCTCCTTTCTTAACTCTATGTTGTCCTCTTCTTTTATCAAGTGTGGAATATGTTCAATGAACTATTTACTTTGATCCTGGTTATCTTCTCCTTCATTGTGTAAAGTTTCCCAAAATGAGAGGTTGCTGCTTTTTTTATTTCCTCAAAGGAATTGATTGGGACCCCTTATTGTGTCTTTATTTCCTCCACATTATTCCTATGTTTTTTGGCTTTGGCTTGCTTATTAAAGAAGGAGGTGTGTTTGTCCTCTGCTTGAAGCCATAGGGCCCAAGATTTTAGTCTCCATTCCTTTTCTTCATTGTGAGGAGCCTTCATATAATTTTGGAAGTATTCTTTGTCTTGCATAATATGTTTGTTGTTGATAGCTTTAGACTCCATTTCTTCTTTTAATTATACAAGCTACTTTTTATATTTTTCTGCTTCTTCCCTGGGTTTTTGGGGAGAGTTTTTTATCTATTCCTTGATAGCTTTCTTAGTTCTTTTGAGATTTTGTTCCCAAATATAAACCCGAGACCCATCCACCTAGTTCGATCACACAGAGGAGATTAGGGGAAGGAAATCCAATGAATCCATCTAGAGGGGGATGAACTTAAAGGGGATGGGACCAAGTTTTTTTGCTTTGTCATGGGAGAGAGCTATTGAACTATGATCAGAGAGACCCCAACGGATTATTTGGGAAGAGATCTTGTCAAGGAGAGAAAGTAGAGAACTGTGTATAAGGAATCGGTCTAGTCTAGATGCTACGTGACCCATGCCTGAGCGCTTATTACTCCATGTATATTTTCCTTGCTAGGATGGACATCAAATAGATTCGACTCATATACCATATCTTCCATGCGTTCTCTGAAAGGATCTCTTACAATAAAGCTCCTTTTTATTTTTCTTTTGATGAAGTATAGTGTTGAAGTCACGAACTATGATGCAGTTTTGATGAAAACCAGCTTCTTGAATCCTCATCAAAGACTCCCAATATTCTACTTTCTCCCAACAGTTGTTAGGCATATAAATATTAAAGATGGGATAGATGATACCTGAAGGCATATGATTTAGTTGGACCAGAACCTAGTGAGTTGATTCTAGTATGTGTTCTTCCCTGAATACTGCGGTATTCTAGATTATGTCGATTCCTCCTGACGCTCCTCTTGCATTTAGAGCTTCCCCATCGCTTGCTTTCCAGATCTGCTGCATTTCTTGAAGGGCCTTTGTTCCCTGTATTTTAGTCTCCTGGATTAGGAGAATTTGGGGCTTTTATGTTTTGATTAATTTTCCCATGGCTTCCTTTTTTTCTCTATGTCCCATTCCCCTACAATTCCAGGAGACTACCATCATTACTTGCATTTTTGGTTTCCCCCCCTTTCGTGGGTTGAGTATGTCCTTTTGATGTGGGTGATTTTCTTGTTTTTCCATCTTTTTTGAGAACTTCTTCCACTGTGGGATGGATTCCCAATTCTTCGTCTTGGTTTGTTGCTTTTTCCCTTTTGTTTTTATTTTTTTTCCTTCCCGCTTTCGAGGTTTTGGAGATTTTGGGAATCTCCTGGTCCAGGTCTTCCTCCGAGTCCTCCTGGATTTCATCCTCTTCGACTGGGGAGGGGTCCTCGAGATGAATGAATACTGGATCATTTTTCTTTGTTGGGGGATTTGGTTCAGGGTCCTATTGGCATTGTATCTCATCTGTTGATTCTTTTGAGTTTACTAATTCTGCCTCCAAATTTTCATGAGCTTCGTATCTGTTTTTACTGCTTTCTGCATCGTTATTTCCTGTCATCAGAGATTTTCCCTAGAGTGGAGAGGTTGGCCTGGAGTTTTCTCTTCTATATTGCGGCTGGGGTCCTGATTTGTTAGTAGTTTTCTTCCTTTTGGATAGTTTCCATTGTTCTTGCTCTTTGGCTTCGAGTTGATCTATTTTTGCCTTGGGACATTTTTTTGCGAAGTGGCCATACTCATGGCATGCTTTGCATTTGAATGGGATTTGTTCATAGTTGACTGTTTGAATATAGGACCACCCATCTAGGGTAAGCTGGATTTCCTTTGGTAGGCCTTTTTCTAGATCTACTTCTACACATAGGCGGGCACAAGATTGGATCATCTCATGGTTCGACACGATCAATGAATCTACCTAGGGCATTCCCAATATTTTTTAGGGTTTCGTCATTCCAACAGTGGAGAGGGAGGAAACGCAAACAACCCCAAATAGGGTCTGCAGACAGAATGCCATTTTTAGGGCTAAAGTCTGGGGTCCATTTGTTCAGATATATTCCTCTTGAGCCCATGAAATAGGGACCATTTCTAAAATTCAAATCTGTATCGACTTTATTTTCAAAGAGAAAGACATAGAATCCTTAGCACAAAATGCTAAGGACATTTGCTCCTTTATCATTTTCTTCCAGTTCTGCTCTAGCCATTGCATCATTGCTCTTGAAGAGGGCCAGAGACCCATAAATTGTCCGACCAAACCATTTTCCGCTAGCCTAAGGGAAAACAAACGAGAGGAGGAGGGATGTACTGGTACCTTCAGGATCTTGTCGAGCTTCTTGAAAAAACGCGATTGGGGGGCCCTTTCATAGATTTTGAGTAGGAGGAGATGAGAGACTGAAACACAATGATATCTGGAGGAGGCGGGGGTTGTGGGAGGGATCCTCCCCCCAAACCAGAGGCCATAAGTGCAGCTGCACCAGACCACGAGAACCCTAGCTAGGATGCAAAGCTAGATTGCAACGATTTGACTCATAAGTTTTTCCCACCATATATTCCCCTCTAAACACAAGAGTTAATTTTGAAGAAATAATAATATGATTTTTAAATCATACTTTATTTTTATAATTTTATAAATACATGAATTTTCAAAATAATCTAAATTCAATTATATAATATATTATACATTTTTTTTTTTAAACTTATTTTTATATACATTTGTTTTAAACAAACTTATTATTTATTTTCATAATTTTATAATATATAAATTTTCAAAATAATTTAAATTTAATTATATAATATATAGTATAGTATAAAAAAATTAAAAAAAAACTTATTTTTATGTACATTGGTTTAAAACAAACTTATTATAAAAAAATTTGTGTAA
>ML791104.1:58504-79580 GCA_009831015.1 Picea engelmannii | reverse complement strand
CTTTAACATCAAAGCTAAAACGTAATACAATAAATTATTGTTATATATTAAATCCATAAATACATGTACTGAAGACATCAAATTTGGATTTAAAGAAAGGAGATTACTATTCAAGGTCAAAGAAAGGAGATTAAATTAAGATAAAGAAAGGAATGGGATGGGTAGCTTAAAAACAACCCACTAGAGAAAGAGATTTAAAAGAAAAATATGATGCTTTATGTTTTTAACTATTGACATGTTGGAACATGCCTGTCGCAACCAGTAACAATGACATAAATAAATACAAAATAAATAATATATTTAAATCTTTAAATTTGATTGCTCAAAAAGGAAGATGACAAACTAAAATGAGGAATTGCTAGACAAATGAAATCTTTAAAATAATATATTGAAATCTTTAAAGCTGATTACTTAAAAAAGAAATGGTGACAAGGATAATGTTTAAGTTATTGTTAAGAATCTAAATATTCAAGCTATAATTTGAGTAGCAGTTATAGTTATATTTCTAGATGGGACCCAGAAGGAAAGAGGTAAGCTTAGAAATTCGAATCTAAATATTCAAGCTATAATCTAAGTAGCAGTTATATTTCAAGATGGAACCTAGAAGCAAAGAGGAAAGCCTATAAACTCTTACAGGAAGATCAAAAACAAACTACATCTACCATAGAGTTTGAATAAGAGAAATATCACGTGATAAACATGATCCCATCAACCAAAATGATCATTAGAACATGTAGTAAGTCTTGCTGGGCTACATCATGCATGTGGTCGACATACAAATTGTGGCGATTAATTATATCATTGCAACTACATGACTACTTTAAATCATTTTTCATTGTATCACTACTTAAATCAATACAATTTACAATTTTACATTATATCATTGCTAAAATCACTGCAATTATTTGTTATATCATCGCTGAAATCAATACCAATATTTATTATATCCCCATTAAACCTTAACCCTTTTTATCCATCATCAATTCAAAAGAAAATAGTACAAAATCTTTCCTTCTAGAGTGTGATGATGGATTAATGAATAAAGTTGATAGTGTATAATTAAAGAATAACCTATTACTTAAAACAATTTATTTTACTTTTTAAATATATAATTATTATGAGAGGTTAAATTTAGTTATTTAATTAATTTTTCATTTTCAAAAATAATTAATTTAATTTTTAAAATTTAAATTATTTTATTAAAAAATAATTGATTTTTTTTTGAAACTTAAATATTTAAATAATATATAATTAAACATTTACAAAGAGATAAACCACTAGATCAATAAAAGATTAACAAATGATTGGCAAACTTATGCAAGGTTGGAATTTGGACTTGCATTGAAGATCAACAATAACTTCAGTGGGTGACGCTAAATCTTATAATATAATTGAACAAAAAATTTACATATATGATAAATTTTAAATGTTTTATTATTGAAATGCATGTAAATAAAAATAAAATCGCTATGAAATATTATTTAAAATTTAATATTATATATATAATAATAATAATAAAAATAATATAAGTGAGATGTTAATCAAAGTTAAACCTCCAAAGTTTTAATTTTTTTTTCAGAGAGTTGTTATTTTGAAAATTGTTCTTTCGATGGCTTCTAGGGTTTTTGATTCACACCCTCGCTTCGAGCTTTTGGCTGCCAGCCTGGCTCAACCATGGTTGTCATGGATGGGATCCCCCAAGGCCCCTCTTACATCAAGGTCGCCTCACCTGACCTAGGCAGCAGGAACTTCAAAAGGCCGCCTTTCGAACCACCAACCGAGTTGAGAAATATCTTATGGAAAGAAGGATCACCGAAGGAAAAGGCCATGGAAATAGATTCAGAACCAGATCATGAAAAAGTGGCTCACATTTGGGAACCTGGAAAATGCATCCCACAGGCGCCTACAACCCCTAAATACGTGATAAATACACCCAACATAGAAGACCAAAAACAATATATGCAAGATTATGCTCTGGTGGGAAAATTCCTGGGCCTTTGGCCCTCAGAAAAGGACCTAGTGAAATGGATTCAACAATGGTGGAAACCCAAAGGTCACTACGATTTACAACTAGGCTCCAAAGGCTTCTTTACCATCATTTTACATAATCTAGAAGACAGAAACATAATATTTAATGGAGGCCCATACTTCTACAACTCGGCATGGATTTTCCTGCATTTCTGGACAGAAAAGTTCAGTCTGGAGAAGGAGGACTTCTTGCATGCACCAGTCTAGTTACAACTCTACTCTTTACCCCAGGAATTCTGGTTGGAGGAAATTCTAGCAGGCATCGACAACACAATTGGAGTCTATGTGAAAGCTTCAGAAGCCAGAAAACAAAGAAGGTACACCGCCTATGCCCGCATTTGTGTCTATCTCAATATTTCCAAACCCCTTCCTCGCACCATATCTCTAGAATATCACGATGAAGATTTTTCCCAAACCCTAGACTATGAGCACATATCGTTCCACTATAGGAAATTTCATGAACATGGCCATGTCTTCCGTGAATGCCCTCTTAATAACTCCAACAAGGCTAATCCCTCAACTCTTGACAAAGCTGAAGACTGTTACACTCAGGTCATTGGCTGCCGCAGGAAACCATCTAGAAAAGTGGCCCCTTTTTCTCTGACTGGCTCCTCTACCAACAATTCCTTTGACACCCTACAACAACTCTCGAAGGACCACCTCAACCCCTCAACTTCTCCACCTGATTCGACTCCCTCCTTGGACCCCAAAGGAAAATCATCAGATCTTCCTCCTCAGAACTAGAATCCCATGGCCAATCTCTAAGATACCTCTCTGCCAACCAGCCTAGGAAAGGACATTGGGGACCTTGACATCGACCTTGAAGACCAAGACCTGGCGGGAATAGACCTGGTACATCTGGAACATGCTTATCGAAAAAAAAACTTTATACAATCCCACTCGACCAACTACGCAAAGTGCACAAAGTATTCCTCAACTCTTCTGTGGGGGGATCGACTAGAGCTAACTCAGGCCTAGGAATTCAATGGGGGCCTCCGAAATATCAACAAAAACCCACAAAAGATGAGAAGAAAAGGGGAAGAAAACCAACACAACAACTCATCCAAGAAATAGGCCATTTCCTGGTAAACTCGGGACAAATACAGCTTATCTCGAACAACTTTCCCCCTTTCCAACCCCCAACCTCATCATGAAGATACTCTCATGGAACATCATGGGTCTAAATGGACATAGGAAGCAATGCATGCTATAGGAAAGGATCATGAAAGAACAACCATACATTCTCTTTTTACAAGAAATGAAATGCGCTGGAGACAAAGCTCTCCAAATTCTCACAAAATGATGGAAGCAAGAAAGAGCCATGGAAACCGACACGATTGACATGGTAGGGGGCCTTGCCATTCTTTGGAACCCTTCCACTATCCTCATTGAGGGATTTTTCACCTCTATGTGGACCATCTCGGCCTCGTACAGGATCATTGGATCGAACAAACCAAACTTTTTAACAAATGTGTATGGCCCGACCACTCAAAGAGAAAAGGCATTCTTTCTCCATCACCTGGAATGGATTTCGAATCACATAGGAAATAAACACTGGATTCTGGGGGGAGATTTCAACATGATACATGATCTGGAGGAAAAAAGAGGGGGAACTCGAAGATTGGATAGTGATAGCATTCACTTCCAAGGCATCATTGATACGCTAGGCCTTATTGATATTGACACAATAAATGGACCCTTTACCTGGTCAAACAGAAGATCCGATGCCCAACAGGGCTCTTTTCGTCTCGACATATTCCTCATTTCTGAACCTTTCACGATGGAAAGTCTTACTTGGAATGCCACAATGGTGGATGCAGCAGGCTCAGACCACTGCCCTATTTTGCTCAGAATGGATATCAATGGAATTCCAGGGAAGAAGCCCTTCCGCTTCAAAAAATTCTGGTTAACTCACCCGAATTTCCAAGTGAACATTGAATAATGGCGGTAGGAAGCTACGGTTCCTAAAGGCACCCCTATGTACAAATTCCAACAAAAGCTAAAAAATCTCAAGTAGTGCCTAAAGAGATGGAATAAATCCACCTTTGGGAACATCTTCCAAGCTCAAGAGCTTCTAAACCATCAAATGCAAGCCTTGCAACAACAAATAATAAATCAGGGCCTCACTGACTCTCTAAAAGAACAAGAGGCTGGCATAAACAAGTAGATTGCAGAGTGATGCGTGTAGGAAGAAATCTTATGGAGACAGAAATCACGGATCCGGTGGCTCAAAGGGGGAGAGAAGAATTTGAAATTCTTCCATAGATTTATGCTCCAACCTTGACACATAAACCACATCTCTCACCTCTCCACAGACCAAGGAACAGTCCTACAGAGCCACAAAGATATCGAGAAAGAACTAATTACTTATTACAGACAGCTTCTCTCCGAACCTCCAACAGATCACACTCAAGCTATCAACATCATCACTCAACACATTCAAGAGAGTGTAACCAGAGAAAAAAATGAGGCTTTGTTGTAGCCAATCACACAGGAAGAGGTGGATCGGGCCATTAAAGATACACCCATTGGTAAAGCCCCTAGGCTTGACGACTTCACCACCGATTTCTTTCACCACTATTGGGCTATGATTAGAGAGGAAGTGTGGGAAATCATCAAGGATTCAAGACGGTTCAGACAGGTTCTACTAGCTCTCAATGCCACTTTCCTCACCCTTATCCCAAAAGAGGAAAAAGTCACTCATCCGAAACAATTCAGACCTATATCACTCTGCAATGTGATCTACAATCTCCTCACGAAGGTAATTGCCAAGCGCCTTAAAATCATTCTTCTGTTTATCATCTCCTAGGAACAATCTGGATATGTGAAGGGAAGGAAAATCTTGGACAATGTCATTTTAGTGCATGAGGTAATTCACTCTCTCCAAACCACCGATTCTCTAGGTATGCTCCTAAAACTTGATCTTTCCAAATCTTTTCACAAACTCAGTTGGGATTGTATGAGAGCCACCCTTCTTTCTTTCGACTTCGATCATTGCTGGGTCAACTGGATCACTAACCTCACTTCTTCAACCCTTTTATCCATCCCAGTCAATGGAGTTCCATCCATGCCCTTCTCCCCTACTAGAGGCATAAAAAAAGGTGAGCCCCTCTCGCCTTTCCTTTTTATCATTATGGTAGGAGGTCTCAGTCGCTCAATCAAAGCCACCATAGACAATCACACTCTTTCGAGGCTATCCCTCCATGAAATCTCTCCACCCATCTCCCACAACCAATTCATGGATGACACTCTGATGATGGGGCTCCCCACAACCCTAGAAGCTACCCACATTCGATCCATTATCCAAACCTTCTGTGAAGCCTTTGGTATGGACATCAACAAGGCAAAATCTCAAATCTTCTTTTTCAACATGCTCCTCTCGGTTCAAATCCATATCACCCATCTCTTGGGGTTCACTCGCAGCTCCCTTCCGTCCAAGTACCTCAACATTCCCCTCATTGATAAAGCTACGAGGAATAACTCATGGGAGGATCTTATGTCCAATATCATGAAAAATTTATCCTCATGGACCTTTTGCTCCCTCAATCTCCATGGTCGATTGATTCTCCTTAAATCTTCCCTTCAAGCCCTTCCCACTTAATCATTTTCCACCCTTGCAGCTCCAAGTTTTATTCTAACGACTATTAGAAATCTGCAGAGGAACTTCTTATGGCAGGGCACCAAAGAAGGATGGAAATGGGCTCTGGTAAGTTGGATTAAAAATTGTAGGCCAAAGCACGCGAGAGGACTAGGAATCTGAGATCTGTCCACTCTCAACAAGGTCTTAAGCACAAAAATCTGGTGGTGATGACTAAAGCGTCCCACATAACTCTGAGCATGCTTATGGAGGAAGAAACACACACCCAACTCTTCGGAGGAGAATCCGATTAGATGGAATGGTCATGGTCCAGGGTCTCTTATTTGGAACACAACCAAGAAAAACAATGGGGTAATAGTGGACTATGCGTTCTGGGAAATACAAGACAGTAACTCTGCCTCCTTCCGGAATGACTCCTGACAAAAAATGTCCAATCTACACCAGGATCCCATAGCAACCGAATTTAAAATCCACATGGAAAGCGCAGGGTTTGTTGTGGTGGCAGATTACTAGAATCATAACAACCGAGGGGACACCTGGCGCAACTGGAAATATGCTCACGGTGACCTCAATATTCACCCACAGGTAAACATTCAACCTTGGTTAGAAAAAGTTAACTCTAGAAAGATTCCAATCCACTCGGGGAAGAACATCCTCAAATGGGGTCACTCCATGAGTGGGAACTTCAACCTCAAAGAAGCCTACTATCTCAACACCGAACACAACTCCCTCCCAAAAGATCTGGTTTGGAATAAAATCCGGGGAGTCCATCTCTGGCCTAAAATCAACACCTTTCTCTAGTTGGTCACTCACCAAAGCATCCTCACTTGGGACAATCTAACAAAAAGGGGCCTTATAGGACCTTCCTTATGTCCTCTTTGCTGAAATGAGGGGGAAACTCAAAACCATCTCCTCAACCTTTGTTCCTTTAGCTCGCAGATTTGGGATCAATGTGCTATCATCATGAGAGCATCAGACATAAACCACAACAATCTCAGGGACACCATTGAGGGATGGAGAGACTCAATCTTTGACTCTCCCATACTCAATTGTGTGTGGAAGCTTCTTCCTGGATTCATTCTTTGGCAGCTGTGGAAAGAGAGGAATCGTCATATCTTCAAATCCACTCTCCTCGGATGGCAAGCAATCTGGACCAAATTCAGCTTAACATCAAGGAAACAATCACCTTACACCCCTGGATTGATTCTGACATGATCTGCCCCCATCAAGAGCAGATCCTCCTCAATGATTGGTAGCTTGGGCTCATCTCTTCTCCTCCCAAGATCGCTCCTAGACTTACAAGCCATGGAATTCCTTCCCAGTGGCAGCCTCTGTCGGAAGGATTCTTCAAAATCAACTTTGACGATGCATCAAAAGGTAACACGTGCCCATCAAGTTTTGGAGCTACTATTCATAAAAACAAAGGAGATGTCCTTCTTCTGCTAGCTGGGAACATGGGGCACAACACCAATAATGCAACCGAACTATGGGGCCTGCTCAAAGGCCTCCAAGTGGCCCTGGATTAAGGTCTCAAGCTTCTCTTTGTGGAAGGGGATTCACAGATCATTGTAATCCTACTCTCTCGCTTCCTCAACGGAGCGGATCCAGAACGGGTCTCCTCGAGATGAAGACTCACCAATGACCTAGTTCAGATCAAAAATATGTTTCAACCACATTTGGTGATCATTCCCTCCCATGTTCGACGAAAAGCGAATCAAGCGGCGGACAAGATAGTGAATTTCAGGGTCGACATGAAGGGAGGGGACTTCTGTTGCAACCATGAATCCTCTTTGGATCATTGTTTAGTCAGAGCATGCATTGCCCAAACCCTCAGCACAGACCACTCCCCGGATGGGGTGTCACCGCGAGAATAATGCCCAGTACACCTGGCACAGTCTATCCACGTGCCTTGCCACCTTCTCAACCTCTTTGACTACTTAATGAGGGGAATTAACTCGCGACAATCTATTCACCAAGCCGAGTACCCGGACCAGCTCCTTCACACAGGTGAAGTAATGGCGATGGGATGGAACTCCAACATGTCTCGTTAAGCGAGAAGGCTCCTCCGACTATTTCTCTCGGCGTTGGGTTATCTCATCCATTTTCATCTTTTGGATTCTACTCTATTGAGATTTGGCCCTGTTTCGCAGTCCCCTCTCCATTTCATCCCTCCCGCTTCCCTGCATTTTCTTGCCCCCCCTCTCCTCTTCATCCTCTTGATACCGAGGCAAAGAGGCAAATCAAAGTGAGGGCCAAAATGGTATAATACTTATGGGCGCGGTTTCTGCCATAAACCCGACATGCAACCCTCCTCTACTCACTCTTCCACCATGGACCTTCCTCCTCCCTCCTCCCCTTGGGATTGCAAGGTCGAATGGTATGAAAATCTGGGCAATTCGCTTGGTTTTACACTCGGACTTAATGAGGATGAGCCTTCGAATCATATGCCCCCTTCCCACCCAGTCACCCCTCCGACCGCTCCACCTAGTCATTCTGCCTCCTCCCATGAATCTCCTGCCTCTCCACCCTCACCTTTACCTCCTCCTCCACCTTTCTATGCACTATGCGATGAGCACCTGGGGATTGAGAGTGCAATTGCAATTATTCGGGACCTCGTCTTTGAGGTTTGACGCGACTTGGCGGATTTGCTGTTCAAATTCGAGCTGCAGGAACGACGAGAGGAGTGCCTTGAGGTGCTGTTATCTTCTCTCCTTCATAATACTCCAGCTCCAAAGATAGTGGCCCCGACTTTATAGCAAGCGAAAAACGATGGAATATAGTCGCCCCAATCAATCCCGGGCTCAATGTGACAACTGGTTTCTTAGGTTCATAGTCAAGTTTTTTCCAATGGAGTTCTGGTTATCCTGTTTTGATTCATCCCTGCGTGGCTTAATTGTCTACATGCATAGCTCTAGGCATAGATATTTGGATATAGACCGTGATAGGCACTTAGTTTTTAAACATTGTTATGGATTGACAGATAGTTGCATTGGTTTCCCACATGGGCGATGCAACCACCTCACTACTTGTTTAAGTCAACAACTGTATATTTTTGACTGTGCAAAGTCCTTTTAATACAAATCTCTTACTTACAAAATAATAATAATAATAATCTATTTTTAAGGTAACGATCAAGCCAAACACCAAATTGGTGTATGAAACCCTATATATATAATAACAATAATTTAATTTTAAGATCATGAACAAGTAAGACATCATGGTATATGAGACTTTCTTATTTGTGGAACAAAAAAATCATGTTATTTGTGGAATTTCTAATGTTTAAAAAATAATTAAGTTTACTCATCCATAAAAATATTGAAAAAAAGAAAAGTTAAATTAACTCATTCATAATGTAAACTTTTATCGTGAGTGGAAAGATCGGAAAGCTTGTAATTATCAAGTGTAAGATTTTCTTGACTTTTCTTTTATTTCTTTGGATAATTGTTATTGTTTGACATTCTCGTGTGCATAGCCAAAAGCAAACTACGTAGTATGTATAGAGCACATCTCATGGGTTCAACCTCGTTGTTGGCAAGGATAACACCGTATCTTACACGTGGACTTTGCGTGAAATTTCTTGCATTTTATATGCTATGCCACTATGTTTTTCTTTTCAATTTGGTCTCTTCAAAAAAATTGGGGTAGTCCTCTTTATTTCAGCCTAAATGAGTTTTTATTATCAAGATTACATCCACTTAACTCACACAATTTACAAATATGTTCTACTATAGAAATTGGTTCAAATTTATAATTCATTAAAATTGTGAGCCATTATCAATTTTAGAGAAGTATCTCATGATCATCTTCATATATGAGATAATGTGATAATTTTGTTGCCATTTTGTTGTTATCATTTTAATTATATAGGTTTATTGTTAATTGATGCTCAATATTGTAGTATGTCTATGAGGAGATGTTCCTATTTATGAAAAGTCTCTTTAACTCGGTCAATAGAGTGTTGGTAATTTCCTTGTGCGATGATTATGTTCCCAGCTTGGTAGTTTCAAGCATTTGAATTGTGGTTGATCTTGGAAAGAAATGGCCAAAGCTATAGTTTCAAGGATTTGAATTGTGGTTGATGTTGGAAAGAAATGGTGCATTTGAATTGTTTTTGATCTTGGAAAGAAATAGCCAAATGAACTGCACCTTAGACAATTTTCTCAATTTCTCTCCTCACAATTTCAACTTTTGGGATGGATAATTGTGTTCTTGATATATATATTTTTCCAGGGAGACCCTCGCAGAAAACCCTCCTAGTACTTCCCCACGATCCATGAATGGTAAACCAGGGAAAACCCTCAAGTGCCTAACCTAGTGTGTGTTGATGTTTGGACAACATCCAGAAGACATTCTCTTAGATTAATAATTAATAATATAGTTATTGATTATAATAATAATAGTAATCTATTTTTTAGGTCATGACCAAGCCATACACCATAACGATTTTGCCTGGTAAAGTCTACAGAGATATACATACCCTACCTCCCTCTGGATTTGAACTTGTGACCTCTTATGAGGAAACACATGTTCTTAACCATTAGGCCCACTCATGCTGTATATAATAAGTATAATATAAATAAGTAAATGATAATAATAAATGATAATAATAAGTATACTATATATAATAAGTAAATGATAATAATAAATAGTTATTGATTATACAATGGACACATCCTTTCATGGATGGTCACCATATGTTCTCTATATATGAAACACTCATCATTATAATAATATATCGATCATATCTCATATGAAGAAAAGCAACATGGTATCAGAGCTGGACTGGGCTTGACTCCTTCACACTAGGGCCCAGGAAAATGAGAGTAGAGTAAAATGTTGGGAGTGTTAAATTTATGGGGTTGTTACAATCTCTATGTACAACATATTTACTTTTTACTCCTACCTAAATTATAGAAAGAATTCCATAAATTATGGTGGGCAATGATTTCTAGTAAAAATGTCTAATTGCCTAAATATGAGGAATGTACTGCATATTTGCTTCTACCAATATTTATGCAAAGAATATTTTGGGTAGTTACGAGAGGTATTCTCCAACTATTTATAAGAAATAAAATAAAATTTAATTTTCAAAGAGATGTGTCTTTTTGGATCAATCTAATATTACTATAAAAAGACACTTGAAAGACACAACAATAGACACACATATTTTTTCTCTCGCATACGTGGGAAGTGATCTAAGGAAGAGACCAAAGTTTCTAAGAAGTTGAAATTTTCTGAGTTACTTAGTGATGTTTTAGAGTTTAATAAAGTAATATCATATATCATTGGAAGTAATTACCACTTGAGGAAAATTGTGCTTATCTAATTTAACACTAGAAAATCAACATGGTTAGTTGTATGACATCGAGTATATGATGGATGTGTGTTGGCATCCGTAGAAGACATATCATTTGGAGGGTCACTGTATATAAGTGTGCACACTATAAATTGATCTCCTCTAGGAGATGCTTTTTGTTGTTCTTGTTTTTTGTTCCGGGCAGGTCATAGGTAATAGATCCGAGAAGGAGCCATAATGATGGTCGCAGGAGGCAGACATGGAGGGAAAGACCTTCCAACATGATATCAAGGAGAGACATTTCCATACATGATGCTCGGAGATATGAAGTCTCTAGGAGAAATGTACCTCCTAGGATGAGACCGTGCCAAATAGTAGAGACAGTTCTAGTGATCATGGATACAACCAGTCAAGACCGACTGTAGCACAACTATGGTGATAGATCCAAGTAGAGGAGGCTATACTACATCCACAGGGAGCAGAGATTGAGTTACCTCTAGAGAATGAGGAAGATCTACCTTCGGTGTTAGAGGGAGCATAGAAAAGGGAGGAGTCACCTCCAACTCTAGAGGGAGTGTTGATGTTTGGGGAAACATCATGAGAAATTCTCCCCGGAGGGTCCTGTGTGGACTAGTAGGGGGGAATGTAGAATTCATCTCGATGTGCCTCAGATGGTGAGATGAAGGAACCAAAACATTGGTTTCACAAGGAAACCTCGATATGTCTTGTGAGACATTGGTTCCATGAGGGAACCTTGATATGTATTAGACATTGGTTTCATGAGGAAACCTCTATATGTCAAATATGGTCTAAGATGACATTGCCTTTCAGAGGGAGGCAGTTGAGCCTATTGATAAAATTGGTCTTGTTGATCCTATAGCTCCTTAATGTTCCCAGAGATATTGCAATAGGTCGGAAGAGACCTCAATGGGATCGTTAGACTCTGCAGGAGGTAGAACGACATGCAACTCCTTGTGGTACCTTCTGAGTGAGCAAGAGACCTTAGAGATATTTGTGCTATGCTGCATATATGAGCCACATCATTCATTTTGAGCCTTCATGTTATGAGGAGGCAACTAGTCATCCAGTATGGAGAGATTCCATGATGGAGGAGTATCAATCCATCATGAAGAATGATGTGTGGAATATTGTTTCGAGACCTGAGGGGAAGTCCGTAGTGACTTCCAAATGGATCTATAAGATCAAACATGCAATTGATGGGAGAATCAAGAGGCACAAAATGAGATTTGTTTTTAGAGGATTCTCTCAGGTGGAGGGAATAGATTATGAGGAGAATTTTCTCCTATTACTCGATACACTTCTATTAGAATGATTATTTCTCCTACAACATCCATGGGTTGGAGAGTACATCAGATGGATGTGAAGATAGCCTTTCTCAATGGAGAGATTGAGGAAGAAGTATACATCAAGCAACCAGATGGTTTTGTGATACATGAGAAAGAGTCTCATGTGTGCAAGTTGAAAAAGGCCCTATATGGACTCAAGCAGGCACCTCGAGCTTGGTATGAGAGGATTGATGGAAACTTGATGAGTTTGGGCTACAAAAAAGTGTTTCCGATCCCAACCTGTACAACAAGACTGTTAATGGAAAGTCCCTGATTTTGGTCCTCTACATTGATGATTTATTCCTCACGGGTATAGAGAGACTTATTGTTGAATGAAAGTATGCGTTGGCCTCTGAGTTTGAAATGAAGTACCTTGGTATGATTCACTACTTCTTGGGACTAGAGGTGTGGCAGAGAACTGATGAGATATTCCTGAGTCAGGGGAAGTACACAATTGAGATATTGAAGAAGTTTGGGATGTTGAACTGGAAGCCCGTGGCTACACTAATGGTGATGAATCCGAAGAAACTAAATGTGTCTTCTTTCGATTCTGATGAAATTGATCCGACTCTGTACAGACAAATGATTGGATCATTGATGTATTTGGTTAACACCAAACCATATATTTGTTATGCAGTGAGTAAACTTATCTAGTTTATGAGTTAGTGGAGACAAACACACTGGATTGTTGCAAAGCATGTGTTGAGATACTTGCGAGGCATAGTTGGACATGGTATGAGATATACTTCCAGTATTGACACGAGATTGCAGGGATATACCGACTCTAATTGGGCAGGGAGCGTAGTGGACAGGAAGAACACCTCTGGGTGTTGCTTCACTTTGGGATCTGCCATGGTTTCCTGGTGTAGCAGGAAATAGAATTCTGTGGCCTTGAGCATTGCAGAAGCAAAGTACATTGCATTGAGTGTGGCAGTCCACAAGGCAGTGTGGCTTCACAAGATCCTTGCAGATTTATTTGGACATGTGTTGGATTCCACTGTTATTCCGAGACATGGTGCAGAGGGAGGAATTACTGGTGCAATACCTTCCTACGTATGAGTGGGTTGTTGATGTTCTTACCAAACCAGGACAAAGTTCGAGTACTTCCGTACAGACTTGGCATGGCAAAGAATTCCTCCCTCCTTGAGAGGGAGTGTTGATGTTTGCATCTTCTTGAGACATTCTCTAGATCGTACTCCTCTGTGACTGGGTTGAGTTTATTTGCGAGGACACTTATCGGAGAAGGGATAAGTGGGTTTGGGCTTATCCGAGAAGGAATACGTGTGTTGATATGTGAGGACACTTATCTGAGAAGGGATATCCCAACGTCCCTTGTGGAGAGCACATGAGGACATGTCCCATGTGGAGAGCACATGAGGACATGTTAAGGGAGTTGACCTTGATGTCACCCACTATGGGGAGTTGAACCTAGTGTTTCTAGAGGGAGTAGCCTCTAGAAGTCCACATGGGAGTGCCATGTGTGATAGACATTATCTAGATTGTACTCCTCCGTGAACCGAGTTGAGTTGATCTGTGAGGACACTTATCCGAGAAGGGATAAGTGGGTTTGGGATTATAGCCTAACGTCCCTTGTGGAGAGCACATGAGGACACACAGTCCCTTGTGAAGAGCACACGAGGACATGTTAAAGGATTTTACCTTGACGTCACACACTATGGGGAGTTGACCCTAGTGTTTCTAGAGGGAGTAGCCTATAGAAGTCCACATGGGATTGCCATGTGTGATAGACCTTTTTCTACTACAATGTTTGTGTACCACTGGCGGAGAATGTGTGTCTCTGGATAGTAGTTGTGTACTACTACAATGGTTTTGTACCACTGGAAGTGACTGTGTGTCACTAGACAATAGCTGTGTGCTACTAGCAGTGGTTGTGTACCATTGGATAGTAGTTGTGTATTACTGTGGAAAGATACCTCCCTAGCTAAGAGGGAGTGTTTATGTTTCAACATCGGGTGGACCTTCTCCTAGATTGGTCTACAAACCAAGGGACATATGATACATGTATCATAAAGGTGCACTTGTGGTAAATGGGCCCAGGCATAGTCCTTCCTTGATCATGACAAGGAATAATATGGACTCGAGGTTCTTGAAGTTCTTTCCATGTGTTAGTTAGAATTGAGATGACATTCACTCACAAGTGTGTACATGTGGTGAAATATCCTGGTGTGGTCTTTGTCCTAGTCATGGTGATTTGACAAGGAATGATAAAGACTCAAGATACTATATGCTATTACATGCGGACCCAAAGTGAGCCTGATCTCAGAGAGAGTCAATTGGCTCAGAGGGAGAGTCGCATAAGGAGTTTATCCTCGGTTTAGGTGGGAGAGAGACGTCTCCCAAGACTAACAAACAAGTGTCATGAGTCTAGAGTGAATTTTTTATACTTCAAAGACAAGCTTGGCATGATGCAGAATGTCTCCCTCGTTGAGAGGGAGTGTTGATGTTTGGAAAACATCGGGAAGACATTCTCTTAGATTAATAATTAATAATATAATTATTGATTATTAAGTATTATATATAATAATTAAATGATAATAATAAATAGTTATTGATTATCCAAGGGACACATCCTTTCATGGATGGTCACCATATGTTCTCTATATATGGAATACTCATCATTGTAATAATATATCTATCATATCTCATATGAAGAAAAACAACAGTGTGGACATCGAGTGAGGCCCAACATTATCAACAATATATCTGTCTGGGGACTTGATCTCAAGATCTCTTGCATTATAACCACAACAATCAACCACTCAAGCTAACACATCGAGATAATTGTATTCTTGATATATATATATATATGGAGAAAATGGAGCCGACTTGTATTTTTATTTTTTATTATTTTTTAATGTAATTTTATGTAGTGTAACGTGACAACATCTCCTCCATACTCTGAAGTAGAGCATCTTCTATCTACTCCATACTCAGTTGTAGGGCGACTCTCGACGCAATGTTTTTTCTTTTCTTTTAACTGCTATATATATATATATATATATATAAAGTTGAAATTGAAATATTTTATTTATGGCCCAGATTGAAATAATTTTTTGTTATTAATATTTTTTTAAATATCACATGTCAACTACATATTAAATATTAAAGAAATTACACATCTCTGTGATATTGAGAAGTAGAAAGCACCTACTGAGGAAATATTTATTTGTTATTAATATTTTTTTAAATGCCACTTGTCAACTCCACATTGAGCATGTAAGGAATTACATTTATCCATCATTTGGTCTATTTTTTTGTTATCAATATTTTTTTAAATGCCACTTGTCAACTCCATGTTGAGCATGTAAGGAATTACACATCTCCATCACAATAATAATTTTTCACTTTATATATATATATATATATATATATATATATATATATATATATATATATATTGGAACACTATAGTTATTTTGGATGCGTCTCTCAATGCTTTTCAAGTATAAAAATAACATTTAAAAAAAATCCAATTAATCTCTTATTTTTCTTAAGGTCTGATAGATCAATTTTGTTCTTAATGGACGTCAACCATTTTACACATACACACACATATGGTCCACATATTTTTTTCTGTCATTAATTTATTTTAAATGTCACATGTCGACTAATATTAAGTATTGAAGGAATTACACATATCCAAAGTAGAAAGCAGAAGGAATAAGATTTTCTTTACTTACAATTACTTTATATCTCTCTCTATAAATTTGATTATGAGATGCCACATGTCAACTCCATATTAAGTATTGAAGGAATTACACATCTCTAAAGTAGAAAGCACAAGGAATAATGATTTTTTCACTTACAATTACTTTATATCTCTCTATATAAAGTTGATTATTTTATTTAAAGTGGGAGGTTCGTGATTACAAAATGCTTTGTAAGTTTATCAATATAATCTCATTTACTATGTGAATATCCTATCTTAAAATATGTCATTACTAAATATGGTTTCTCTTATTAGTCCCTGCCAAAGGAGAATATAGCGATGAGTTCACCGCGCTGACAATCTATTAATTTATGTTTGACTTAAAAAAAATTATGTAATACCTAAGGTTTTGTGTAATAGTGTGTATATTTTTAATTAAATAACAAAATTGATGTTATTTATCTTGCTTTTTATTTTTTATTACCGCGTTGACCATCTATTAATTTATGTTTAACTTAAAAAAATTGTGTAATACCTAAGGTTTTGTGTAATAGTGTATATATTTTTAATTAAATAACAAAATTAATGTTATTTATCTTGCTTTTTATTGGATAGAGACTTTAGGGTCTTATTGCAGATCTGACAACAGAGTTCTATCAACATTAAATAATTTGTTAGTCCTTATTTCCAACTTGATGGCAGAGACTTATTGGCACGTAGTTCCCAGAACCCTGTATGTGCCACGTTTATGTTTTGCAAGGAGTTCTATGACCATTAAGACCTTATTGCCAAACCATCGGTGAAGACTTTAATGTCACAGAGTTTCTGTTTTCTATAGTCCATATAAAATTTTTATTTAAATTTTGGTTGGTTTAGATGATGATTTTAACCTCAAACATTGGTTTGGGGCTTCGAGGGTAGGTTGAGCTCAACAATGTGTATGCCGCAGACTACTTTCTAGGCTGGATTCACTACCTTTGGGGCTGAGGTGATCATTGTAATTTGTTGTAGTGAATTCTGTATAGGAAGCACTAAATTAGAAATTATGTAAGGATTAGCGAGTTCAGTTGAAACTTTGTGATTTTGGAGGTTCATATGTTTTTTGGTTGGTGAATATAGATTGGAGCTTGCATGATTATTATTGCTAACTTTCATGTTAATTTAGGAATTAATGCTTTCATAAGATTTATTTAAATTTATTTATTATTATAGTGTTGGTCTTTTGTAAATAATTATTCTTATTTATCAAAATGGAGTAGATATAATTTATTAAGCAACGCAAGTGATTGTAGGTGAACAATGTTGCATGGCAACATAGTCCTCGCTAGAGCACTTTAACCTTTATATATGAAGAGATGTATCTATTATTAATGTTTTTATGGGAGACTATGAAAGATCTGATCACTGAATCTTTCTTTGATTCAGAATAAAGGTTCGTGTGGCTTTGGTTTTGATTTTTCTTTACATAGACATTTTATGTAATCATTGAATTCCCATATTAACATATTTATTTCTTACTATATCCATTTATTGCCCAAATTTTTGAATGTAAGAAATATGACTCTGTTTATATATGTTGAAAAGTTTCACTAGGCGTCATTCTATTCTTTGCATTCTCTCCTCTTTGGAGAGGAAAGGAAACATGTGAGGAAAAATAGACGATTATTATACGTAATTTCATTGTTATACCTTTGGGTGTAAATAGGTAACTCTAATAGATAAAATCCTGGAAGTAGCATACAAAACAAGCAATAATCAAATTGTAAAGGAATGGGTTCCTAAATTGTAGCTTCATTTTTGTGGAAAAAGACCCAAGTAGATTTACATTAATCTTCCCCATGAGCTTATGACATGCTCTTGGGAGTGAGTTGGTTGTATAATAATAATAATCATGAGCCTCACATTGATTGTAGGAATAATACCTTGGATTTCCCAAATGCCCAAAGGAATTGGGTTCACATCATTGGGATTAACAAACTAGTTTCCTTGTCATTATTGGAGCCTAGCCTTGACTTCACTATCTTTTGTTATGGCAATGCAACATGAACACAATGTTGGGGCAGTTGGTCCCTAATTCTTTTAGTAACCAAATGTTTGTCTTTTAGCTGATCAATCATCAAGAAGATTATACTAAAAAACAACTTGACTTGAATGAGGAAAGAAAGCCACAAACTCCATTCTTTAGAATTCACCACTAAATCCAACCATGTACATGGAAAACTAGTTACAAATAATTTATCTCATTGCATCCTCTGCATCCATCCATCCAAATTGTTTTGCAATTAACTATGTGAAATTATTATTTTAATATTCACTATTTAATCCAAATCGAGCGAGAGCTGGAGATTTCGTTGCGGTGAGAGTAGGCAGATTCAATTGTAAGCCTCCTTATGCAATATTGAAAGTAGTTTTTTTGACTATCCCAATCCCAAAGTGTTGATAATGATGTGTCGATTATTAGGTCATATAATCATTGTGGTGTGTTTTGTTGGTGTAGTATACATCCATCTTAAATTATCTTTTATCATGTATTTCAAAGACATCTTAGTCTCACAACATCATTAAAACTAAGTATTTTTTACAAGATTTACTTCAGCATGTAGTGTTTGTCTACTTAAAGACAAGTCATTACAAATTGTCAGACCGACAGGGACTACACTACCACGTATCCTTGTTTCATATTGTTAAATGACTATAGTCATGAGCTCACTCATGAAGAATTAAAGTATTGACAAATTTGGAGCTTGCCATGCTCTGTATTATTATTAATATATAAATAAATAATAATAATAATAAAGGAATATAATATTTATCCTAAAGTGGTCATAATAAGTATTTATATAAATAAATAATAATAAATAAGTACATAATAATTATACTAAAGGGGTCATAATGATTCATAACAAAAAGTACTTATTATGGATATTTGGTAATAAGAGAATATGGTAAAATAAGTAATAGTAATTGATGAAGAAACCCTAATATATTATAAATAATTAAATAATGGACCCTGGGGATTGGGTTCTTTAACACGGATGGACTCTATATAAAGAGGGAAAAGAAGGAGAAAAACACATATCTCTCTTTGATAGATCTCTATTTTATATGAGCTATAGAGAGGACAAGGCTAAGGATTCACTGGCATTGTAATGGATTGAGGGCTCGGGGGTGACTTGCTGCTGAAACTAAAGTAGCAAGGTTTACGGTTGGATAGAGAGTCATCCTCCATTATGTTGTTGCATTTTTAGATCGAGATAAAGGCATAGATACACTCCTAAGGTCACTAGAATTACAAGAATGTTGGCTTCTTCACCACAACTAAGTTCCTCACCGCTGCTCCTGTAATTTTAATAAATCCAGGAAGTTTTCCTATGTTGGATATCCATGTTTATGTGACTTGATGATTTTCCTTGAGGCATATCTATATTTTTATTTGTTAATTAGATTGGGACATTACATATGGTATCAGATCTCGATTTAAACCCTCAAGGACTATGGGCCCTTCCAATTAAATTAGATAAATTGTAGATTTGGATTTGGCGCCACCATGTAGATTTGATTTTCCATAAAAAGTGTAGCCAATAATGTGATATGTGAGTTAAAGTAGAAATTTGAAATTCACTGTAAATCTGCAAATTAGATTTGTTGAAAATCTTCGAGGATCATAATCTCTTTAGCACTTACATTCGAGCATTGCAACATCTAGTCCTTACCTTAAAAAAAATATGGATCAAAATTGTGAAAGATTTGTCTAGGTTTGTTTTTTTAACAATCTGGATATGCATATGATGCATGGATTGTACGGGGCATCCCATGATGAGGTTGTATGGGTAGTAAACATTGGATGTGAACTACTGAGTGAACTAGATCTAGCTAAAGGCTTCTTATTAAACCACCAAACCCACAATTAGTCATTCTGAAGTACTATTGACTGGATAATATAACACAACCATTTGAGAAACCCTGCCCGTGTGCTCGATTTGGAGTGGCTTGCTTCATTTAGGTGTTGTTTGGATAACTACTTGTAAAGCAAGGTGATAAACATTAAAAACATCCTTTCCATCCTTATTTCTACCACCATTAGAGCAAGAAGCAATCATAGATCTAGATCCTACACTGTCAGTGACCTCTTAACCAGTGGAATTGCAACAAAGTAAGAGACTGCGATGGAAAAAAAGGGGGGCTCAAGAGCATATGGTTGCCAAGGTTTAATCATGTGCAATTGTATATCGAGACACATACCCCTGCAAATTAAGATGTTTTAGTGGACTTGCCATACAAAATTACCAAATTCATATGGATTTCTTGGATTAATGATGTCGAGTAGCATCATTAAATCGATAGTCGATACAAGAAGAATTTTTTTCCAAAATACTGCAGAAACCTTAATTATCATCTTTGACAAAAATATGAGTTATCTAAGCCTTCTGTCTCAGACAAGTGAGCACTAGGTTGTAACACAATAAGCATACCTACCCTCTGAAACCATATTCCTTACAGAACCTAGTTTTCTTTTAAAAATTTCATAAGATTATTGAGGAAGTCTCTATGGTATTTCTATCTCCAATTTATTCATTTTTTCAAAACAAACCTACCTAATTTCTACTTGCAATTTATATTCATAGATCACCACATGTTTTTCTAAGTTGTTACCAAGCTTATAAAAACTTTCAATGCTTATTATGGAATTTAGTAACATTAATTGTAGTCATATCCATTAGTGGCTTAAGATCGAATTCTTTTAGGCCAAAATGGATCTCAAACCCTTGTTTAAATTGAGTTTCCAAGCAATATCCTTTGTCAAGTCTATCTCTCTATTATATTGCAATGTGTATTCATTGTTGGTACTCACCTAGGTTCAAACTAGGCATTAAACATTGTTGCATTTGCATTTAACCTATCATACACCTAGTGAAGGAATCTAACCAAATGAAATAGAAGCCAATCAATCTGCATGAAGGGCATGTAAATCCTAATACAACCTAGAGATATGGTGTTAAGCCCTAATATTGGCTCATTACCCCTTAATTGGGGCATATTATATTAGTAATGCTATTTTATTTATGTCGGCTTTAGGCCATTAGTTGTAATTATACCTCCTAGTCTCCTATATATACCAAGGAGACATTTTCATT